>QLNU02014176.1:44543558-44555655 GCA_006491805.2 Dysdera silvatica | reverse complement strand
ATTTCGTTTTTTTGACCCACTCTAGTGTAGGGCCGGGCATTGTCTTGTTGAAACGTAAGTCCAGGGTGTCGCAAAAGGAACGGTAACACAACCGGTCGTAGAATGTCGTCTACGTACCGCTGTGCTGTAAGTGTGCCAGAAATGACCACCAAAGGGGTCCGGCTATCAAAGGAGATGGCATCCCAGACTATAACGCCCTGTTGTGGGCATGTGTGGCGTGCGATAGTAAGGGCAGGATCCCCACGCTGCCCTGGACGTCTCCAGACACGTCTGCGGTTGTCGTCAGGACACAGTTGGAAACGGGACTCGTCACTAAAGACTATACGTCCCCAGTCAGCGCAGTTCCAAGTTGATCGAGCCCGGCACCACTGTAATCGGACTTGACGGTGTAAAGGCGTGAGAGGTAAGCGGCGTAACGGTCGGCGCGAGCGTAAATTCCGCTCTCTCAGTCATCTGCAGAGGGTCATGTTGGACACATGTGTGCGGGCCACACGTTGGATAGTTGATAACGACGAATCCGGTGCTGTGACAGCTGCTCTGACAATCGCTCTGTCTTCCCGTTCTGTTGTGGCCCTAGGTCGACCGCTGCCGTCCCGACGCTGACATCTGCATCGGTTCGTCCAACCAGCCTCTTTCAATCCGATAGCACGACCTCTTTCAAACTCTGACATATGCTCGTAATGAGCACGAATCTTTCGGCGAGGCATTGTTACAGTCGACGTAAGATATCCGCAGTCAAAATGCAACAGAAATTTTGACCACATATTGAGAATCGCTCCTTATATACACCTGCTGAATGCGCAGTTCCGATGCGCTGGAGTTCCCGCTATTCATTCATTGGACACCAAATTTTAATCATTTGCATGTTCGGTCAAAATGTCTTTGCATACGAAATTTCATTACAATCGGACAACTCTTTCTTGGTGCGTCGATTTTTTTGTTATAGAGTGTATATTAGTTTCCAAATCCTCAACTAGGTAACCAGGATAATTTGCACGAATGCTTGCGAATCTAAGACAGTATAAAATGTTAATTACTTTTAAATTCATGATATTTATATAATTTCTTAAATTGCCGAAATCAGATCTGAGCACGGGATTTCGAAAGAAAAGTTTACTGATAAAAATTGACATTTTCTTTCTCATGGAGTGTTTTCTTTTGTAAATGGGAGAAAATATAATTAGTTGCCTTTCCACATTTCTGCCCCTCCTTCTTATATAAAATATCAATATTTTTCTATTTCAGTACTTTTAAAACTTATAAATGAAAATACAATGTCATTTGTACTAACATGCAAAATTTGAAATAATAACGTGTTAGTTACACTTTTTGCTTGGGTTTTATATCTACGACGAAATGTTACCTTAAATTTTTTTTCTAATTTTATTGACTTTCATGCTCTTTCGCATAATTATAAATGTTTTAGGCTAAATGTTGCAGCAATGTATATGTTGGTTATTAGTTTGACGAAAAGAACTATTGGTTTAGTTGTTATTGAGACCTTTAGGCGGTTCTTAGCCCCCCCCCCCCCAATGTTCTCCACATATTATTAATTCGTAATTTTTGTTTTCCCAATTTTTTTTTAAAAAGGGCTCAAAATCATGTCCACGACTCAGTCCACGCAGTTAAGCAATTAGAAGTATCAAATAATGGTAAGGTGCTCATGTTTGTGTGAATATAATTTAACCTCCATTCTGGATGTTAGTTATTTCACTAAATATCGGGGGAACGCAAAATTTTATATATGTCACTCGTAAATAAGGACTAAAATTATCCCCTTGACATTTTTAATAATTTATAAAATATCGTATGATATTGTAGGATACGATCTGAATATAAAGAACCGAACTACTAAAGTATACTTTATATTTTTCTGTCGGAAACTTTGCTTTTCTTTAAATTTCATATCTTTTAATTGAGCATTAGTAGTGAGCTACTCTTATCAAGAAACATTAATGATATAATACAGTTTATGAATATGCTAATTATAATGAAATGAGATAATATTTTACCAAGTACTTATTTTTAATTTTTATTTCGAATAATTGCATAATTTATTATATTGTATCTGGCTGTATTTTACGGTTATTATAAAATCGTTATTTACCGACTGTAATTAGCGCCATTAATCCTGCTGTTCTGTTCAGTTTTACTGTCCAGTTATGTTGGGGTTAATATGACCCAATGGGGCTTTTATATGCTTTCGCTTTTATATGGTGCAAAAATGAAAAGAAGTACTTCATTTCTTATAACATATATTTCAAAGCTATAAAGGAACAAATTTTAGACAATGATTTAGATAAGAAATCAAAAACAATAAGCAATGAATTAGGGTTCAAAAATTGGAAAAACTAAGTTTTGGTTGCAATTCGGGCAATAGCAAGTGACATGTGGCTTACATATATTCTTGTAATATTTACAACAAACGATATTTGTTTTATCGTCGTTCTCTGATGGACAAAATTTGCATCAAGCACGTGTTTTACGTGTTATCCTTATGCTCGATTGCGAGAGGGACTTGGAAAACTTATTCTTTCTTCCTTATTCACTTTAATTTTCCGATTCTTCGGTTCTTGGCATACATAGATGGACGGGAAGCTATGCGGCGTTGTAAGCGGTTTTCTCAGTTTAAAAAAAACCAAAAAAACGCCTTTTGGTCCACTTATTTTCGATCTACATGCAATTTATTGATATCCACAGAACATAGGCATTATAAGCTGAAATGTCAAGTAAATTATAGAAAGCTATCGTTGGCCAATGTTTGACTTTCATTTACAAGTGAAGGAAGCTACAAAGTGATCAAAGGTATTCCTTGCCCCTTTAGTAGAATTATAATATAGTATTATTTCGGGCTTTTTACCATCTCTATCAGTTACAGATTTGTTATTTTGAAGAATACTAATAAGAATTACGTTTCTCTCTTTTTTGTAGCATATAATTGAGTACTGTTGTATCCTTTGTAAAGTCAAAAGAATAATTGTTTATTTCCTTATTGTTAAATTCTCTGGGAAGTTCTTGTTTACTTTTTCGTACAGTTACAACCATTGTAATGTTCTTTTTCAGAAAAAAATTACCTAAATTATAGGATGTACAAAATTTATCACAAGTGATATTATGGGCCCTGAAGTCACTAGTTAGATCTCACACCACCTGCTTACCGTGGTATTTTTCCGGTCTGATGCCTGCTTCTTTTCTTATATAAATTTGTATCTTCAAGGCATAAGAGGTTTTGCTGTCACACGAAGTCCATATACTTAATAATTTTCGACAGCCACGTATAAACAAACCGCTCCGGTTTCGCTAGCTTCGATTCTGGAGTTTTCAGTATGGTCATTTTCCAGGAAACTGAACTAGAAATTTTTGATGCATTTGAGTCAAATTGTACAATATTATATTTCATGTGAGTGTTCGGGAACTCATGTGAGCCTATGTGTGTGATGCCAATAAGCAGAGTAAAGAAAAAAAGTTGGCGCAGACATGATTTTCTACACCATGTCACACTGGAGTTATAATCATAAATGATGATGAATAATTATGAAACAAGTAAGAACTTGCAGAAAATATGTCCAAATTACAACTGCTAGAACTTTGAAATAAAGTAATGTACCCACAGAACGTTTCATGTGCACAACAAATCCGAGTTATATTGACCCGAACGCTACCTACGTAAAAACAACATTTTCTTTCCAAAAATTGGAAAGAGAATCAAATTTTTTTAAACGAAAATAAAGATCATACATAAAGTGACAAGCTAATAAATGGCAAAACGCCATTACAATTTACAATACAATTACAATTTACAATAAATTGGCTTAGCCTTAAATTTGATTTCGGATCAAAGAGATCCGAACAGAACAGCGGGGTTAAATTTGATCTCTTGCATATTTCATATTTGCTCAAACGCATATACATAATATTTAAATTCATATATTTCCTTGAAAATATAAATAATCATCTCATTGCATAACATAATTTATGTAAAAGCACATATAATATGCCCCATATTTAAGAAAGTTGGTGAGAGTATATTATTTATGCATTGTTAAGTGTATATTTATATATGAATAGCCGTAATTATGCAAAATTTCTTCGAGATATTTATCTTCATTATTGTGATTCATTTTTCTATCTTCTTTTATATTTATCGTTGCTGGCTTTACGTTGATGCATTCCATTGCCATTTTTCTGAGGATTTATCACCATTGGAATTTGCAGTAATGACGAAGATGCAACTCGCGAAACGTTAATTGAGAACATAAATATATATCTTTGGAAAGAGGCGTAGAAACTGATTAGTTATTAAATAGGTAAATTAACAAATAAATGGATTCAGAAGACCGTAGTAAGGTATGCTCGACTGAAGTGAATAAATTGCATTTCATATTTAGCTATCACGATATACAGAGGGTATTTATGCATTTTTAGAATGATTTCGAAGCCATTTTCTTAATGTTTAAAATGTAAAGATTATTTTTTTAAATATTCCATCTGATAACCTTGTTTCTGAGCTGTAAGTCTGCATCATACTTTCCATGATAGAAGGGCTTTTCGCAAAAAATTTCCAGAGGTACTGCTTGCCATTTCTGTTCCACAACTTTCCAAAGTCCATCGATGGTAGTGGGTTTGCGCTTAGAGAAAGCTCTTTTCAGCAGACCAAAGGCACAATAGTTCATAGGAGAAACAACAGGGGACTTTGCAAGAATATCTTGAAAAGTTATATATGCGATACCTGTACCACTTTTCATTTTTTCAAGGAATGCAGTGGTAGTTTTCGAGGTATGACTGCTGGCTTTGTCTTGATGCAGTTTTACACACTGAAAATTGTTGGAATAAAAAAAATGGAATTTCTTATGTAAATATTGGATGCAAAAAATTCTCCTGATAATATGATGAGTTGATTTTAACGTTGTTTTCCACTTTTTTATTTTTAATTTCCCATTGTAAGAGAAACCTGCGACAATCATAAAGCCTTTACTGAAGCTTTCTTTGCATTCTCGGAACCAAGTTTGGACATTTTTTTCTCCGCGCTTGCGATAGTAAATGGACCTTTTTTTGTTACACTCATTTATGTAAACCCATGCTTCATCAAGGGTAACAACGTATTTCCATTTATCTTCTGATAAGTAATTTTCATACAGGATTCTGCAACTTGTCTTGCGTTGAACCACATGTCTCGACAAAAGACGGTGAAGATTATGTTTTTTAGCTTTTTTAAGTTGTAAATCTTGGTTTATTATTTTATTTACTGTTGCTACAGAAGTTCTTAAAGAGTTTGCAATTGATTTCTGCGTCGGGGGATTTTCTCTTGTTACCAGTGATCTCACTTTAGAAATATTTGCAACAGTACATACCTTGTTCGGGTATTCATTTGGAGTCCTCTTTTTATGTAGAAGTTCTGATTGACGGTCTTTCCCTTTTCAATTAATAATGTTGCTTATTTTGCACTTAGAAATCTTTATACCATGCGTTTCACAACGTTTTTTAATAGTGGAATAAGAATATTTCTCTTCGGAAAGCGCAAAAACGTATCCTTCAATCCACAGCTTGTTTACAGGCGCCATTTTGAATGAAAAATGAATTTGAAAGTAGCAGACGATAATCTTAATTTGAAATAATAACGTGTTGCCAGATCCATTTTCCCACAAAATGTTTTCATTTTTTAATCCTCTATTGAAATCGTTCTAAAGATGTGTAAACACCCTCTGTGTACGGAAATGAGATAATAAGTCAATTTAATAATATGGGATCATCTCTGAAACAACTTAATCCTCCGGCTGAATAGAATATAAAGTGTAGAAAAAAACAGACGTTTATTGGTGTAAAATGTGTAAAACTAAGCATGGAATTTGAACTTTCTGATAGACCCAGACTCTCATGACGCATGGGGCACGAATATACTCATAGCCGCACAATATATTCTAATAATCTATATTTTGCAATATATGTTCTATAAAAAACAACTTCTAGAAAACGTTGAGGTTGCTTGCTTCAGATTTACGAACGGACATGTCTTTCTGCAACAATATTTCCATAGAATAATTTTACTAATTCACTTATATATTCACCCACTTGTGAACTTCATTTATGATAGGGAAATTACTTTCTTCTACACTTTTGTCTACAAAACGTCATGAATGATAATTCTATGGAATATTCACTTGGCTATTGGGCCTCTAATAGATGTTGGTAGATGAAAAGTATTCTATAGATGATATACATGGTCAATGACAACAACTGCGTGATTGATGGTATTGAGGTAGACCATCTTATTAGGCGGAGCCAATGCAATATCTTAATTAATATTCTTTTATTTCGTGATTTTTGTTCAGCTTCACACGCAGCTGTCACTATAGATAAGTTTGCGAAGAATCCTGCAGTGCTTAGACTGCATTTTGAAACCGAAGCGATAAGTCAAAGAAGCCAAATGTCCGAAAAGCGAAACGAGCAATAATATTTATTCAAGTAATTTTAATCATAGCCGATGATGTGAAAGTATTAGATGATTAAATACTCGCAAAGAAAAAATATATTTTGTCTTGCGTCTGATCGGAACCTAATCCTTAATGTATAAAGCACTTTTCCGGCAATTAGGAGGATCTGGGTTCGGGTCTCATCAAACTCCGAAAAAATCATCAATTCTTTGCAAGTATTTGATCATACTACCACATCTTCGGCTACGATGAGAATTACACGAATAAACAACCCATACCTATTGTTGATTTCGCTGTGTCATCGAAATTAAAATTTAAAAAAGGCGTTCTTTTGAATTTATTCTAAATGTGTTTAACTATAATATTTTTAGATGCCTCAGCAGTTGGTTTACAAAGTTACACTACGTATAAGAGTTTTTACTTTCCATAGCAAATATAAGCTTGATTCTTATTTCAAAAGCGTTTGTTATTGAAAGAAAATTTATTTCCTCGACGTCTCGAACGCGACCCATTTCAGGCAATATCAAAATAAAAAAATAAATTTATTCGAAATTCAAATATATGCTTCAAAACACACTAGAATAAACATATTTAATATATTTGAATTTGAAGAGCAGTGCAACAAGCTTTAAGCTCTTCGGAAATTGGCTTCGGAAATTGTGTAAATTACTTTTTTGAATATGAGAGCAAAGTTGGTTTGGCGGAGCTTTATCACAGATATCAAACTTGATTTAAAATCTTTTTAAAAATTCCTTGTTGATCGCAAAATTTTGCAATTTTGAAGGATTTACTTTTAGGACGAAATATCATGTTTGTTTTTTTTTCAAAATTAAAGCTAGTCAAATCCGCTGAAAATAGTAGCACTTACGACAGCCAATGCTTAAATTTCGCGTGTGTATGCAACTACGAAGAAAGAGTCCAAAATATTTTATATTTCAGTACAAAATTTTATTTACAAAAGATGTTTTATACAACAGTAGAGAAATTTTGGTATATGGTCAACTTGATTTTCTAAAGTTTTGTGCCGAGGTAAATTAATTTCTATTCAATTCGAATACAAAATTATCTATAAGGTTTCAAAAGTATAGTTTATCTGTAAATGACGCGGAATGGATGTGATGCTCTTCAAGTGGTCCTCGCGAGGACCGATATATTTTCCTTCCCGAAGTGCGTGTTTAACAACTGATTTCAAGGACACTTTGTGAAGCTGAAGCTAATGTTATGTTAAGAAGAGCTCCGAGAGGAGAACCGGGTAATCCCAGTTGGGTTATCTTCATTGATGACAAGCCAAGGGGTCACGTGTGAGGACAACTCTGTCCGGTTCCATGCATTGCTATTTTGAGAGCTTCTCCATCAACAATGACTGAGTGGATGCAACCTTCAAAGCCCTTATAGAAGGCAGCAAGAAGGCCCGATGGTAAATTTGAACATCCACCTGAGTAAGGAAATAATTAAAATAGATAGGCATGCAATTAAAAATGATTAAATTCGTTCAAGATAAATAAATTCGCGTTAAAAGATACAGACTGAACATTACAATCATGTTTTAAATGGCTTGAAGGTATTAAATATATAGAAACATATTTGTTTATGATGCATAATATCTGTTAGTTATTGTGATAGTGAAGATTGAATTATATTTTATCTGTTTGGACTAAATATATTAAAATTAATCACATATACCTTTGCAGAGCCAGGATTATATGCAAATGCATATGTACAGCCACGACTGAGTACTTCATTCATTTAGCGTTAGTGCATTCCAATGCACGAGAACGATGCATTTCGGTTAAAAAAATGCATATTTTAAGGCGTTTTAGTAATTTTAAGTATTTTATTACTTTTTTTATCGGGAAAAAGTCTCGACAACGCCAAAGCTGAACTTTTCTTACTCCTTATCTAAGCAGAAATGTTGTGGAATTGGTAAAAAACGTATACGTTTAATTATGTCCTAGAGCACCAAAAATGTAGCCATATCTGAATTATAGCAACTGTCCTTATTAAAGAGACTGAAGGTATGGTTTTATTCTGCTAGACTGGTAATTGACTCGGAATTAGATTAAAACAAACATTTACACGGATGAAGTTCCACATCATTATCTATCAACGGTAGACGTCGGCGATAGCCCTTCACGGATAAAAACAATCCGCAAAATTTTATAAATGCTATCCATTAACCTCTATAGCTCTGAAAAGACCTTTTTTTCCCATAAAAATGCTATTTAATAATAGAAGATAAGCTTAGCTCTTCAGAATATCAAGCGACACATTGTGATAAGCCGTAATAAAAATTATGCCGTATAAAGCATATCATTTTGCGTATATCGAATATTTCTACTTAGCAGTTAATAATAAATTTATTTGTTTTTTAAACACGAAGCATATGCTTTCTAAGTGAATTAAAACATATTTAAGTGCATTGTTATTCATTTTAGTGCATATAAATGCGTATTTGCGTTTATGCGTATGTATGCATACTTTGAGGATTTTAGTGCATATAATCCGGGCTGTATACATTAGAAGAGGTTTAAATATATTAAAAGTAACAATTTACTCTAAATTAGTGTTTATAAATCAATCAATTTGCCAAAATACACCAAATTATTTCATATTATCAAAATAATAATAATAAACAAATTGATAGATATTTACTGAAGTTTCTTAAAGTTATATAAAATGAAATAAATATACTCATAATTCAAAACAATTGATTGAAATTGATCGAAAATTATATATATATATATATTAGCTCACCTATCCATAAAACCCCATCGGTATGAAAATGACTATCTCCTTGTGCTGACGTAACAACCACAGGACTGGAGTCGTCAACTTGAAGCATACCGTGACGGTTGTTCCTGAAACAAAATAAATAGTATTTATAATCGAAATACACGAAGCTCACCAAGAGCTCCCAAATAAAAATTAAGAAATGGTTGATTTGGAATGCCAGTAATGCAAAGTCATTATTTTCACATACCATAACTTGCATAGCTTTGGTATTATGGATGACCGTGGACTCTGTAAAACTATTTATGAGGAAATCAGTTGAAAGCATTTCTGCTTTTGTGATCTCTGAGCAGGAAAATGAGCAGGAAAATTGTCCTAGCAAACTAGAGAGAGTTGAGAGAGGGGTTGGGGAGGAAATGTGATAAGGAGTGCCCTTGGGAAAGCGTTTGTTTCCTTACTACTGTATGTAAACATCGAGAAATCATAATTAAAGTTGGATTAACTAGCAATAAATTTGGTAAATGCAGCCGGATTATGGACATTTCCTTACTACAGAACAGATTTAAGGTGACCACACAATCAGAAATCACACGTTCTATATCAGTTTATTTTTTTCTTGTTTCTTCTGTGAGCAAAATTAAAATATAAAATATTATTTTACATTTTTCTTATAGTTAATTTTATATTAAGTTTTGACGCTTTTTGCATGTATTTCCCGCTATACGACACCGTATTTTTATCTATAACGGCTACATTTTTTAACTAATTTTTCTCCTTGTTTTCTGTGTAGTATATATACAAAATTCGATACCATTCTGCACATTAGTTGAAGCTACTGGGTGCTCTGAATAACCTAACCTAACTTCAATCAAGATAATTACATACAAAAGGTTAAATACTGGTAAAATAGCAATGAGAAAGATCACCCAAGCTTTCGGACGCGTCAACAGCAGTCCTTCATCAGGAGTAATGATAACTCAATATATATATAATTCTCAATAATGATAACCTAGTATATGGTACGTACATATACGTATGCTGCGTTTTTACCTCCTGAGAAGTTGTAAATTTCTTATAGATTATATATTTGTTCATTCTAAAATCAAATGCTATATTTGTAATTTCTAACAGCATAGCTTGTTTGTGGTTATACCTGCCACCCAATATCAAAACATTGAATACGGACACGCATGTTGAGATATTGCATTATTTATTAATGTAGATAGATTTATCATGTTTCTACCTGAATAAAGTTATTGTATTTCCTTTTTTGTAATCCTTAAGAGAGATGCCTAAGTCAGTCATAAATGTGCATCGAAATAAAAATTTTCGACCTTCCTTATGCTTATAGCATTCTCATCACTTATAAATTCTATCTGCGAAGCGCTACGTTAAATTATCTTACCCAAATTACCTTACATGTCTTTATATGTGTTCCAAATTTTGATAAACGATCTGCTTATCAATGTATGTGCTCACCACGAGCTACTTCAGCGGCAAGTTTAATGCGCGATATTGCTCTTTTTACTAGTGTTTTTGCTTGTTTTTGTTTTATGAGGTGAATTAAAGATTGCTGCCTTGTGAAAGCATTGTTCTAACGGATGCATACATTATATTACACTGATTCTAACGAATACATACGTTATATTACACTGATTCTAACGGATGCATACATTATATTACACAGATTCTAACGGATGCATACACTATACTACACTGATTCTAACGGATGCATACATTACATTACGCTAATTCTAACTGATGCATACATTATATTACATTATATAACTCTGAGAATATACATACTTATATACTAAGTGAACCTTTCTTAAGTGAAAGATTTTCAGACACATAAAAATATTTATATTATTTCCCTCGTTTATTTAGTGTATATACTATTTATAATTATTTTCATAAAATTTTAAAGCTACATTTTGTTTTTTGTCAGATTCGTAAATTTGGGAAAATATCGGTACCGACCTCTTTTACACAATCATTAGAACTTCGCGATAGTTTCATGTATCAAAAGTTTGCTTAAAAATGATGCAGTTACGGATAACAGCGATTATACTAGTTGAAATTATTTTGTCAGTATGAAAATGTTTTGGATTCGTTCTATTTCAAAACCCCAAAAGTAAGAGTTAAGTAAATTTAACAGGAAAATGAAATGAGAAATTAGCATTAGTTAACTATGGAGGTCATTTACATAATTAAAATCCTTTTAACCAAAAGCTGCAAAACTACAGTTGAATAATCATAACCTCAGTTTTAATTACAAAGCTAATTCCTTCTGCAGGTAATCTGCAAAATTTGTTCACCAGGAAACTCGTGTTTTCCCGTTTTTCTCGTTTCCTGTAATCAGAACTTTATCTCCTTTGAGGAAATGTGTATGCCATCTAAAAGCCCGATGTCGCTGCCAGACAATATCCGGTAAGAAATTTCTCCGTACTTGAAATTTGAAATGGGGTTTTAAAAGCCAAAGCATAATTAACAGCGAACTATCTCCAAGTGCAACCTATTGTAAAATGAGCGCGAAACAAAGCACACATGATTTTACAAGGAATAAAGTCCTCCAGTTCTCCTTAGTGTTCTTCGAACTTGACGAGATAGTATTCATATTCTACTTTTTTTTCTATTTAAATAACTAAACAATAACTTTTAATTATGTATTTTTTATTTTATATCGGACAACTTTTTAAAACTAACAATATATATCTAACGAAACAATACAGAGTTTCACCAGGAGATTCCATAACAAACAGTTATTTCGACACTGGCGTAAGGTTTAAAAACACGACGTTTCGGGAGCCAACTGCTCCCTTTGTCAAGTGAAGGCAGAATGAAGAGTTCGTGAAAGTCCTAAGCTTATATACCCGCATGTTGGGAATCCCCATCTGAAGTCATCTGGTGCGGAGCAGTTCCAGCTGGGGAAACCC
>QLNU02014176.1:44523800-44535820 GCA_006491805.2 Dysdera silvatica | reverse complement strand
CTGATTCATATATTTACCTTGGCCAGCTGATTTCAATGGAAAGCAACATTATGAAAGAACTCAACAGACGTATTAAACTTGGCTGGAGTGTATTCGGACCAAACAGTTTTATCCTGAAGGGAAAGTTACCTTTGTGTCTAAAAAAAGAAAGATCTTCAACCAGTTTGTATTGCCCGTCCTCTCTTATGGATCAGAGATATGGAGTCTAACAATTGCAGCAATACGGAAGTTACAGACAACCCAAAGGAGCATGGTCGGGTGCATGCTTGGAATAACTTTGAGGGATCGAAACAGAAACTGAAAGATCGAAAAAGAGTATAGGATATCATTGTTAAAGTAAAAATGGCCGAAATGGAGATGTGCTGGGCATATCGCAAGAAGAATTGATCAACGATGGACAACGAAAATTCTCAACTGGATTCTAAGAGATCACCGAAGACCTACTAAACATCCTCAAACTAGATGGGCGGATGAAATAAGAAAACAGGTTAGGGTGACATGGAAGCCAATTGCTCAGGATAGACTTGTGTGGAAAGCATTTGGAGATACCGTCATCCAGCAGTGGATAGATAATGGTTGAATATGTTGATGATGTTGATGATATATTTATTCATTTATTTATTTATATGCATATACAAATCAATTTTCGTAATAGGAGGGACCCTAAAAAAATTATTGCGATGAGGCCGCGAGTGTTTCCTTTACGCCACTTGCTGATACCTATAGTTTTTCGAATTTCTGCTCCTAACAGATTTAAAGCCCGAACTAATATAAACAGATAAACTGCAGGCGTTCTACGATACCGTATGAAATAGAACTCTGTTTAATGTCCCGATAGACGAATGTATTACCTCTATGTAACCGTGCCAAGGAATCCGAATTCCCTAAGGCCTAGGGAACCAACTCTCTGAATATCGTAAGCAATTAATCGATAAAAACTCTTCAGTTTTGTCATCACTGAGAGTCGAACCTGGATTTCTTACACGCAAGCCTAACGTGATTTCGTTTCAGTTTTTTAAACGTACTGGCTATGACGTTGTGTGATCGCCAGCCAAATTGTATTGAGATTTCCATATCGAATTAATTTTAATGCTCCTTATGGTTCTCTAGAAATCGTTTCCGTGTCCTTCTCTGACAGGGAATACAGCGTTTTCTTCCGCGACCAACGTTTCCAACACCTTACCTGCACAAATACAGACGAATAGATGGAAGGACGGACGGATAGATAAATGCGTTTCCACTACATGACTGCTAAACCTTTTTTTTTGTTATTATAGAGAAGGAAAATCATTTCAACTACTGAATACTAGACAGAATACTTTGTTTGGATTTAAAAACTAATTAGGGTAGCAAACCACAATAAATCAATTTTTATACGATGATGAAAGTGGACGTTCTTATTTCCATTGTGAATCTGCTTTAGTTGGACAAAATATAGGTGTTCGGTTAATTTTTGGAATGAAAAAAAAGGAAAATGTTTTGGCTAATGTCTTTAGCATTTTCAAGTTAATAAACTACTATTATATTTTTTAATAAAATTCATATTTAAGTCTTTGAAATTTCATTTTGAAAACTTGAACTTTGTCTTAGAATACAATTATGGTTTAACTGCTCCAATGAGGGTGTATGCATAAATAAAATCTTGTATTGTAGACGTTGTCTTCAGCATTAGAAAACCATTTAACACGCAGATCTTATTACTGTAAATGTCTGCATATCTTCGATGACGCATATACTCACCAACGGAGCTTCCATAAACAGTTTTTCGCATCAAATATATGCGGAAGTTCTGGTCGACTGTTGTATACAGTTTAAAAGCATGTCAACGTCTCAACAACACTTTTGATACTTTACCTGGCACAATAGTTTGAAAGTTACGTTACAGGATTGGCGCAGTATAGACCAGATGCTCTTGCGCCATAAAAAATTCAAACAAACATACATTACAGGAACTGCTTAGCATTGATCATGTTTTTCTTCGAAGAGTGTTTAATATTACTGAAGATATCTGTTCATTAATTTTTGCTTTTGGAAAGAGCAGTTATTTTGTATCAGTGCTGAGCTGTAGGCACTAAATGAATCAGTTGGTGCAATTACTCATCAAATCGAAAATACTAAGCTCAGAGATCCAGATACGAAATATCGATTACGAATTTATAATTCAATGTATCACCCTTACCTGTCAACGACTGCTCTGTGCCACTGACCATTGTCGACCGCGAGAGAATGACGGATAACAAGAGGGTCCCTCTGTTGTCCAAAATTGAAACTGAGTTCCAGGAACTTGTTAACCACAGCAAGAGCCAGATAATTTCCTACAGTGACAGCTTCCTTATGAGACCACAGTAGGAGCCCATTAGGTGCTTCTGTTCGGAAGGTGACTTCAACTCTGATATGACTTATCATCTCGGCACTGTAACAAACAACGAAACACGTATGTACAGAAGAAATTGCGTAAGTATATACGCCCTGTTAGACGCACTATCGGGTTATTATGCACAGGTTATTACAGAGTACTTTTACTTTTCCCTCCTTTTATTGGCATCCATTTTGTTTCCTTTTAGTTATTTTAAATTTTATGGTTTTGGCCAAAATCTTGCTTTAGTTTTTAATTTTGCTATGTAATGAGACTATTCATATGCCTCGTTCGTTACAATTTTGTTTTTAGATAATTTTTTCGTAAATACTAAAGGTGCATTTTAACCAGTATTCGATACTTATTAAAGGTGGCCTACTTTAAATTAAATATTCAATTAGCTATTGTGATTTTTCTACGCATACCTTGGTAATATTCTAACGACAATATCAGACCGTATAATGCTACTTTTCTCATAAAACACTTCCTGTCTGTTAAGAAAAATTTAGATGCATTGGTTTTTTTTTGTTTTGATTTACGCACATTGAAAATTTGTATACATTATGTTTAATAAAACTATAAGGTGAACGTAGTTGCTTTAGTTTCTATTAGATATATTTCAAATAAAACGGTATTCAAAGCATTTATAATACTTCATATGCTTACTCTGCATCTCCTCCTCCTCCTCCTCCTAAGTCGCCAAGATGCTGCTCCTCCCTGCAAATTAAATTTAAATAATGTTTTTTAATTTCGCCAACATGAGCCAAGTTAAAAGATACGCATGCATCATCTGAATAATTTGCTTTTTTCGATTATAACATATAAAAATATTTTCCTGTTTTTTTTGTTCTTTGTAGAAAAATACTAATCTTCGAAAGAAGATTATTTTATTTCATCCATAAAATGAGATTTTTTTGCAATTTAAAAATATCGTCTTATATATATGCTATGGAAAACTTGTTTGTTTGGGTGTTTTATGGCGCAAGAGCATCTGGGCTATACTGCGCCAATATGGAAAACTGTCTGCCCAATTCGGCCGAAAGGGACAATCACATAAAAACAGGTTAATTGTTTTCCATGTCTGCATTATATAAATAGTTGCTTTTAAATTATAATAATCTCTCCCAGAAAGGGGCTTTCAGGAGAGGGAGAGAAAACATCGTTTAACAGAAAAAAAGACGTCCCAATGTGTACGTAAATCCATGTAGCACTGGCAGATACGCAAACTGCTTTCCTTAAATAAAAATAGTCCTTAATTATAATGATGTTTATGAGAGAGTTTACGACGGGTATATATATCCTGCTTCGCGGATTTTTGAACTTAATTCTGTTGAAATCGCGCAGTGGAATGGACATAGATATGAAGTGTTCTTTTTTTTTTTTGGTGGAGTCAGATGAAAAGTAAATTGCCTCCAAAAAGATAAGGCAGTTAGGAATTATTAAGATCGGATTTCCGATATTTCTAATGTTTATTTTTGGTTGTTATGCTTACCGCATAGATATTTTATCGGGAAATTTGAGATACGTTTTGCCATCTAACATTATCGGCTCATCAACCATCAAGTTTTCTATATCTGAAAAAAAACCACCAGTATATAAAATTAAGAATCAGCTGCAACGATGGTAGAAAGGTAAATAATTTTTGAGTGATGCAATTTTTAACGTGGTTTTAAATAAATATTGAGGATTTTGAAATTTTATTGCTCTGTGCGGGTGGAAGATAATGAATAATTAAATGATTGTAATGAATTTTGAACTTTCCTGCAGTTTTGATTCCAAGTTTCTGATAACTCTGATTTTTATTTCCTATTAGAAGCTCGGAATTCTAGCTAATTTCGTCGCTATAATTCCGCTGATTTAATAGCTTTGAATTTAAGATTCTAGCAACTATTATGATTATATTCTAATAGTTTTGATTTTTTTATAGAAATTATAAATCCAATTTTTAATAATGATGATTCAAAATTCCCAAACACTCATGGTTCTTTATAATTTATAATTAATGTTTGTTAAATGATAAATCAATATTTAGAAAGTAATTAGACATACACTTAAAAATTTTACACTGAAATAGACATTTTGTGATATATCTACATGAATTGAAAATTGGGTTTAAGCAAACAACAATATCAATCAACGTTTATTGGCGTAGTGATACCAGCGCCGATGTTATGGCGTGATTAGATGGTGAAACGTTCGAAAGAAAATAAATATTTCTGCGTTCGGTGGGACCTGAAGTGGAAGGTCGTGGGTTCAGGTCCCACCGAAGGCAGAAATATTTATTTTCTTTCGAACGTTTCACCATCTAATCACGCCATACCATCGGCGTTGGTATCACTACGCCAATAAACGTTGATTGATTGACATTGTTGTTTGATTTAATCTGCGTAGTGTTCGATTTATATAAAAATAGGTTTAAGCAATTTTTATGCATGAAAAATCATATGAAGATGTACGAACATTTTTCACACCAAAGGCCAGTGTAGGCAACTGGACATTTACAGTGGAAATTATTGAGTTGTGGAAGACACATTCCTCCATTGTGGCAAGGATTTGGACCGCAAGGAGGTCCGTAGTAATGACCAACATCCGGTGAAGATTTGGCAACTTTTCGAAGGCCATCAACAACTTCACCATTCAGTAAAAGTCTTTGGAAAGCGCCTTTAAAACGGGAGTTTATTCCAGACTCCGGATTAATAGTGGACAAATGCCGGTATCCACCAATATATAGTGGGTAGTCGAGGTTCAACTCGCTAAGAGGTCCCTATAAAAGTTGCAACACAAATCTGTCAGTTTATTAGTGGGAAAAATAATTATTATTTTATGAAAATTTTTAAATTTAAAAAATAATAAATTAACGGAATTACCATACTGATAAAATTTTATTAAATTATCCGTTAATGACATAGATTAAATGTATAAAATGGCTACCAAATGAAAATTTATATTGAATATGTACCTTTGATTCTCCCATGGTCATAGGTCCGTCATCTATTTGCAAAGAACCTCTTCTTAATATTCGTGTTGCTCTAACAACGTGCCATTGATTTAAATTGATAGGCAAGGAGCTTCTATAAAATTCAAAACCATATTAAATGTAGCGATGTATCCTAACCGCATGATGCCTTGATGCTATGATAGATTATTGTCATCATAAAACATATTAATCGCATATGGTAACTTAATACAACCATACGGTTATATAGAGTAAAGGTACTGCAGTTAGTAGTTGGGGATCTGCTTCATTACAAGAATATTTTCTGCAGTTATATTTTTCAGCTAAAAACTTTTTCTTGAAATGTGAAAATGGCTTAATAACTGCAATAAATGCATTTAAGTAATCTCATAACCAGTAAAGGAACACAGAAGTGTAAAACTCTGACTTTGCCTATACTTAAAATCTTTCCAAAACTTCTACTTACTTTGGAGAAATTTAAGCAAGGAATAATATTGTCGAAATACATTAATTTTAAGAGTGATATATGGTTAATAATAAAATATTTTGAACTTAATCTCCTACGGGCTTTGATAGGTGTGTCTGAATACCTAAAATATATATTTTATATCACAATAGCATATACATCATATAATCAGTGCCGGATTTATAGGCCAAGTAGACTCGAGCCTATTGCCCCACGATTTGCGGCCTTGCAGAGGTCTGGTCTTTAAGTTAAAGTGTTATTATAACCAGGGACCGATTGGGACGCCAGGCCGGTGGGCCCTCCGATAATCCAAGTTATGAGTCCTTTGAAAGGACCCAGCCCGCCCCTGATTATAACCCTCTTTAATGAAAATTTATGAGATATTCATAAATATAAATATTAAAATAAATTTCAGAAAAAACTAATAATTTGCTAATTGAATATTACAAGGACCATATGGTTTTGGGGTCCATTTTATCCTTCCGGCCTAGAGCATACAAATTTTAATCCGGCACTGAATATAAAGCATTATTAAAAAAAGCACATATATTTAATGATTGCCAGGCATATTATAACGGATTAATTAATTAATATTCTTGTTTTAAACTGTGAACTATGAATTTAATTAATTTAGTGTTCTCAAAATCCTAATTAACGTACGTGATGTTTGCGATTCCACTCCCGAGGTCATATAGGAATTGAACATAGCTGTTCACTAAATTGATTGCCACGAAATCGCCTCGCCCTAGCGACTCTTGACCGTTGTATAGCAGCATACCGTTTGGAGATCTCGTTAAAAACCACAGCTCAACAACAAAATCTTGACCAACGCTTTGCAAGGTGGGAAGCTCCAGAAAAGTAGTTCCATCCAGGTCCGGTAAGTACACTTCTTCTACCGAAATGGGCTTTGTTGGCTCTGAGGATAGAATGGAAAACACAAAGGCTTTATTGGCACATTCGAACGGAGAATGTATGATGCATTTTAATTCAATTCCATCGCACTTACTATGCTCGCAAAATTTTCCACTATGTCCTCTTGTGCATGAGCAACTAAAGCCATCTGGTGGTAACGAAATACATGTTGCTCCATGAGCACATGGATGGCTGGCGCAGGGATCTTGTGACAATTGGCAGGTGGCTCCTAAATCGAAGAGACAAAGAAAATTTAGCAGCTATTTTCCACTTTGTTTTAACATGTCGTCTGTGTTCAGCCAGAGTCTCGAACGAGAACAATTGACTGCAGAAAACCGTTAATACCCTCAATATTTCCCACGCTTTCTTACCTTTAGAAACCTAAATAAGTTATAAGACATTTCTTCAATGAAGGGAGCTTTTTGAGTCGAAATATGCATGCAAAAGAAACATAAAGGCTCTCAAATCTCAGTTAAATTGAAAACGAGCGGCCTTTAGCTGAACTCCGACGATGTTGTTATTGTATACTTGAGAATTAAAAATAATAAAAGTATATAGTTTATACTTTATTATTTAGTTCCAAAATCTTAGAATTTAAGATTTATATTCCGCTTTTTATTCCTGATAATACATATTGTTCGATGGTAATTTTGTAAATTTTGGCATAATAAGGAAAACCGTATATGCGTATGTTGTTATATAGTATTCATGTATTTCCTATATGTGTATTTATACATAATTATGGATGCGCATCATATTTTTATTCCTAGTGTTTTTTACTTTAAAATATAGATACGTTTCCGCTGGAAGTCCCATGCTGTTCAATACTATTTTTGTTTTATATTACAAAACTTTCCTTCACTCGACTAAAGTTTTTGCTTTTTATTGGATTATATTCAAAATAATATTTTGTTTTGGTTAGCTCGTAAAGCATACAAAATGAGATTTATCCCTTATAAATTTTAAACAGAAGGAATATTCTATATTTTTTTTTCTTTATTCCTTCAAGTTATTTAGAGAATAGATTTGGGTTTTTCATCCTTCTGAACTATGATCTCTTGGAACTAGATCAATGCACTTATAGGAATTTAATCTAGAAGTGGTTGCTTAATATAAACTCTGTACCTAGATTACATTTTCTTTATGGAAAACATATTTCAAAAGTCTATTATGAAAAGAAATATAGAGAGAGTCCATTGTAATGACGCACTATAGAAGACTACATAATAACTTTAGAATATTTATAAGTTAGATTATCTTTTATATTTTGTATAGATTCGAAAAAAATATGTTAGGTTTACTTTGTTTTGATTTATGTTAACCATATTATCTAAATAAATAAGGAATAACGAATTTTTGAATATCATTTTTTTTCTCAAATGTTTTCATTTTCTACTGTTACATCAACAACCAGAAACTGCTTTTGAATATAACCCTGCTTTTGAAGACTTAAGCTTAAAATTGAATTACCGAATTTTAGATCCTATCTAAGTAATTATGGAAAGAAAAAGGCCCCTCCTCTCTCTCAGAGGAGGGGGGGCCTCTTCCTCTCCCAAATTGTGTGAGTGTGCATATGCGTGTGAGATGAGATGTATGTAATAAAATAGAATGCAGAAATCTGGTTATTGACTGCTTTCGATACAACTCGAAGTATCGAATCTTCGATAAATTGAACCCCATTTTTTATGGAAATATGGAAAAAATTTTCTTGCATTACGAAAAATATCAATATAATTTACTTTACGACCAATATATTGGGGCTCGAAGGGAAAAGGCACTGTAAATAGTGATTTCATGTGTTCGATGAATCGATTTTTCCTGATCGATATTCGTATTTCCTGTGTAAAGGAAAGTTAAGATGTTACTAGATGAAAACTGGCTTAGCAGATATGGTTTAATTTACTGCTAAAGGCTCCCATCACTTGGTTTTCTATTATATGTCGCAACTTCCTCAAGTGAAACTTTACATGCGTCAGTAAATTTGGAATTGCTATCGTGGTAGGAGAAAACAATAAAGATCCATTGACGTTCCCAATTTTCTTGAAAGTTGAAAAATACGAACCGGAAAATCCCTGAAGGCAGAGACACTCGAAAGCTTCACCATCTGTTGGAACGCAAGTACCCGCATTTTGACAGGGCAAGCTATTGCAAGGTCTTCCGAGGCATTCCTCTAAAATAAATGTTTCAACTCTTTTATGCAAATATTGATCTCGCAAGAAGGGAAGTTGATCAAAATAGAGAACGCTTATTTTTTTTTGTTTTAGAGTGGAAAGTAATAACTTACGGATATTTTGGCCCTGGAGAATTTCTTTTGAAAGAGGATAGGTCAGATCTATTTCTTTTTTTCCAACACGTAGCCGACGAATACATCCAATCAGTCCATGAGAGACGCCCAAGTTTTCGAAGATTCTGCATGACAGAAAAGCAAGGACATTATTTAATAGGAAAGCGAAGTTTCAAGTTAATACAAATCAAAGAGGCTACTTAATATAAAAACTAATATCTGATTAATATAAAGGTAAATATTAAAAATTATTTCATAAGTTTAAAAATATTTATAATTTAAAATAATTATTTATGTTTTTTGAAATCTTAGCCTATTTCAAAATTGTTTCATTTACTTTCAGATGCATATTTTATTGTTCGTTTGTGTTTTTATATGTAGTGATGTTGGTAGTTGTGAAAATCTGAATTGGCTGTAGTTCAGTGTTTAAGCTGTGAACAGCGACTCATAAGCAGTTGTTATAATATCCATTATAAAGTATATTACTTTCAATCGTGTCTTCTCACAACGACACTTTTCTCGGGCCCTAGAAGTTTGTCATGTGAATATTTCACTGTATAACCATCTTGTTTTATTTTCTCTTCCTGCTATTAATTCTTTAATATTTGGTAACGGACTTTTTCCAATGATTTTTTCCTTTCTCCCTGATTTTTGAAAATTTTTATTTTCATCCGCGCTTCTTGTGCTCATTTGGTAATTTTTGCTCGCCTTATTCAAATTTTATACTATTTTAAGATAAATCCATATTAATTAAAATCTGTCTGCAACGAAGCCGAAAATAACACAAAACGAGTCTATGGTGGTATTTTCCGCTGTTTAGACAGGTATCGAGTGTGTCAGACATAGTGACCGCCAGACAAAATTGGTCGCCAGCTGACAATTGCTGAGGAACAGGATCACAAATACGTTTCTCAGCGGGAAGGCAGCGGGGAAGATTATGTCAGTAACCAAACAATATTTGATTTATTGCCAAAATTTGAAAACTTACAATTTTGTGGTAAACGGGCCCAAATGTGTTAGGACAGCGTATAACTCTGATTTATAAAACTCGCCAGACAATTTTAGTATCACTGACAATCTGAAATTTTATCCACGTATGGTATCAGGTTTAAATTTGTCTACAACCGCAAACTGTCTTCAACGATACCCATCCTTGTTCTTGGAATATTTTTATAAACAAATTTCACTGTATGTCATTTACCCATCAACATGTCGCAATATTGCCCAAAAACTGTTCAGAACAATAACGATAATTCATCGATCTCCTTTTTTCCGAAATGTAACCCAAGGCTTTCTATCTATCTTGACAATAAATATTTCGTATTGAAAAATAAAGGTCTCGGTGAAAATCCGTTTGTTTCCATTTCGCTTTTGGCGACATTTTTGCGAACATGGTGTGTATTGTGTGTTTGGGATCATATCTATATCAGCCCCCGTGGCAAGGGAAAACAAAGCGCGTCCAAAACCGCAATTTTCGAAGCACTGAGGAAGTGATTCTTTTCTTCAACCTAGGTGAACTACATTCCAAAATTCTCAAATATATTTACCACTGTTTTCCGTTTCTTAACGAATCAATTCAAGGGTGTATCAAGAAATCTTTAGAGTGGGGGGGCGATTTGTTTCCGATTCCTATTTTTAGCTAAGGGACCGGTACTTTCTATTTAATTTTCCATGATATAATATCGGCTAAATAGGGGCGATCGCTTAATCGGCCCCTTGGACCCGTCAGTGCGTTAATGGGAGTAATTTCTTTTAATTACTGGATATAATATTCAAGATTTACGTCAATCGAACAGCTGTATCGTTTTCGTAAGAATATCTCCAGCATTTCTGGTACATAATTTTCTGTACACATAATTTTATTTCACGGAGCATACATACATTCTTTCTAGTTTCCAATTCGTCTTCTTTCAAAATAGGTGCTTAAAGCAGGGAACAAATGCATAAAATTTTTCATGTCTCTCAATTGCAGCAAATGTTCCAGAACGGCAGCAAATCAAGACCTCCTCAGCAGGCTGCTAATCACGTCAGATTCTCTCATTTATTCGCCGAGGAAATATTTCCTATTTGAAGTGTTTTGTACATTTTTGCCAACCTATCCATTTCGTTCTATCAACAGATGCAAACAGCGAAAATTACGGGGGATATAATTCTGAGAGTAGTAAAATTTTTAATTCTCATAAATTTCCATAATTTCCAGTTTCCTCATAAAAGTGTAGGTCTCGAGCAGGGGCGGACACAGACTTTCATTTTGGAGGGTTAAGGACAGAATTTGCCATGGTCTTGGAATAACACCCTTCATTTATCATGAAAGTTGGAATTTTTTTACAGTGAAAAAATATATTGGGGGTCACGACCCCTGTCACCCCACTATGTCCGCGCTTGGTCTAGATGCAGCATCTTTACCACCCTTAATGCCGTAAAGGCACAAGCAAAAGCGTATAGCGAATAAAAGTAATGATTTCAAATTACTTTATTTCTGCGTCTATAATCAAATCGCTCATTTTCAATTAAAACATGAGTAATTCGATTTAGAGCATTGAGATATGTTAATATGCCGAAGCGCAAAATCTATTCAAAATTAGTTATATTTTCTTATATACAACTTTTAACTTTTCAAGAATCTACAACTGAAATTTTTGGAATAACAGTTGCAATTTTTTAATATTTAATGAATATAAATCATTTACGTAGTTTGAAAAGCTGTATAATAATTGAAATTTTATGAATCGTCTATGTATCCTCGACAAAGGAAGTTTTATATATCTTAAAATATATAGATTTGTAAATAAATTTCAATCTCATATGTAAATATAATTATAAATTCCTAGACATAGTGCAGCAATCACATATCTCTGGAAATGGTCGATGCACTATTACGTTTCTAAATAAATTTATTTCCATAATTTCCCCGAATTCCATGAATTTGGAACTTCGATAACTGATTTTCGCTGCAGATGCTTTAAAGTACGCAGAGATATATATATATTGAAAATTAGTTATATTTTCACAGAGCTACGAGTCTGAGAGGATATATATTATAAAA
>QLNU02014176.1:44468386-44513437 GCA_006491805.2 Dysdera silvatica | reverse complement strand
TTTTTGATATGGTCGACAGTAAATGGCGTGTCGTTATCGTCACCAAACACGTCTTCGAGTTCCTCTTGAATTTTCTTCTGCACTTCTGGATGCCTGCCCACCAAGTACAAAGCCCAGCTCATTCCAACAGCTGTGGTATCGTGTCCCTGAAAGGCACAGAAGGTTACTAACTGTTCCAATAAACGTCACGAGATCTTGCCACGGACTTTGACAAACTAAGTAATATCTTAAGATACAAATAAGGAAATAACGTTTATGCAGTGAAATCTATTTACAATGACATCTTCAGCGGTCCTATCAATTACAGTATCATCTCCGATGACAGTGATACAGGCCTGTTGCCAAGCCGGGGCAGCAGAGGCGTGGCTCCAGTTGCCCCACGCTTTTGCCCCAAGTTGATCCATAGAGTTATTTACATATACATAGAGTAATTCCCGAGTGCCCCATATGCACTTTGCCTTGTCCCGGTTTCCCCTTCACCCTGGCTACAAGGATGCAGTGATACCAGATCAATCTTGCTTATAACGGTACGCTTTCTCGGTCCTTTGAGTATCATTGTAGATAAAATTAACTGTACTGACGTAAATTACATTATACTTAAGTGAAAAAGGAAATACTTAAATGAAGTTTCAGTTCCTTCATATCTGATCCAAAGCTATTTTTGCCTTCAACATGAGGAATAGATTATAAATCAAAAACCATTGAAATAAAATTGAGCGATGGTCATACCGCAAACATGAACGTGTTGACTTCCTCCGTGATATCTTCTTCAGTGAAACCTGTGTTGGTCATGTGTTCGTATAACAGCAAGTCCAAGAAAGCCTTTCTTCTTTTCACTCCATAACTGTCATTCTTGAAGGCATCTTCCATGTTGGCCCCACCTTTCATCTGTTTTGTTACACAAGCTTTTCTCTCTCTGATAACCTAGAAATGGTATCCATGTTAACAATGGCGTAACAGTTTAAAATTCATGGGTGGGGGACTCAAATGGATTTAAAGAAGATGATGTGATGTGGCCTTAGAGAAAATAATGTATGTGTTCGGATATCCAAAGGGGGGCTGGAGCCACCCGAGCTCCCCCTTTTCTTCGCTACTGAATGTTAGGGAAATACTGTCACAGGCACATTATATGCTCCCATATTCCTTAGCAAACATTATAATATTCATCAATTACTTTTATTGGACTGTTTTTCGTCATTAAATTTGCAAGAAAAAGGGTTGTTTAACGAAAATTTCGCAAGTCAGTAAAGGCCGCAGTTTATAATGTTATATTGCTGATGTGAGTTGGTCTTAATTTTAATTTGATTTACGTTTCATAAAATACATGTTAATTCATTTATTATTTATATGAGCAAGGTTAAATATCATTCGAAACAGAGTGGAGTAGAAGTGAATAATTATTTAAAAATAATCACCGCATTTTTTCACTTATGTTTAAAAATAACGTTTATATAAGAACCCGCATCACAAAAGACCCTACACAAACAATTCAATCCAAAATGAACTCTCTCCTTCTAAAACTCTATAAATCTAAAAAACTTACATTTAATCTCTACGACTCTTTAAAATGCACTTCCGGCCGCTTACCATCCTTCTACGGATTACCTAAAATTCATAAACAAAATATTCCTCTTAAAACTATAGTTAGTTTTTGCAGCTCTCCTACATATAACCTATCAAAATATCTTGCACGTCTAATCTCTCCTATAATCGATAGTAACGACTACACTATTTCTACTAGCCAATCCTTATGCACCTCTTTAAATAACCCACTACATGAACACTCTTCACTATCACCTCACGACATCTGCACATTGTTGAAATTTTGTCTGGACTCTGCTGTGTTCTCCTCAAATGGTTCTATCTATAGACAAGTTTTTGGCACTGCCATGGGATCTCCGGTCTCAAGTGTTGTAGCTAACTTGGTTATGGAGTCATTTGAGGAAACTTCTTTGTCCTCACCAAATTTTAACATTAAATTCTGGAAAAGATACATCAACGACACATACGCAGGTCAGGATTTATAAATGGGCATGTTGGGCATTTGCCCAGGGGCGCAAAAGCGGCGGATTTTTTTTTTAATTTTTAATTGCAGTTTATTTATCGCAGAATTCCGGTTACCAGCTGTCCCCGAGAAGGCGCCTTCCACCCTTTTTCTTCTAACTTTGAAATTCTAAAAAATTGCGTGAAACAACCCCGCCCACCAGGGCGGAGCCAGAAGGGGGGCGTGTGGCCTCCTGAGAATAATAAATTTACATTAAAAATAATTATTTTCAAGCAAAAAATAAAACAAAATTTGTGGCCTCCTGAGAACAATAAATTTACATTAAAACTGATTATTTTCAAGTAAAAGATAAAACAAAATTTGCACGTTAAATTTTTAAGCTTTTTCGCCCCCCATAAATTTTGTTCTACATCTGCCCTTGCCCTCCAAATCCAAAATAATCCAAAAAATCATCGTCAAGTAAAATTAATTTATTTATAGAAAAATATTTTTTTTTATCTTACAATAATAATAACTGTATTAGTTGATCATAAATGCCCCTCCTACTCCCCCAACAGATTTTTTTTTTTTTTGAAGAACGAATTGAAGAAATTTTACTCATTTCTTTTAGCCAAAAGTGCTCAGATAGCACCTCCCAACTTTTTCCGCATTGTTCGGGGCGAGGGCGGAGAGATAGAATTCTGTGGTGATTCAAACCATATGTGTTTTCTTTAAAGGGGGGCTAAAATGACTTTTTGGGCACAGATTACCATATTTGTTCTAAGACTCCCCACCCCACATCTAAGTAAGGGGTGGAAAGATCGGTTTCTGACATGTCTTCCCTTTGTTTGTTTGTTTGGATTTTTATGGCGCAAGAGCATCTGGGCTATACTGCGCCACTTCTTCCCTTTCAAGATAACACTGAGACAATGAGTTCGTGGAAGTTACGCAGAACCGGGTGGCCGGGTTTATATTAGGTTCAACATCAGCGGAAAAGGTAACTCACAAAAATATGACGATTGTGGCGAACAAATTTATTCGATACTACCCAGAGGATATTGACTATAGTTTTTCAAATAAATGTGTCCATTTCAAGGTGTATGTGCAATTAGACAATCTGCAAACAATAACAGAGTTTTACTCTTATATAAAACTGACCAACCTGCAAAGTACATTTCCAAATCTTGAGATTATATTACGAATGTTTCTATCCTTGCAAGCCACAAACTGTACGGAAGAAAGAGAATTTTCAGCTCTTAACAGCGTAAGAAACATGCAAACATAAGTTTTGGGTGAAAAGCTTAACAGTCTGATGTTGATGTGCTGTGAAAAGGATATTACTCTACACGGACTTTTCAGAAATCGTAGAAAGATTTGCCCAAAAAAAGGCCAGGAAGAAGTCTTTTCTTTAAATGCATGGATTAAAAATTTCATCATCTAAGATATTCAGATATTCGTATATTGCCATTTTAAAACTTTAGTATTTCAATCAATGTTCACAGAAATGTGGATAAGGTATAAATGAAACGCCATACGCTTTTACTATTCCTACAAATATTTTAGTAATTTCAGTTTGAATAAATACATATTATAAAAAAATACATTTAGACATTTTTAAAATTACATGCCCAATCGCTAAAAGCTACGCTTATCTGACCTTCATTTGGTTCTAAAAGATTTTGATTTCGGCAATTCTATTTGTAAGTACAATCTACAGTTTATTCTATTTGTTTAAGTTTTAAATTTAATCCAGTTTGTTTAGATTGAAAATATTGATAGTTGATTTGTCACAAATTGATTCATTCTCTTTAAAAGGAAAGACCTTCACCCGGCATTTTGGAAAGCGATTGGTAGAAAGGGAGCTCTGCTTTTATCATCAACCACTTGTATACTCCAAAGATTCTTATATGGAAGTTTGGAGGTCCCTGACTTCCTGTTTTAACTCCATGGGAATGTGTTTTATTGTCTGCTTAAGCTATTTTTACTCTAAGCGACGTTTGTTATCCGGAAAAAAAAAGAGGAAACAGAAACGCACCCACGCACAAATACAGAGCTTTACTTTCTAATAGTCAAGTACTCTTTAGGCCTTTAGGTCATAAATTAACTTTAAGAGGGAGTGTTGACTAGGAAGTATAAGACGATCTGGGAAAGTGTGGGGGGCGAAGAATACTGGACAACAGGTTGGAGGGAAGAGAGATAAAAAATAAGGGAAGAGATGTTTTGCAGAGAACAGTTATAAAAAGTTTATTTAATAAAGAAAAGGATAAGAAATTCATCTTGTTACCGTAATTTCATCGTTAAAACCAGTTAGTTATAATCGATTTTCACTGTATATGTTGGACAACAGGAACAAGGAGAGACATCGGTTGGTAAATACGGATATGGGGAAAGGAATGAACGTGGCGATCAACTCATCGAATTTGCAGAAGCTGAAAATCTTAGCATCATGAATTCATTTTTTAAGAAGAAACCGCAAAGAAAATGGACATGGAAACACCCAAATGGGGGAACTAGTGAAATTGACTATATCCTGGCAAACAAGAAATCAATTATTGAAGATTGCAGTGTACTGAACAGATTTAATACTGGAAGTGATCATCGAATGGTGAGATGTAAAGTGCACTTAAATACTAAATTAGAACGACAGAAGCTCATTAGGAAACAAGTAAGTAAGAGGGTGGATTTAAAGAAATTAAAAGAAAATACCGAGGCATTCAAGTTGGAATTAAAAAATCGCTTTTCTGCACTGGAAGGACTTATTGATGAAAGTGATATCTCAGAAGCAAATGAAAACATTGTTAAGACAATAGTTGAAACTGCTGGGGAAATTGGTGGTGTAACCTGTAAAAAGCACAATAGCAAATTATCTGAGAAGACGAAACAGCTCATGAAAAGGCGAAGAGATATGAAGGTGGACAATCGAAATACCAGTTCCAGGATTGAGTACATAGAACTTTGTAAAACTCTGCGCAAAAGCATGAAAGAAGACATAAGAAAATTCAATTGTGAGTTAGTAAGGAAGGCCATTGAAAATAACAAGAGCCTTAGGGTTGTTAAAGGAAGTTTATCTGTTGGGAAGAAACACATCATTGCATTAAAAGGAGAGGATGGCACCGTAACAAGAAATAGGGAAGAAATACTTAGAAGAGTTGAAGAATTCTACAAAAAACTATATGAAAGTAACAGTGGATTAAACGAAGACACTGAAATAGTCGAAGGAACAGCTCCTAAAATCTTAAAAGAAGAAGTTTCATTTGCAATAAAAAGTATGAAGAAAGGAAGAGCCCCTGGCGATGATGGTATTACATTAGATATCCTAAAAGAAGCTGGAGAATATGTAGAAGACATACTTGCAAAATTCTTTACCAAATGTCTTAACAGCGGTAACATACCAAACCAATGGGATTCTGCAACAGTAATTCTTTTGCATAAAAAAGGTGATAAAGAGGATTTGAAAAATTACCGACCAATTAGCTTGTTACCTGCTATTTATAAAATCTTCACAAAAGTGCTAACACATCGCCTGCAGAAAAAATTAGATGCAGCTCAACCAAGAGAACAAGCTGGATTTCGAAGTGGATTCAGTACAGTGGACCATATTCAAGTATTAAGAGAATTAATTGAAAGAACACATGAATATGAACTTCCATTGTGTGTTGCATTTATTGACTATGAGAAGGCCTTTGACTCTATTAAAACATCAGCAGTCATCAACTCTTTAAGATCAACAGACATTGAGGATGTGTACATTGACATGGTGAAACGTGTGTATAAAAATGCAAGTGCAAAATTTCGGTTACATAAAGATACCAAAACTATCAAAATTGGTAAAGGTGTGAGGCAGGGAGATACCATTTCTCCAAAACTTTTTACTTCAGCTTTACAGATGATTTTTCAGCTGATAAATTGGAATAACAAGGGAATAAAAATAAATGGTGAATATTTAAATCATTTGCGGTTTGCTGATGACATTGTTATTTTTTCAACGAACCCATCAGAACTCCAAGACATGGTACAGGAGCTCTCAACTAGAAGTAAAGAAGTTGGACTCAAGATGAACCTACAAAAAACTAAGATCATGTTCAATAATTTTGTAGAGGAAACAAAAATACAAGTTGACAACATTGAGCTAGAAATTGCTGATTCATATATTTACCTTGGCCAGCTGATTTCAATGGATGGCAACATTATGAAAGAACTCAACAGACGTATTAAACTTGGCTGGAGTGCATTTGGAAGAAACAGTTTTATCCTGAAGGGGAAATTGCCTTTGTGTCTAAAAAGAAAGGTCTTCAACCAGTGTGTATTGCCAGTCCTCTCTTATGGATCAGAGACATGGAGTCTAACAGTTGGAGCAATACGAAAGTTACAGACAACGCAAAGGAGCATGGAGAGGTGCATGCTTGGAATAACTAGGAGAGATCGAAAAAGAAACACTTGGGTGAGAGAGCAAACTAGAGTAGAGGACATCATTGTTAAAGTAAAAGGGCTGAAATGGCGATGGGCTGGGCATATTGCAAGAAGAACTGATCAACGATGGACAACAGAAATTCTGAACTGGATTCCAAGAGACCACCGAAGACCTAGAAAACGTCCTCAAACTAGATGGGTGGATGAAATAAGAAAACAGGTTGGGGTGACGTGGAAACGAATGGCCCAGGATAGACTTGTGTGGAAAGCATTTGGAGAGACCTTCATCCAGCAGTGGATAGATAATGGTTGAATATGATGATGATGATATATATATATATATATATAATTTCAAAAGAGAGAAAAGGACCTTGCCTTTTTTATAATATTTATTACCTGCTTGCAAGTGAAGCATCAAAGAAAGCAGCAAACTTTATTAATAGTTTCCCGTAAACTGTCCAGCGTTATAATAATAATAAACAAACCAATTTTCAGGCACTCAGCTGCATAGGGAAACGATGGAGGTGATAAATAAAAATTGTGTTTCTACGCGGCTGATTGTCGGAAAATTGTTTTGCTTATTATTGTAACTTTATTAAATATTAAATAAACCACCATTTTTTCACATTAGCCGATGATGTGGCAACAATAGATGTTAAATTACTCGTAAAGAAAAGAATGATTTTCCGGCACCTGGCGGGACATGAATCCACGAGCTCCTAATTGACGGTCAATTTCTGTGTTGTTGTGTAAGTGTTAGTTGATAGAGCATTTGTTTGACAATCAAGAGGTCGTGCGTCGGGTCTCTCCATATACCGAAAAATCATTCTTTTCTATAGTAGTAATTTAAAATCTAAAACAGCTATTTTCTATTCTTATAACGGAATTATACGTTGTAGCATTGGATATACATTTCATATAACTTAACTATTCACGTAATGAGATTGTTCTTAGAGATAAAGATATATAACACCCCTACGAATAGCGTACATGTTGTCATTGTGTGTGTGTTGTCTTCTTACGTTTTATTACTATATTAATTACTAATGTTTCCTCATTTGTGTTATTCGATACGTTCCAATAAGATTGTTCTTGGTAATATTATCATTTTTTTTCTGAACCTAATGAAAAAATTAGAAAAAATATGCTAGCTGTAAATGAATTTAAAATGCACCTCTAATGTTCAATTACTTTCAGTAAATAAATTTAAAATAAATTTTACACTTTTATTCTTCTCTCTTTACAGACTCTTAATTACAGTATAACTAAGTGTTTTATCTATTTGTATATTCGTACATAAGATTTTTACGTAAAAAATAACGGGCCTAGGATAATTAAAAGAGCCTATGGTCCCAGGATCCCAAGGGGCCGGGTGCAAAACTTTAATAATATATATAAAATACAATTTTCTATTAAATGTAATTGATTGGTGGTGGTGCCTTTTGCTAAACTGTCTAGGGACTCGTAAATCCTATACTCGGCCCTTACATATAATACAGCAGAAACACAAAGGTGTTCAAATAATACGAAACTATTTTCAGTTGCATTTGCAGGAAAGGTTATTAAATAAATGGAGAATAAACATGCTAGTGCAAAGAACCCAAAATATTCTGAATGTATCTGTAGCAGGAAGCTCATGCATTAGCGTTCCATTTCCCCAGACATATTGTGACAGAATACTTAGGGATAATACAAAACAAACTCTTTGTCCTTAATTGTATACTAAAACCATACACAACAACAACACATATATTCTGTTGCTTGACGAAACATTAACTAGTGGTTAGTAAATATGGATTTTTACATAATTTAATTATTATATGAACTGTTATATAACTATTATATTAATTTGTAGTATTTTTATGTATTAAATAAGATATATTGTAAAGTTTTGTGGGATAATCCGGAAATCACCCAATCAGCATGTAGCTAGTGAAAGGGTAGGACTTATATTCTCTCAATTACTCATTTTCTTCCGAGCAACCAAGCGAAGTCTTGTATTTTTACAAAGGGAAACTTGGTCGACTGTTGCTTCTGAGGATGCTCCTCATAGTACGGAGTGAAACTTTGAGTGGTTTTAACAAACAGACGAGTCGAAAAATCCCGCAAAGCTCTATAATGTATATTAATAGACGCCGTGAAAGCCTTCGTGAATGTATTAAATGAGATGTTCGCACAGCCAGTCGCAGCAGAATGCGTAAGAGAGGGAGTCTCTTCAAAATATATTTACACTCTTTGTGTAGTATTTATAAAAAAATGCCCTGAATTTTCTATACAACTTTCATTATATTTTATTATATTCTATTTTGGTGTTGCTTTCTCGATCTAAGAAAATGCGCTGATGATATTTAAGGTCTAGGCTTTTTTGAATTTTTTTATGAAACACTTGTTGTGTTTTTTTTTCACTATTTAAGTTGAAATAATATTTTTCCATTTGTTTCAACAACGTAGGTTTTAAAATTTAATTATGATACCCATTCAGTGTTATGTCGAATGACGACTATAGTTAAGTTCTAGGTATGAGACTTGCCAGTCGCAGATTCGATCCCTGGTGCGCATGCGTGTTTGCTAGCATTTTTGTTTTCAGGATAAGCGTGGCGTTGAGAGAAAAGAGGAGGGAAGATCACAGTCAATTAATGCATATTTTTCTATCATATAAAACGCAAATATAATAAAAAACTACTCGTTTGAATGGAGAATGACATACATCATCGTCAACTCATTTATCTATTTCAGCGGTTACTTAACTTTCCTAGACCACGAACCCCCTTGAGAGATCACTCGCCCTTCCGGACTCCCCAAGAATTAACTCAAAGTTTAAAGCCCGGAATTTGCATCATACATATTTATTTCTAGTGTTTCATCACTAATTTTCACTATTTAAGGAAGGAATTTTTCGTCCCCTCATAATTTATTCTTAGCATTTTCTCTTTTCTTAGTATTTTTCTGAACTTTTGTGGAACACTGGGAAAATCTCGCGGACCACAGCTGAAGAACCGTTGATCGATTTGATATAACAATAGCGAAATTCAAGATTTCATTAGTAATTGTATATCTACGTACAAAAAACTAAATATTAAAGTACTTCTACTAAATACCACTATTATATAATACTAAAATACTACTATTAAAATACTATTATTAAATAACATTATTATATGTTACTAAAATACTACTATTAAAATACTACTTCTATATATACTAATAATAATAACAGATTCTTTATTTTTGAAATCATGATCATTTGTACGGGGATGCAGTCGAGTTACAATTAGTGATACATAGTTTACGCCTACTCCGGTAACAATGGGTAAAGGCAAAGTCTGATAGGGCATATGTTGCTCGAGAGAGTATATTTTGTCTATGTTGAAAGTATACATAATTTAAATTATAAAAATATGCAGGAATAATATGAAAGCACGGTTATTATAGATCGCGAAATGTACAAATAACCTGTTATCAAATAAGTACAGAGACAAGCGCATTATATGTGGTCAGAAGGCCTGTTATCTATTTTCTCTCAACTATCTCGCCACAATATTAACGGCTCTTGCCTTATCCTTCCCATTCTCTCTTTACCTTTATAGTGAATATATTCCAAACATAATGTAATGAAATTGCGTTGCCTCATTTAATAATTTATCAATGAGCTGTCGCCTGAAGAATCTAAATTGACCCTACACCTTGAACAACTTTCTTATTTCAAGTTTTAATTTGTTTGAGGATAAATAGAATTTAATCTTTTGCAGCAGAGAGTTCTATATATTTGTGCCTCCGTGTCTTGTACAATAAAATGAAATATATCATTTAAGCTTTCCACGCGTTAGTAGAAGTCCTTTATCAGAAATTTTGTCTGTGGTGTGTACTTCCCTAATTTTATAACCGAAACTTTCGTAAAAACGTATCTTTAAATTTTTTCCGCCCTTTGAATTTTCTTATTCTGCAACACCATACCAAAAATGAGTTTTTCCTAAAACCTCGGCAGAGGTACGGACACCTTATACACCTTACTGTTGATGAAAGGCTATTGTTAGTGCATCTGAAATCTTAAGTGACCAATTTCCTTTGCTATTTCACCACCGTTTAACTTTTTGTACGTGAATTTATTCCATAGTGTCTTATATTCCATTTCAGTTTTGTACGTACTTAAGCTATGCAAGCCGCTAATTTTTATATTTATATATTAAGTCTCTCACACTAATACATATTAAGAGATACTGTATATAAATACTGAACTATTATATAAATCGCGGGTCAATTGCTTGCAAAATGTGCATTATTTTTCTGTTGCTCCATTAAACAAATGAGCATTTAATTCAGCTTTAAATTCGGAAAATGTACAAAGTGCAACGCTTCGTTAATTGCCGTATTAATTTCTAGTATAAAATTAATGAAGGTGTAATTAATGACATTCTTTGTGTCGTAATGACTGAGCTAATTCGATTTAGTCACGGTCCATTGATATATGCTGTCAGTATATGCTGAAAATTAATGAATTTTCATTAATAAACAGTTAAGTGGTTAAAGCCTTTTATACTTTTGGAATTCAGAATTACAAGCCTCCATTATTTTTGCGTTGTTAGTCTGCCAGTTTTCTTTAATGACCTTAATAATCTGATACGATAATCCATTTCCATCTTTGGTGACTTTATTAAAAATTAACAAATACTAATTACTTTTATTAGTTATTTTAAGTGATAATGGTGACGTCCATTACGATTTAATTTAAACGTTTAATTTGTTAAAATACTTTAATTTCTAACAAATATTATATGATAAATTTATAAATATGCCTTTACACACGAGTAAGAGTGTATATGATAATAATATAAACGTATATTAATTCCATTTTTTAAGATTACTATTGTATCGTTTACTTTCGTGTTTATATACGTCTATTATATTATAATGCTATTATTTTCGTTATATGTTGCTGCATTACATAACGCCAAGGAGATAGGCACTACCCTCATAAACATGAGAACTGTTCACGAATCTTATCAGTATGTAGGCCGTGCCCAGTAAGGAGTTTTTTATTTGTAGGTCTGCAGTCGTCATGTCTGTAGTTTTAAGTTTCTTCGGAAATTCTCTAAGTTAAGCCATGGCCTCCATTGCACCTATCACGATTAGGACGGCTGTGACATATTTTTTCAGGAGTATATAAAGTTCAATTGCAAGGTCACGATATTTGGAGATTTTTTCGAATTCCTTCTCTTTAATTCTGCTGTCACCTGGCACCGCAATGTCGATGATAAATACCTATTTTTCCTTCACCAATGTTATGTCTGGTATATTGTGTTTTAAATGTCTGTCTGTTTGAAGTCAAAAGTCCCAAAGGATTTTTATTTTGTTGTTTCATGCATGCTTTTTGCTTCACGCACCCAGTAGTTTTGGTTACCGGGAACTTGTAATTTCTGAAGATATTCCAGTGACTCGGGGATGTCACCCTATCATGCAGGTCTATTGCCAAACCGGGGTCAGTAGAGGGCCCGGTTGCCTTATGCTTGTGCACCAGTTGCCCCATCCTAGTTATTTATTTATATATATATAGGAAAATCCCGGCTGCCCTGTGTCCATGTGCCCTTTGCCTTGCCCTAGTTGCCCCTTCATCCTAACAAACGGGAAACTGTCATGTCTTTTTTTGTAATCTGATTGGGCTATTTTACAACAGTCACTGATTACTGTCCCATCTTTCATTTTATACACTCCGCATTTACTGTTCTTGTTTTGCTTTTCAATTTTTGACATAATAGCGTTTGTGTGCAGTATTTCTTCTTTTTCATGCTATTATTACGGTGTGTGTGTGCGTTCTCGCACTTGGCGGATTAGGCTTAAGACGGGTGGTGCCAAGTTCTCAAGTCTACCTTCAGTGTGAAAATATTTTTGTATGTTTCATTCTGGTGCCAGGTTTAAAAATTTTCTGACTGTTCGGCAGGTGTTTAGTATTGTTGCTTTTTGCATCTGAATATATGTGTTGGGGTCAATTTCAAGTGTCTCCAAGTTCTTTTGGAGTGTGGTTGGTATTATACCTGTTGCTGATAAGACAAGAGGGATAACGTTTACCTTATCCATGTACCACATGTCTTTAATTTCCTACCTTAAGTCTTGGTATTTAGTCATTTTTGTGGTGTATGTGTTCTGAATGTTATTTGTGTTGGGTATTGCTATGTCTGTGATGTGTGTGGTTTTGCTGGTTTTGTCAATTAGGCTTATGTCTGGTCTGTTGTGTGGTGTCGTTTTGTCCCTCATAATAGCCCTATCCCAGTACAATTTGCGTGTTTTGTTCTCTAGTATTGTTTCTGGTTCGTATTTGTAGTAAGGATTCATGTTGGTTATCAGCTTGATTCTGACAGCAAGTTTTTAGTGAATTATTTTAGACACTTGGTCATGACGGTATTTGTAGCCTGTTTGGGCAATTATCTTACAACCTGATGTTACATGTTGTATTGTCTCAGATATTAAGTCACATTGTCTTCATTGTTAATTTTCTATATTCTTCTTTAAGATGTATCGTTAGTAGCTTCTTGTTTTTATGACCTGGTCCTGTATTGCCATCATCAATCCTTCCGTTTCCGTTTGTAAGATTCCTTGGGTTAGCCATGTGTTCGAGGCTTTCTTGTCAATATCAGGCTGCTGAAGATCATTATAGTGTCTGCCATGAAGTGCTTTGCCTGCCTGTTCCTTCAGTTTCTTTTCAATGTGTACGGGTGGTATTTCTTTGTCGGTACTGAGGCTTAGTGGTGTGTGGGAGATATCTGCGTCTACTACTGTTTGGATGAGTGAAGACTGCCTGCTCTTTTCAAAGAAGTATTGCCTCATGTTATGGATTTGCTTCTCATGGAGATCTTTCAGGTCGATTTGTCCTCGTCCATCATCCTCTAGAGGGAATAGTTTTTCTTTGGGTTGTTGACGGATGTAGTTGTCTGTATTTTGTTTGTGTAGTTCTCATTACCCGTTGTAGATCCTCTAGTTCTATGTTTGACCATTTGATGATTCCAAAAGGAGTATGTTAGTACTGGGAATGCAAAGAAGTTAATTGCTTGTGTGATGTTCTTGCTATTCAGCTTGATCTTCAATATTGTTTTTAGCCTGTCCTTGTACATTTGTGTGAGCTTTGTCCTGACTAGTTTATGTTCTTGTCTTTGGGCCTGCATTATTCCTAGATATTTATATGTTTCATGTTCTTGCATGGTTTCTATTATTCCTCTGTTATCCAGTACAATCTCATCTAGTTTCATTTGTTTGGCGCCTCCAGGTATTTTACATTTATCTAGACCAAACTCCATCTTTATGTTGTTTGAAAATGCTTCTGTAATTTGGATCAGGTGGCGGAGTTGAGGGATAGACGGTGCATATAACTTTATATCGTCCGTGTACATGAGGTGTGATACCTTCTGGAGGTTTTTCTTGGCTTTTTTGATCATGTGGCCATAGTTGCTCTTACTTAGCATTCTTGATAGAGGGTTTAGTGATAGGCAGAACCATTGGCGTTAACTTTGCCACTATTTTTTATTAGCCAAAATAAGGTACATACAGGTAATTACAAATATACGTACTATTCTACGTACCTTACACTATTTTTCCACATAGTCCCCACACTGGTTCAGACATTTGTCCCATCGCAGCACTAAATTTGAGATGCCCCTGTGGTAGAATTCGTCCGGCTGACTGTGGAACCACCGTCGGACTGCTGTCTTAGCTTCATCGTTGCACGTGAATCGCTGTCCTGCCAGGAACTTCTTCAGCGGACCGAAAACGTGGAAATCACTAGGGACGAGATCTGGACTGCATGGTGGGTGTCGGCGGTTCTGATTGCATACAGTCCGGACCTCGCCCCTAGTGATTTCCACGTTTTCGGTCCGCTGAAGAAGTTCCTGGCAGGACAGCGATTCACGTGCAACGATGAAGCCAAGACAGCAGTCCGACGGTGGTTCCACAGTCAGCCGGACGAATTCTACCACAGGGGCATCTCAAATTTAGTGCTGCGATGGGACAAATGTCTGAACCGGTGTGGGGACTATGTGGAAAAATAGTGTAACGTACGTATATTTGTAATTACCTGTAGGTACCTTATTTTGGTTAATAAAAAATAGGGGCAAAGACTTTCTGATTCGCCCTCGTATTTCGTTACTATTATTATTATTTTATATATATTCTCGTACTTGGCGGTATAGACTTGAGACAGTCAATGCCAAATACTCAAGATTGCCTTCTATAAATCATTTAGATATTGTGTTTAGGAAATTCTTGATGGTTCCTATTTATTTAAATTTGTGGCCATTTTATAGCTCAATATAAGTATTAGGGTCGATCTCCAGCATGTCCAAAGTTCTTTAATGTGCTTGGCATTAGGTCTGTGGCTGACAGAATTATAATCACAGTATTGACCTTTTCCATATGCCACATGTCTTTGTTTTCGTATCTTAGGTCTTGGCATTTATATTTAGTGATTTAGCTTATGTATGTGACCTGTATATTCTTTGTATTTGGGATTGCTATATCTGTAGTGTAAGTATTGGTAAAAGTATGCACAGGGTAAGAGTACGTTTTCTTTCTTTAAACCACATACCTTTGAAAACAGTATGATATTACCGAGGAAGAACTGTCATGGGCGTTTGAATGGACAACAATGGTTGTTTAAAATTATTTTAAGGGGGCACATAGCCCATAAAGTTTCAAAAATTAACTGTCTTTCATTTTTTTATCAGAAAGCCCAAATATTTCTGACCATTTTAAGACCAACCGTTTAAAAATATTTACATTAGAAGTTGAGTTATGAAAAAAAACCTAAAGAGTACTGAATCTTCAAGGATGCCATTTTAAAGGGACGCAGAGTTTGTTTACATTTAGTTTCGATGTTTTCGTATTCATGTATTCGTTTAAGAATTTTATGCGCATTGTAGGAGACGTGTCTACATACATACTTTCTTATTTTATCAACAGATGCAGGACAAATGAAGTAAACTACTCTACGCACTTTATGTTTGTAAACAAACCAGTGTTCCCTAAAACAAACCACGTTTTTGCGATTGCCTGCTGCTTGTTCCACGTTTGGTTTTTTGACCTCGTTTTTGCGATCCAGGTTTTGAAATCCTATTTTCTTTCTTTTTTAATACATATATTTATATTTTGTCGTTTCTCTTACTCTATATATTATCTATATATTATCAGTGTTATGGCGAATGTTATTCCCACTAAAAAACGTGCATCCGGAACACGGCCAAAAAAAAGAAAATTTACCGGAAATGTACATACACGAAATCATAAAATGCTGGACGAAAGCACATCGAGCAAAAAATTAAAGCTGTGCTTTGAAGAAGATTCTCCTGTAGATCAAACTTTTGAAGGGTACCGAATATTGGATAAGGGTCTGATGTTTGAGGCCCTGGAACAACTCCTTTCTTGCAAGGTATGTGGTTGCAGCATTACCATCAGTGAATTAATTACCAGTGGACTAGCATCTAAATTTATTTTGAATTGCTCAAGCTGTGGACAAATCGGTTCTTTTCTCAGCAGTAAATTTATTGGCCCGAAGAATGCTGTTGCAGAAATAAACCGTCGGTTTTTATATTCCATGAGATGTCTGGGTCAGGGATTGTCGGGGATGAATATGTTTTGTGCTGTAATGGATTTGCCACAGCCAAATGCAGAAGGGTCGTATAATCGACAAATCAAACACCTTGAATTAGCCACCTCGAAAGTTGCCACAAAATCCATGAAGAAGGCTGCGGAAGATGAGGCACTACTTACAGGGTCATCGAACATCATCATTAGTGGGGACGGTACCTGGAAAACCAAAGGGTATATGTCTTTGGTAGGTGTGTGTACTGTTATTGGTGAACAGTGTGTGAAAGTTATCGATAAAGAAGTAATGTCAACTTTTTGCAAGGGGTGTGATGCATATAAAGGTATTCGACGTGGTCCAAACTTCGATAAATGGAAGGCCTTACACGAACTTGAATGTTTGAAGAACCATACGGGTTCATCGGGAAGTATGGAGGCGGTAGGCATGTGCCGTATATTTGAACGATCAGGGGCACTAAGAGATGTTAAATACAGTGGATATATAGGAGACGGGGATTCAAAAACATTTTTATCCATAAGGAATTTACAGCCATACGATGATGTAGACATTAAAAAAATTGAATGTGTTGGTCACATTCAGAAGCGCATGGGAGCCAGGCTAAGGAAAATGAAACAACATATGTCTGGAAAGAAATTAGAAGATGGCAAGTGTCTTGGAGGAAAAGGCCGGCTCACTGATAAAGAGATAGACCAACTCAGTTCCTACTATGGGAATGCAATCAAGGAGCATAAGGACAATTTAAGTGCGATGAGGAAAGCAGTATGGGCTGTCTTCTTCCATAAAGGATCAAGTGATGCTGATCCACTGCACCATTTTTGCCCCAAAGGAAACATATCGTGGTGTGCTTACCAGCGAGCTATTACAAAAAAAGCAACTGGGATATTTCGCCATAAACAATCTTTACCTCAGGCTATCATGAAGTTTATAAAACTGATTTTCAACGACCTGTCCCATCCCAAATTACTGAGTTGTTGCTTAGGAGGGAGGACTCAAAATCCAAATGAGTCTCTCAACTCAATGATTTGGAAGTTTTGCCCCAAAACGTCCGGGTCAGGACGTCGAATTGTAGACATCGCTACAAATGAAGCCATAATTCAGTTCAATGAAGGGGGTAAAGGACGTCTCCACACTATGAAGGCTTTTGACATCCAACCTGGAGTGCAGGCAAGTCGTATTTTAATAAAAGCTGATGGACGACGAATTTCACACTCCCTATGTCGTGCAACCAATGTCACAAAATGCCGACATCAAGTGAAAAGACGCCAAAAATTAGGTGCAGCTGAAGCTGTGAAGCATGCCGAAGGACCCTCATACTTGTCTGGTGCTTTTTGAAGAAGCTTCATCAAAACAGGTTTGTAATAAAAAACTTTGCTTTTAGTTTTTTAGCAACAACAATCAATTTTATCATGCGCGCAAGGAATTAATATAGCATTTTGAATTGATGAATGGGTGATGACGTTGTCATTGATTTAAAACAAATGGCAACAGATATATTTTGCTAGCATTTTATGAAGGGAAACTGTATAATGATGTTGCATGCAATTTTTCATACCTGAGTTTGTGTTATTTTAATATAAATTGTTGAAATCTGGGCTGTTTTGGGACATTTTTGAGGCCAGGGATATGTGCTCCCTACGTGTTTCTCTCAAGACTGTATATTTCACCCTTGTGCCCAAGATATTTACAACTTCATTTGTGCTGCTGTAATGAAATTTGTCATGCTCTTATAATAATACATGGTAAAAATTGCAAGAAATTAAACATTTTTATATATATTAAAAAAATAATGGACAAAAAACAAATATCGTATTTGGATCGCCGCTCCAAGACCGCTGCGAAAACTTATAATTAGGTGGAAAGCTAACAGCTATTAATTAGCTTATGTACTGCTATTAGTATTAGCGTCTTATGTATTGTTGTTAGTATTAGCCTAACGTATTCATATTTTTATGAACCTGATTATATATTATTATTTTTATCATGCCCATCTGAGGTTGAATGTATTTTGCTTGAAGCACTCTATTTTATTCTGGCTGGTACTCTAGCGGCGTTGAGAGCACCCTTTTCTGGATTAGGTGTTACTCCAAATTTTCAAAACTATGAACTATTTTTAGAAGCAATTAACTATTTATAAGCGGTTTGCCTTAAAAGCCCGTAAAGAAAGGAAAAATCGAGGCACTTCATCACAAAGCATTTTCAACACAGAGATTAATATGATTATTTTCCGTAATCTCGAAGCCTTCCATTCACTCTCAATAGCAGGATAAGCGGGCCGCCAAGCACCACCGTTATGAATAAACTCACCGAGTAATTAACGGAATTCTTAATTTTAACACCTAAAGTTGCGGTAAGCAAATACAAATTACCCTCATCTCTCTTATGGAACATCGCAATGAATAAAGTGTGCGTTTATGAACTTTTCCAGTGCACTTCATTAATAACAAGCCGCTGTGCTAAGCAGGCACTGGATAATAAAACAATAAAGGCCCCTACTTTGCTTCTATCAAAAGACCTTTTATTGATTTACGGTATGATAACGATGTAACGTTGCAAACTCCTTCTTTAAATGATTTAATGCTCTAAACAGATACAAACATTTACTTAACGCCAAACATAGTATCGCGTTATTAAATTAAAATTTTAGTTTAAAAAGTGATGTGTATTTTAGAAAGCAGAGTACTCTACTTGAAAAGTAATATAGTGAAATATGGAATGTAATATATTCTACTTTTAAAAGTCTGTATTTTAAAATGTATTACAATTTAAAACAATATGAAAGGAATGTCTACAACAAGGCTTTAATTTGAATGGACAAATTTTATTAAACGTTTAATAAATTCAAACTGTAATTTCGAATTGCAAAATATGGCATAGTCTATTTGAAACTTCACAAAATATAAGGATTGTGTAGCTACAAATGAATATATTATATTATTCAAATTATGATAGTGCCTAAACGAAATTTTAATTTACAGCAAGGCTGTAAAATCCTTTGGATAAATAAATGCTGTAATTGGATTTCATATAACTCCAAATACTTCGCCATCTTTACTATATTTTTGCAGATAAATACTAGCATTTTTGAAAACCAATTATATTTTTACCATGATTAAATTATAAACAATTTAAAAACATTTATATGTACGCTAAAGAATATTAATATAATTGTCTAACATCACTTCCCGTTGTATTGATCCTTAATAAAAACATAATTATACCCAGAATTTAAATTTTGCAGTAACTAAGTTTTAAAATATTTATGAAATTGAAATATATTTCGTTTCAGTCCAAAGTAAAATATTCAAATTAGTGCCCTAATTTTAAGTTATATCATTGCATCTAAGTTAATACGCAAATTTGAAATTATGTGATTGCATCCAAATTAAGAAAATTTATATTACGACAGTATACATTTTCTTAAAGTAATCTCAAGAAATTGCGCTTTTGTCTTTATTTAAAAATAACTTAATGTGAATAAAATAAATAAATAAGCATATAATTGAGAGAAAGGGGCAGCGAAGAAGAAACCATCTTCAACCTTGACAGCGAAGCATTTTAATATAAAATTTTAATATGATTTTGTCCATTTCTTATTTAAAGAAATAATAGCTACTCTTTGTTAAAGATAAAAAAACTTAACGGAAGACGTTTTCAATTATAAAAATACGTTTACTCTTCCAACCATAATAAATGTATAAATATTATAACTTTTAATATATAATGCTGCTAAAATATAAAGCTGCGCTCTCAAAATAAAATTGTCTTACAGGAGAATATATATACATATATATATATATAGTGATATCTCGTTAATTCGAACCACGCCAATTCGAAAATCTGATTTATCCTATTCCTCTTTCCGTTGGTCAACGGCTGTCGACTGAAGGAACGTAAATAAACAGCGAAGGGCGTGTTGCAAACTGATTAAAATTTCAAATAAAGGAACAGGAAATTTTCGGTCGTCTGTTGTCTGCTTAAGCTTGCACACCGAAATACACATACGTCTAACAATTATAGCTTACAGTAAAAATTCTGTAGTAAAAATTTCAGTTAATCCGAAGAATTTCCTAATCCGAACGAAGCCCGGTCCCAATTAGTCCGGATTAAAGAAAATCTACTGTATTTTATATAGTTGTTTATTCGGGAAGACAAATGAAGATGTAAATATTTCTTTATCACATCACTTAAATATGAGAGAAAAGCCTTGAGAGTAAACATGATAAAGATAATAGTTAGGCGCATTTATTATAAGTAGTAGTAAATGAAGTAATATGGTTAATTAAATTCATGTATGAATTTCCTATCAATGCAAAGCCGTAGCCAGAATTTATTTTCGGGGGCTTCAAAAAATTTTACGGCATGCATTTATGCAACCACACATACAAATCCCATTAAAAATTTAGTTTCTTGGGGATCGGTTCCTAAGATACTTCTTCTGTATACAGGCGTGCATCGATGTAATAAACAGTAATTGGATAAATTGGTAATTCTCTATAATTTATTAATATTTTTATCGTAACAACTTTAATTTAACGGCAAAGTAGGATAAAATAGCAAAGGTGAGAGTCCACCATGGCACGAATACCGGATATTTTCTGCGGTTTATATTCTCAAATGTCCCGAGAACGTACTCCCATAATCTCGCACGTCGTACTCACACAGTTATATGACTCAACGTATAAAATATTTAAATTTTTTTTGTCTTCCTTACTAAAGAATTTACTTATGTGTAAATTAATACAATTTACGCTTGCGGAATCCACATGCAACTTCCATGACTTCCATGCCCTAATAAATAAAATATCTACATACACATATTGCTTTATGCTGCTTAACAAATGATTTTACTAAAAATATACATTAGCGAAATTGTTAGAATATATTTTAATATATTAAATAACACCTAACAATTTTTCTTCTCACATGGCAGCAATAGGAGTATGTCCATGACGAAGAATAGGTTAGCTTAACGGCAGAAGCAGTGTGAAGGAATTTATTTTATTTAATACTGCAATTTATGACTAATATAATTTAATGAAAAATAGGCCTTCCAGATTACCAACTATAACTCGGAGAGAAAGAATCCGACATTTCTTCCTGACTTTCCATATTATCGAACCTAATGTCGACCCTAATTGTCTGGTATCTCCTGGGTGGTGCAGGCTTTGTCAGACTACGTCTTTACCTGCGCTACCCAGGCAGACATGGACAAAATTTTATTTCACAGTATATTAATTAATGTATTGATATTTTTTTTTTAATTAAATTTGATTTATTTATATTTTTGTAATTAATTTTGATGTATTTATATTTTTCTAATTAATTTTGATGTATTTATATGTTTCTAATTAATTTTGGTGTATTTATATGTTTCTAATTAATTTTGCTGTATTTGTTTCTAATTAATTTTGATGTATTTGTTTAATTAATTTTGATGTATTTGTTTCTAATTAATTTTGATGTATTTGTTTCTAATTAATTTTGATGTATTTGTTTCTAATTAATTTTGATGTATTTATATTTTTGTAATTAATTTTATGCATCTATATTTTCGTATGATGTTAATGTAGATATGTCTTTGTTCTTATAATTAACTTAAACTAACATTGATTTGTAATCTCAATGTATATTTTTTTGTTGTTCATGTTGCTGCCTAAATAAAGTTGCTAAAAAAACGTTAGATAAAACTGCTGCATCGATTAAAAAAATCCCTTTCTTGAGCTAGAGTTAATTAACATCGAGATTTTTTTCCGATTAGTCGAAACATACACTTATAAGATGAGCAATGAAATTAAATTACGTGTTAGGAATTGTTACGAAAAATCTAACCGTTGCAACATAATTAATATTTGTGCTCCACGCTTTAATTTGGTAATAGGTAACACGGGGATAATGGAGCACAATATTAGTAATAGTTAAGTTCGTTTACTATAAATCATAGTAAATTACATAATATAGTTAATTAAAGACATAGATGAACATCCTATCAACGTAATAAACCGTAATAGGATAGATTGGTAATTTTCGGGAGCTTATTAATAATCTTGTCGTAACAACCTTATTTGAAGCGCTAGATATAAGCAAATAGTAAAACTTGCCATAGTTTAAAATGGTTAGAATAGTGGAATGAGAATAATTTTTAATTTCATGTTTTGAATTTTGTTTATGCATATACAAGGGCAGGAACAGAGAGTTTATAAGTTTAAGTTGTGAGATTTAAGATAGTTTTCACAATTATAGTCTCGAATTATTTAAACACATCAATTTTGGTAAATGCATTTTTATTTTCTTTAAAATGGGAAATGTTAAATGATATTTAAAATGGACTTTTAAATATCATTTAACATTTCATCATCAGAACAGTATCTTGATTTTAAATCTAAAAAATCAAGATACTGTTCGAAATTAAGTTCCAGAACACGATAGTTTTAATTTTTAAATGAAAGTGTATGTTTCGTCAGAAAATCGAATCGGTTATGATTGGTTTGATTAAACTTAAACGAATGCATGAAAGTGGAAGGAATATTTTGTACAAATTATATAAAGGCCAAAATTAATACATGCTCTTCAAATTTGTGAATAAGTGTGCTACTCATGATAGTAACCTTGTACCTTTAGATGGCTAAAAACATAGAGTAAATATTCACAGTGGATGAAACTAAAGTGGCATCAAAGGAAATCTCCAATAATCTGCTTTCTTATATATGTATATATACACACACAGTAAAATTTCTGTATATTGAATTTCTCCACATAACTGGTAAACACCATGATTCCACGTCTCCATTCATGGCAATTCTTTCATATGCCCACAATTACTTAGTTTTTTTTAACGTCATTCCTTTCTCTGTAAGGGCACCATACAGGGGACTGACATTATCCCACGATACATTTGCATACGATTAAAAGTATTTGGAATTTGAGAATAAGAATAATTAAAGAAATTGATTGTAATTAATTTTTAACCCAAACCTAGCGAGTCAGAAGATGGAGAATGTGAGCACGGGATTATGGGTGCTCCATTTATTACCACGGAAAAATATTTGCTATGAACATATGCCTAAATTTTTACAGAGCTGTTGAATACGATATATATAACTGTTCTAGTGTATATAAGATGAGCTGCATGATAAAATCAACCACGAACATAAAAATTTAAACGAGTTTAAGTATACTTTTGAAAGTCAGCCTAAAAGAAAATTTGTCGTTGTTGGAAAAATAGCGAAGTAATAGATAGCACAAGAAAGAATATAGCACTAAAGAAAATAGAGGAAAATCTAAAAATCTACGTACACTTACCTTCCCTGGTCCCAATGGAAGACCTGTCACATTCGCCATAAAACACTGTGGTGAGATCAATGCCTTTAAGACAAGAACCTCGTCGCATGTCGCACTCGCTCTTGTAGGTTGCGCCATCACTGCTGCATACGGGATCGTAAGTATCTGGACAGTCGAGTGCACAGACGCAGTGCCCATTTTCACACCTTGCGCCATGTTTGCAGTGGACATTCTGACACAAATCTGATGATAAAAGAGTCAGAAATAATTTTTGCTGATTAATTCTATATTTTACTCATTTTCCATTTGGTTTTAGATACTCGTAAAATGTTATTCAGTTTCGTTAAAGTTCAATTCACTCTCGTAGAAAATTAAAAGGAAGATCTACGCACCGCAAGCCCCTCTGGAGCCGACCATGATGTATTGCTCCTTCTTGCACGCGGCAGATCTCATTTCGCATTCGTTGGGATACGTAATTCCATCTGTTCCGCAAACAACTGAATCCACCTTTTAAGAAAAAGATTTTTCCTAATTCAACTCGTCAGCTTAAAGCGGAAAATTACAGTTTCTATTTAGATTATAAAACGCGCTCGCCTTTCTCTGAATTTAATCAGTTAGAGAAATATTTGTAATGTTCTATGTAGATACACTTTTTTTAAATTTTTCTTCAGCTTTCAGTTTTCACACAAATCGAATATAATTTTCTCTCTCTCTGTATTTTATGTTTTAAATCCGTTTTAGCATAGAATGTTTAAAAATTTCATAAATATTCAAACACCGAACTGTCCTTGCTTATTTGTTTGTATTTTTAAATAAAGCGTATACTCTTTGTATAATGTAAAGACACAGTGTAATGGTTGGAGAGAGATATCTTGTTTTAATTATTCACATAAAACGTTAAATAAAGGAATCATAAAATTACCATGAGGGAATTTTATCTATTTTTAATGGAATTTTCCTTTAGTAATTATATATGGCTTCTTCTTCTTAAATATAGTGTAAAAGGCGTGTCCAGAAAGTAAGTTCCCCTGACAAATATTGTTGTTGCAGCGTTGAGGTAGCGTTCACATCCAAGCATGCTGAATTCCATAGATACTATTATGAAACTATCAAATCTTGTTAAGCCGTCAACCTGCGTATTTTACTTGTTCGAAAATGAGCTATCAGCCTACTGCATTGTATAAAATTACGCTGCATTATATAAAAACGATCCATTATCACTTTCTTAACTTTCTTAAATGTAAAGAATGCAAAACCCATAGACATTCTTTGTCAACTTTATGAAGTGTGTGGTGAAGGTGCTGTAAGTGATTCAATGGTAAGGAGATAGTTAAAAATTTAGTGAAAGGTAATGTTAATTACAGCAATACTCGTCTGCTCATTGCCGCCAAAACCCTAAACATCTTAAAGACATTTGGATTAGGACAAAGTAGTCATATTCTTACATCTTAGACTTATCTCCAAATAATTTTTAAGTATTAATTTTTCTAAAAAACATACATTTCTTGATCTGAAAATATTTTTACTAATGGCCAACTTTTCTTTGAAGATAACATTGTTAGAAGAAGCCGTGAACGTACGATTTCCATCAAAGGTGGTATTGTTCTACGATACGAGTGGGATACAAACAGTATATTTCCATTATGATTTTTAATTAACAATACAATATTTTTGATTATAATTATTAATTGATTCATAATTACGATATCTTATAAAACGATACGATAACTAGATACATTATAACTCTATATTAATAATTCACAGATGCGATATTAACTGCCTGATTAATCGTAAAATATACGTGTAAAATAGTTTAGTATACGTAGGGTTGGGTCCAATAGATGTAAATTAAACTTATGAATAAATTTTCGATATTTTAGTAGCCATCGGGAATTAATTTTTAGATGTCGTACTTACATACGCTTAATTCACATGTTATTTATTTTCTAGACTGCTATAAGCATATATAATTTCTTTCTAAATGTACATGACTTCTAACTATAGTCGCAGAAAGTTCATAAAGAAGGGGATATATAACGGGAGGTTAAAAACCTGCCATTTCATATATATATATATATATATATACAAAACTGCATCACAAGGGGGGTGAGTATGACCCCGTTAAACCCCTCGGCGTATGCCAGTTTCTTATCTTTTAAAAATAAAGTTATATATCGCTCAACAGAGAGATGTTTGTTGCATGTGTATATCTATATGGATATTGTCAATATAACTAATCCTGATCGCACTTAAAATGCTACAGATGTGATAAGAATAAGTAAAAACGACCTAAAATCACTTACGTTGACGCAGTTTTGAGGGCAAACGCATCTTCCTACACCTTCCGGATCACTTTCACAGGCAGCGTAATATTCACAATGTTTATTTTCACAACCACCTAAAAGGAATTTGTAGAAGTAATGTACAAACAAAAGCAAACTGCTATTGAATTAAACTTTGAAGTTTGAAAAAAAAATTATTATAAATAAAAGGATATTTGTCAGGATTGAGATATAAAATGTAGGTCCCTATTTGCAGATCTCTTCTATTCACGCTATTATATTACTGCCATAATGTTACTATCATAACATTATTTGCCATGATGTTATAAAACACCGCTACGCATATCACTCTAACGTACTGGATAGGCTTTCAATAATGCTGTAAGCAAACATTACTGATTTAACCCTTTGTTTTCACAATTACACTGTTGATGTTGCTATTTGGGTATGGTTCAGTGATATATAGTTCAGCTATAGATGTAAATAATTAAACTTAATGACTATATTTGAAAAAGGACAATTTTCATCGATTGTTCCTAAAATTACTACGATATGTTTAAAACTATGTGTTTACAATGCACTATTGTAGAAATATATTTAATAATTACCATAAATAAAGATGATTTGGAAAGATCTATAAGGACTTACGTCTGCAACCCCTTCCTGAGTAAATCATGTAACTCAATCAAAATGTATTTGGAAAAATAAAATTATTATTATTATTATTATTATATACTGTAATTAACAACAATAGAAATTCTAAAGCACAATCTAAAGAACACAAAAGCTGAAAAATTTGAAAGCATCCAAAATCGATCAATTTAAAAAAGATAACTTTTCTTAATGGCGGAAAAAGTGTTTCCAAAATTGCATTTCAATCAACTCCCTCTAGAATGCTAAATAATTGGAAAACCAAAATTTGAATTTTTGTCAACTGAATAAGGGAATGCCAACTTTAAAATTACGTAGACAATCAATCACTTAAACGGAATGCCGCCAAAGAGAAGAATTTGAATTCCTCATCGACAGAAACTAATCAACGGAACTTTCTTCTTGGCAAAAATAAAATTGCAAGCAAATCGAGAGAATTTTAAGGAGGAAGAATTTTCTGCGGAGAACTTTTCAAAACCTTTTCTGAGTTGAAAACCAAAGTCATATTACTCCATTATTTTATTGATTTCTTTCACCTGTATTTCAATTTCTTAACAATTTGGCGCAAATTGCATCGATGTTCCATTTATTGCTTTTTTTCATCAGCCCTCTTAATTATTTCGAAGTAAGTCTCCGATTTTATTTAATTAAAAAATTAAATTAGTTTCTCCAGGGAGAATTTTCTAACTGCTTTTCACATAATATATAAAAATGCGTTTAACTTTTTTTTCAAATTACACATTTGAATATTTTTTTCAAAATCTGAACACAGACCTCACTTTGAACTACACCTGAAAAGCATTTTATGACTGTGGAAAGATATGAATATAAATATACTGTAATCATTTGAATACATCATATTAAAAATTATTATAAATAATGTAAAATTCAAATTGCACATCAAATGTTTTACTGCGAAAGTTACGCAAATTTCCAGTGAATATAAGTGGATAATGTTTGTTTGTTTGGATTTTTATGGCGCAAGAGCATCTGGGCTATACTGCGCCAAGGAGAATGTATATGCAATATCTACCGTTAATCAGGCTGATGATATTCCATTGTGGGAATGTACATACAATATTTACCGTTAATGAGGCTGAGAATATTCCGTTGTGGGGAATGTATACAATATTTCCGTTAATCAGTCTAATATGCCGTTGTGAGAAATGTATATGGAATATTTACCATTAATTAGGCTGAGATTTCATTGTGGGGAATGTATATACAACAGTTACCGTTAATCAGACTGAGAAACATTTCATTGTGGAATGTGTCTAACATTAGCTGAAATATGGATGTTTTTTCATCGTTCTGTGTTTAGTACTAACTTAAGAGCACTTGTGGTAAATTAGTTATTCTCCTTTCATAGTCCTGCTTTTTTCTGCAAGGGGGGATTTGAGGACCACTGCTTCAAATTTGTGCGTACTCTGCATGCTAAGTAGCATTGGAGTTTAGGAAACGTGCTGACCAGTCAATGAAGATAACGTCCTCTAACAAACAGTTATTTCGACACTGGCGTAAGGTTTAAAAACACAACGTTTCGGGAGCCAACTGCAAGTGAAGGCATTATGCCTTCACTTGACAAAGGGAGCAGTTGGCTCCCGAAACGTCGTGTTTTTAAACCTTACGCCAGTGTCGAAATAACTGTTTGTTATGGAATCTCCTGGTGAAACTCTGTATTGTTTCGTTATAACGTCCTCTGTTTCCAGAAATATCTATACTTCTCTCGTACAAGAAGTATGTGATGCTGCGTTATCATGAACATAAGCTTTTGCCAAAGATACTACGGAACAATTGAATATGGTGTACAAGAATTTCTTCGAAATATCACATCCCAGTGATGCCACAAACCTAAAGGTTTGTAACAACCTTTCGTTCGTTTTTCATGTTGGGAAAGGTTAACGAAAAGATAATATTTTGATATGATTTGTGAGTCAATATTGAAATGAAAAATCTTTTTAATCAATCTTTGCATACGTACTTTTTTACCTATTGTTCTGACTTTTTCTGCCTATTTTGTTTAAAGATTTGTTCATTAATATTAGACAGAGTTCTTTGTATCAATTGTGAATTTTATGGCTTTTAACTTGATAAGCGTTAATGTAAGAAACAGTTAGGACCTTAGCCAACTGGGACACAATGGCTTGTTTCTAATTTGTTTGGGGAGACATCGTGAGACCGGGAGTGGCATCACACTATTAAAATAACCCTTATTATGTTTTGCTATATAACAGGTTTTCGGAGGTGGTAGTAGGGTGCAATAATGGGAGTGACGTTAAGAAGAGCAATGGGTGGCAATTTTGTCCGCCTGCACAAATAATATATTCAGTTGTCGTTTGAGTTGGGGAGGTGAAGAGAGTGAAACGCAAACCATGTTAGTGTTAGAGTTCTAGAGTTCATGGGCCTTTAATTTATTGGTCAGCGGCATTGGACAAGCGAAGCGAGCTTATTGAGATCGAAGTTACCTTCCGTGCATAGCGTACGCCATCAGAGACCACACTAAGGACTGAGCAGGTTGTGTACGAGTTTCCAACTAAGGTCTTAGTGTTGAAGAACGGCCATGTTCCTAGAATTGCTTCGACTTGATATTCATTGTGATGAGATGACCATGTGCGGCTACGAATAAACAGAGGTCCTGTGGCGATATATTACTTTCGTTGACTTTTAATTATTAACTGTTGTAATGTAATCATTACTGTATTAGTATCTTGAGGTTTAGTTAAACTGTTATTTATTAATGTGCTGAAGTAAGAATTATGTACTTTCTATCTATGAGCAGCAAATATACAATTGTCTACTAAAGGGCCTGAATTCTACATGACCGTAATGCTATCGTTTTCTTTCATTAGTGCTAAATTAGTATGCAATTGTTATAGTATTGATTGCTGACTTGCTAGAACTTGTTTGAGTGAAACAAATTTTACCGTTTGCTCAGAACTTAGAGGTCAGGTCCTTGCAACGTGGTGAAACCGCTGTTTCGGAGTGACGGAGCTAAGGATGGAATTATAGAGACGGAGCTAAGGATGGAATTATAGAGCCGGAATGCCAGATGCCATAGTCTGATTGTATGGAGGTCTCGTTTCATTGCTGCCTGTGAATGTTTAGTTATGGATTCTTTAATTCAGGTCATTGCTAGTTTACATAATATTAGTATAAGTGTGTAATTGACCAATTATTTATGCTTTCCGTGAGTTAACGATTTTTAAACTATTTTCTAACATCGAGTGCCGGGTTAATTAGCACTGCAATGAAATTAATTGGTCTGCAATTTAGACCAGTTGATGTTATTTTCGCCAAGTGTTCTTTTCATTACGTTGCTGAATGCTTAAATACTGAGTATCGATTTTACCACCAGAAATGTACCTTTAATTATTGGAAATAAACTGCTGACCGCTAACTTCGTATTTACTTGTACTTAGCCAGTAAGACGCCCATCCGGACAGTTGCAGCCAATTTGATGGATAAATTTAATTAAATTCAAATAACAAATGATTATAGGCTTCAATTGTTAATCATTTGTCGCAATATATCTCATTCATTAAAAAACTTTAAAATCAATATTCCAAATCTTTGTTTGCTCTCTCTTTTAAATGGCTTTATTTTTTCGATTATTTCTGATTGTTTCCAGTGTGTAGAATATTTTATGTCTTGCTTGCAATATATCGGCTTTGAGTCCTTACATAAGAAATGATAAATATTATTGTCAAATGGGAGAAATCAACCCCCCCCACACACACACACACACACACACGCACACACATACACACACACACACACACATGCTACATGCATCTGCAAATCCCCACATTTATTTTGACTAACTATGTCAACAGATGGAAGGATTGTAAAATAAATTGGAAAATTTTAAACGAGATTATGATTCATTCAAAAGATGCTTTTTCCTGAAATTTCTATCCTTAATGCGTTTTACCAGTTTTCTTTTGGGGATCAGAATTATGAAATTTAAAGCGTAAGAACGAAGAAAAATATATTCTGTGCGGCAAACAGAGTTTTAGAAAGCAATTTAAACTAAACAGATTAGAATAAACAATTTTACCAGCTACAAAAATAAATTTCTAGAGAAAAGTTGATATTTGTTTCGAAAACATCAGTTAAAACATTTAAAATGGGAATATAGAAGTAAAGGAAAAGTAAGAACATTTAAACGTAATTTTAAATGTCCTCATAACGTGTGTATTTGGAAAATAATAACTAGAAAAACATGAATTTCGAATTTCGAATATCGATAGGGACAATTATAAATATAAAGTAAGAATTTTTCCGCCTTTGAGAATTGCAATAACTGCAAATTTCTACATTTGCATTTATAACATAAATTTATTCGCCACTTATGAAACCTACATATTTGCCATCCTTTTACAAATGATATCTCATTCCCTATTAAATTATTTCATATTGTCTCATCCCTAATTGTGTTATCTCATATTGTCTTATTCCTTATTGGATTACTTCAGATTGTCTCATTCCTTACTGTATTATTTAATATTGTTTCATTCCTTATCTTGTTATTTAATATTGTCTCATTCCTTATCTTGTTATTTAATATTGTCTCATTCCTTATTGAAATATTTCATATTGTCTCATTCCTTATTGAAATATTTCATATTGTCTCATTCCTTATTGAAATATTTCATATTTTCTTATACCTTATTTATTATAGGCAGTAAATCAAAGTTATTCGCAGGGATATTTGCTTGAATTGAATCAGAATTTGTAAAAAGGGGATATGTGCCATTTATTTTACACATTATGTATCCCCATTTTACAAGTTCCCACTGAATTAGAGGCTATTTAATTATCAATAATTTTATTCTTCGTGTAGAAAAACCTGAGTTTAATTAGTTTTACATTTGTCGAGCTAAAAACATGGAAATATTGGGCATAATCTCTACATTTCAAAACCAAAGAATTAGAATTTGGAAATTTATACAAAAGTACAAAAAATAAGAAACATAAAATTTTACACATAACTGTAGTGTAAATGAACAAGAAGGATTTTTGGATAAAAAAGTTTAACATAGATAAATTACCGTATTAGATCTTTATATATATATATATAAATCTGTGGATACTTACGTTAATGTAATTATTATGTGCCACGAATTCTTGTTTTAAATAATATTTTCAAATTAGTTACGCCATATATCCCGTTTTTTAGCAGTTCTGTTCTAATCGGGCACCACAAAATCATTTTTCTTTGCGAGCGATTTATCATCTAATATTAGTATCACATCATCAGTTATGACAAAAAAGATTTCCCAACTTTAATAACACCCTAGTCTCGGTTTTCCGACGTTCGCTTCTTAGTCGTTGATTAGTTTAAAAAGCAGATCAAGCACTATCCCATTTCAGAACTCGTCTATAATGAAGCTGTATATGTACTCTCAGAGGAGGAAGGATGATCGTTTGTCTGTAGCTCAGTTAGAAGAGCACTTAGCCGGGTACTATGAGTTCGCGGGTTCGGTTTCTACCGGGCACCGTGAAATAATTATCTCCCTTGCGAACGATTTATAATCTAGGTTAAGATAACTAATGTTCGTAAACACTCTTACTACAAAGTCCTTGATATGACATAAAAGTCACCTTTATTTGTTCAAGTGCTTCTTTCCGTAGTGAAGTTTAGATTGCTTACATACACATATTTGTTTTAGAACTACTGAAATTAACTTTAAGGATAAGGCAAGATAGCTAATGTTCATAAACACTTACTACAAAGTCCTTGATATGCCACAGCAATGACCTTCATTTGCTCACATGCTTCTTTTCGCAGTTTACATTCGTTGATATAAGAGATTCCATCCGTACCACAAACGGGTTCGAAATACTCGGCACAAGCTGGGCATTCGCATATTGGCCTTTTCTTTTTAACCACACAAAGAGCGCCATGTTCGCATTCCATTTGAAAGCACGATCCGACTGCACCTAGTAGCATATGTTGCAAAACAAAAAGAACTCATTTTAATCTTATTACCATAAAATACAATAGCATAGTTAATATAAACTTTCACATTATGAAAGAAATGTAACATTCCCATACATAAACTTACTAAATTCTAAAAACTTTTGCATATAAATAAACTTACTAACAACTAATAAATTTTTATAAATAAATAAACTTACAAGCTACTGATAAATTTTATAAATAAATAAACTTATAAATTACTAATAAAAGTTTTTAAATAAATAAACTTGTTAAATATTTTTATTATTGTTATTATTATAACGTCAGAGAATATATGAATCTGTTGATGTATAAAAGTTATGCATATGTTGAGAAAGAGATCTCTCTCTTCGTTAAAGTCTTATTTAAAGAAGGTAAAATTATCAATTAACACCATATTTATAGTGAAAAGTGGCGGCAAAACGTAGGAAGTGTAAAAAAGTGGGGAAAAAGTACATAGTCACAACTAAAAGCACAAGTGTGTATTAAAAATAGTAAGAACATGTTGGACACAAAGCCGAATCTACAATTCAACGCAGAATTCGGATGTTAACATGTTTCGATATGAAGTGTACTTCTTACCCGCTATTTCGTAATTTGAAATCGGTGATGTGACATCTGTGCTTTCATTGTCTCCACTATGGGGCATCATTAAATTCTAAATCCAGACCAGCCGTATTCTTAAGATATTTCGCTTATGTTGCTAGCCTTGATCTTCCAATTCTTCTATTGCTGATTTGCTCCGTGTTTCCCACTCATTGTTAAAGATAAGCTGCTTACCTTTTTAACACCTTTTCTCACCAGCCAGGTTTTCATTTTCTGATCTCCACTATTGTGCTTTCAGTTTTCGTTTTCTTTGTTAGGTTTGTATTGGGTTTAGCTGCTTAGAGTTATTCCCAAAGACATTCTCGACATGCGCATTTCTGTCGTATGAAACATTTTCTCCTCCTATATTTCTTCAACTCAAAACCGTACCCAGCATTTAATTTCAGGGGTGGGTTAAAAATTTTACAGAATATGTTGATACAATCACAGTATTCAAGGCCGTAGTAAAGTTCCATTAAAAATTTAGTTTCGTGGTGGGGTGGGGGTAGTCCCTAAGATTCCCTTTCTGGATATGGGCATTCTTCAACTCCTTGTATTTCGATAAATTATTATTACATATAGTTTAATATCAAATAGAAAATGCCGTTTTTGATAAATGCTTGATGAGTTTTACACATACTATCCTTGGGGAAGTTTAATCACTGAGGTTAAGTCTTAGAATCGATTATATCATTATTAATTATCGACTTGTAATACAAACGTGTTTTGGCCTAATAATACAACAGTCCCACAGTATGGGCATGGAAGAATTACATAAAATTACACATGCAAATTTCATATAACACGATGAATTTACTGAAAATAATTATAACACATATGCAAAAAAAGATTAAAAATAATTTTTAATTGCACATTGTCGATTACCATTGACGCACCCACGTAGGGCGCAAAGGGGGGTCCGGCTCCCCACTTGTGCTAACAAAGCCAAAAATTATTACGTCAACAGACAGTGAAATTATTTTTTCTGCAAGAAGTGAAATTGAAAGTAGTGATGAGCCCAACGGCATTTCCCTGAACTCTTGTGACATTGATGAGACTGCTGTTGAGGAAAGCAACAGCAGTGAGTTGGGGCAGTCTTTAAACGCTTTCTAGGAGGTAAAGGTAGACCAAAACAGTTGAAGTGGAAATTCTGACTGCAGATATTTCTAATTATGTCAAGAAATCTAACCTCACTGATGGAGATGAGATAACAGTGCTTAAAAGTCTTTGGGAACCATATGCAAATTGCAATTTTCCCACGACCGTCACAAGTGCTGTATAAAATCAAAGAAAATCTCACCACAGTCGGAAGTTCTGCTCTTCTGAATTGAGTAAGCATAATTGTTTAGCTTACCTAAAGGCGGAAGACAGTGCCTATAGCAAATTTTGTGTGTTCTCTTTTCACACAATAAAGATTTTAGATCGACACGAGTCACAGAGTCAACTTGTTTCAAAAGAATTTAATAATTGGAAGAAGATGCCATTGAAGAAGTTCAGTCAACATAGAACTTTTCTCTATCATAAGGATTCAGTTCACAAAGCCGATGAGTTTTTAAAGGTCGCAAAAGGAAAAAAGGCTTCCGTAGATCAAGTAGTGGACAGAGGGCAAGCAAAAGCAAGTTTTGCACAATAGGCTTATTTTTCAACGTAATTCTAAAACGGTGATCTTTCGTCGAATACAAGGGCTGAACATAGTAAAATTATATAAACAAAATCTACTACTATTTTTAATTATTTGAGTATCTTGCACTGTAGAATTTATAGTAATAATGATAAATGGACACAGCAAAAAGTTTATAAGGCCACTGGCCATTTTTTTCTATAAAATTTCTTGCACCACTGGCCCCCTTGTTAATATCCTTGGTGAGCCACTGGCGTTTAATTTTATTGAAATCTTTTAAATGCCATTTATGTTTTGAGTCGAATGTTTTTTTAGTCTCCAGGAATTGTCTTTCTTCTGAGATATATATATATTTTTTTTAATTAATCGGCTTGTATATTGAATCGTTTCATTTCTGCGTTTCTGAGCGATCGAGCAGAAATTGGCTGCAATCCACTTTTTCTTTCTTTACGACGACAGCATACAGATCTCCAGGGTTTCTTTTCAGAACAATGAAAAAACCATTCCAATATCTTTAACTGCATTTAATTCTCGTTCGTGGCTTAAATCCAAAATCAAAAGGTTAAAAAGGATGAACCTCTTTTTTTTCGTGAAAAAAAATATTACTTTTTATAATCTTAATAGCACGTTCCTTCACTTTTAATTTTTGAAGATTGATATCTCACATTACAGTTCCTTCAACAAATTATTTTTTATTTAAATTTTTTTATTTGAAAACACTGTGTTATTGGCTTTTTTTCCTCTCGTTCGGATAAATACCAAAATGAAATATTTGTCATAATATCTATGTGTCATATATAAAAGCTTCACCAAAAACGAAATAAACAATATATATATTTAATATATATGTATATATATATATATAAATTTTCCTCGCCCATTCTTGGCGGAAACGGGCTTGGGTACAGGGAGCAAGCCATGTTCCCAAGCCTCTCACATCACTTCTTAATGTGCCATGCTTAGAAACTTCCTGACAACGTGAGACGTGATTAGAATTGTGGATTTTTGTATTTCAATGTATGTGTTTGGGTCAATGTTGAGTATTTCCAAATTCGCCGTAAGCGTCTTTGGTACTATCCTTGTTGCTGAGATGACTAATGGGATGACGAAGATCTTTTCCATACACCATATGTCACGTAATTCATCTCTGAGGTCTTGGTAGTTGGTGATTTTCGTTGTGCAGGTTGTCTGTATGTTATTGGTGTTGGGTTCTGCTATGTAGATTAGGTACGTAGTCTTATCCGATTTATTGACGAGGGTCATGTCAGGACGGTTATGTGGGGACTGTTTTGTCTGTTATGATTGCTCTATCCCAGTAAAGCTTGTGTGTTTCATTCTCAAGCACGGTCTCTGACTCATATTTGTAATATGGGCATTTCTCTGTCAGAAAGCCAGCATTCGCTGCCAATTTCTGGTGGACTATTTTTGCCACTTGGTCATGTCTATGTTTGTAGTCTGACTGCGCAAGGATCTTGCATCCTGCCATCACGTGTTGGATTGTCTCCGATGCCGCATGACAGTGTCTGCATTTGTCGCTTTCTATGTCTTTTCTCTGGATGAATTTCTGATTGTTCCTTGTTGCGATCACTTGGTCTTGGATGGCTAGCATGAATCCTTCTGTCTCTGGCTGGAGAGTGCCTTTGGCCAGCCAAGAATTTGATGCCTTTTTGTCAACGTGTGGTTGTTGCAGGTCATTGTAGTGCCTGCCATGTAATGGTTTTCCGGCCCAAGATCTTAGCTTCTGCTCATTGGCTGCCTCCAGGACACGCTCTTCGGTACTACACAGGTTTAGTGGCGTGTAATTTGCATCTGCTTGTATTATGGCTTGGATGAGTGGCGATCGGGGACTCTTCAACTGGAAGTATTGCCTCATGCTCTGGATCTGCTTGTCATGTAAGTCTTTGAGGTCCGCTTGTCCGCGTCCTCCTTCTTCCCGGGGTAGTGTTTGCCGTTCAATTGCCGTTGCAGGGTGTAGTTGTCCGGCTCTTCTCTGGATGGTTCTCATTTTCCGCTGGAGTTGTTCTAGTTCAGTGTTGGACCATTTGATGATCCCGAAGGAGTAGGTGAGCACTGGTACCGCATATGCGTTAATTGCTTGCGTGGTGTTCTTCCCGCTCAGTTTCGTCTTCACAATGCTTCTAAGTCTTTCTTGGAATGCTTGCGTGAGCTGGACTTTGACTTTCTTGTGCTCCTGCTGCCGTTTTTGCATTATCCCTAGGTATTTGTAGGTTTCGCCCTCGTCCAAGGTCTTCAGTAGTCTCCCGTCTTCGAGTTCGATGCCTGGTAAATCTTCTTTGCTATTCTTCTGTATTTTGCACTTATCGAGGCCGAATTCCATTCCTATGTCCTTGGAGAATGTCTCTGTTATACTGATGAGTTGTCGGAGTTGGGTGATTGTTGGCGCGTATAGCTTGATGTCATCTACGTACATGAGGTGGGAGACTTTATGTAGGTTTCTCTTGTCTTTCTTCAGCATGTATCCGTATTTACTTGTGTTCAGCATCCTTGACAAGGGGTTTAACGCCAAGCAGAACCACTGGGGGCTTAGTGCGTCTCCTTGAAAGATTCCGCGGCGGATGGGGATCTCGGCCGTTTCTATTTTACTGTCTGGCGTGTTTAGCTGTAACCGGGTTCTCCATTGTTTCATGCTGCTCTGTAGGAATCGGATGATTGAGGGATGCACTTTGTATATGCTGAGTATTTCAAGGAGCCACGAGTGCGGAACAGAGTCGAAAGCCTTCTTGTAGTCTATGTATGCGGTGATTTTTTCAGAGATGCACCCCGTGAGTATCTTGTACAGGGTGGTCAGGCACGTAATGGGTCGGTATTTCGCTGGGTCACTGGTATCCTGGTCCTTCGGTAGGAGGTAAGTTATTCCCTTGCAGAGAAATTGTGGCATTTTTATATATATATATATATATATATAAAATAAATGCGTTTGTATATATATATATATTTAATCTAAAATATTCACGAACTTTTTATGAGTTAAATTTTAATGTTCTTCCTGTCTTCGCTACCTTCTAATGTACTTTTGCTAGTTCTCTTGTTTTCTCTCCCTCTCCCTCTTTCTCTTCAGTTTTAATAATTTGTGTATTAGTGTATATTATCTGCACGTTATTAGGTTTGTGCTTATTGTATTTCTTTTTAATTGATAAATTTATTTATAATAGTGCAATACATAATATTTACATTCGTAAAAAAGAGAAGGCTGTTTAGTTCAGTGAATTTTTCGCTTATGCTCATGGAACAACATTTAACTTTTTAGTTATTATTTTATTATTTTCTGGAAAATTATTCTAATGGACCAAGTAATCTCATGTTCTCTTAGCACCGTTAGAAAACCCATCTTTCTGTTAATTAAAAACATGCTAATTTAGAAGTTAATCGATTGTGTATCGTGATAGTTAACCATATATCGTGGCTTGCATTAACATATAAAGTAAAAGTCATTGTTGCATTAATTAGATGCATTAATTAAATAAGCTAATACATTTTGCAGATTTTCACTATCAGATTGAACCACAATTTCTATGGATACAGTTTTTTTCGGGGAGAGATTTTATCTTCTCCGAATAACAAAACACAAATAGATGAAACATAATACTGTAAAATTTTGAACTGAGGGTTTTCAGTTAATATGGATATCGCGGTAAAATTATGTAATCATGAATATATATTTCTTCCTGTAATTTTGGATATAGAAAAATATTTTCTTTAAAATTTCAAACTATTTCTTTATAACCAGGGTAGTAAACTAAAGAAAATATTTGGGGGGAGGGGAAGTAGATTGAAGGGCCCGTATATGCAGATAAGTGATAAAACCCAAATAATGAGAAACGTAAATAATGACGATGTATATATTTTAAAAATTACGTTTTTCGCTAACAATTATAATCTGCATTTTTTGTATATTATTCACCAATTTTAAGGGTGCCAGGCTTTCAAAATACCTTCGGGAAGCGAAGGGGCCTGCTGCCCACGTATTTGGCGGCCCTATTTTAAAGAAAAAATTATTATCTCGCCCTTTGTGCGACATTAAACAATTTTCCTACATATTTCATATGTTATAGGCTTGAAATATAAAACGAAAATAATCGTTTACTTACCACAAGTTCCTCTGTAATCTAATGGAATGATTTTCTGTGCATGACATCCTGCTTGTCTCATGTCACATTCGCTGTGGTAAGTTTCTCCATCAGTTCCACAGACTGGCCTCATTACCGGTTCGCAGCTCTGCGGACACTGACAAGTTGCAATGCCATACCGGTCGATGTCACATTCTTGGCCGGGCCCACACTGCAAATTCTCGCACGGGTTCGCACCTTGGGTCAACATGCGAAATGCTACAATACAGCTAGGATACTCCTTATGACATTATAGATCAGATATGCAAATAGCATAAAGAATATAAAAAGATGAAAGATTTGAAAGAAAGATAATGTATTTAAAATAGGAGCCGAAAATTAAATACTATTTATGAGCTTAAGAAATACATCACTGGCAAAATTACTATTTTGTTTTTAAGCAGCGTTCGTACCATTTTCAACTTCCCATTCTCAGGGGATTCGACTTAAAAGATTATTTGCTTTTTAGTTTAGGTAGCGAGCCTTCCTTAATTTTGGAACGATATCATCGTTTCTCTTATTTTATTTTCTAAATTTGAGTGTGGAAAAATTCTAAAACCCTAACGCATTTCATTTAAGAACGTTAAATTTGCCAAGATCTATTGAAAATGGAAAATAAACGATGAGGAATACGACTGAAAGAAACGATGAATAAAAATTTGGAAACGAGAGAATCCTAGCATCTAAAAGGAATAGAAAACAAATTACAAACAGTAATATATAAATAAGAGCATATTATTAAAATGGGGATATTTCTCGACAGAAAAATGAAAAAAAGATTTTTTCAATACCCAGAAGTTGTTATAAAAATCATCATATGGAAAGATAATAAATATATTAAGAAAAAGTATCATACATCCTCAACATTTTAAAATGCATAAAATGAGAAAGAAATTTCATGGGGAAAAACAAAGATGCAAAAATTTTACGTAATTTGGTTTAAGATTTCATCCTACAGCATATTAGGAAAAGAAATGAGCCAGATTCCAATTAGATGTAGCAAAATTACCTTATGCATGCATGAAAAATGGAAAGCATGCAGCCGTAAATGATATTCTCCGTCGCTTTCAGTATAGTAAATAAAACTTCACAAAGAAGAACGCCTCGAAAAATATAATTATATAATTTAGCAAGATTTGAACAAAACAACAAAAAGTCCATATATGTGACTATGCGGAATATTTCTTTCCATAGACTGTATATTTTAATCTAATTCACAAGACGTGTAATACAGTTTTGGAATTATTAATTAACGTTCTGCAGAATGTTGATCAAAAGCCAATGTGGAAAATCTCATTCGAACCATGAATGCTTTTTCATCAACGAGGTAAGTTAATTTATCAAATATAATGTCACGCTAACTAAATGAAAAACTAATTTAATTAAATTAAATTTTGAGAGAGATGTTTACATCTAGTTCGTTTTCCGATAGAATACATAATCCTTGATTAAAACTATCTAATTAGATGGAAAAACACATATTTAAATTTATCAGTGTAAAAGATTAAAAAAAAAGATAGTTTCATGTCAAAATACAAAGAAAACAACCGTCTTTTCAGATAATGAATAAAAATGTACATTTAATTTAAAACACAATTAGTACGCTTAAACAAAATGGATCATCGAAAAATATATTCAAGCATGTTTTATACCGAATACTTCATCTTGAATCGATTAGTTGAATACAAGGTTATTATTTAGAACATTTATTTCAGTTAATGGAATTGAGGATGTGCCACGCCCTTAGCTAGATATAGCTATTAATAGTAGACCGCAAGGCCTTTGCTGATAAGCAGTCTGTCTCAACGGAGATAATGAAGTACGGGTATTCGAAGAGTGAACGTAATTATTATGGCTACAGAAAATATGAATATGGATAAAACCATTTCCATAATTTCAAAGTCCTAATAATAATTTTGAATGCTAATTGTTTTCTACATAACTAGTCATATAGCAGGATAATTTTGTGCATATTAACATGATGATGTAGTTACCTACGTCACTATAAATAAACTTTTAATTATTACTAGGTTTCGACCAATCCGGTCACGTCACTGTCAACTAGGTTTTTGCATTTGGAGATAAGGGGTAAAAGTCTTCTTTCATATTAGATTCGTAGGTTTTTTTTACTGAGGCGGTTCTGTTTGACAAATACGGTTCTCTTGCATTTATCAAGAGTTCTTTGTATTACCATAGGTCATAATAATACGTGATTAATAAGTTTTGGGAATATAATATCAATTGTTTCAAATCTCTGAATAAATTATTTAGCAAGTGTATAACACGCTAAAGGGCCGCAGAAGTAAGTGATTCCATTTTTTTTTTTTTTTTTGAAAATGTAACCTACTTTAACTTTAAAGCATTGGCGTGAAGGAAAATTTAATTTCATTGCTGTTTTAGGCACCTTGCAATTTTTATGTTTTTAAACATTTGCTAATAATATGTCAGTTTTGCATATCACGAATAACTAAACCTTTTCTCTCAATAACTTCATTAAGAGTGATATTTCTTTGTCAAAATTGTTCTTGTAGCAGAAAAACTAAGCGTTGGGTATGTAGTAATATTATTATTCTATCAATATTTATTTTAAATATATAAAACACTTCAAAGTAATTGGTATCACATTTAAAATAATAACTAATCACGTATATTTAATTGCATGAAATTTAACATTATGCTGTAAATCGTGTAAAACTATTTATTTATATTTGAAGTTGCTTCTACTAAAATTAGCTGAACTGCATTTTGCTAAATTGACGATGATCTTAACAGCAATGTTATTACGAAGACAGTTTGCTTCCAAGAAAGGATGACCCACCCTTAGCGGAATTGTAATAAGAACAAAAGTGAACGAAAAACACAATAAACTCTGAAACTGCCAAGGAAAGGTAGTATTAAAGACAAGCTTCGGGAGCAGGAAAACTCCGCAAAAGCAAAAAAGAATGAAGTTGAAGCTAGTACTTTCTCTGGCATTCTGAAGCGAACAAATAGCGGATAAGATTAGGATGAAATAGTGAAGTAAGGAAAGCACAAAAACTGAATAAAAAAAGGGAACTGAGTTAGAAAGATACGAGAGATGTCCAAATTTGATTTTGGATATAAAGGGGAACATGTTCAAGATGGATAATCCAGATATATTACTTTTTTGATTAGTTTCACATATTATATATAAAGGAGATTCTTCAGAGAATATTTCGAAACATCATGTTCTAATAGGTAATGCAGTTCAGTTTTACCATTACTCGGTCATAATGTAATAATAATAATAATAACAATAATTCCCAATTAGAGTCTTACAATTCAGAACGTTTTTAATTTTGTATGTATAACACATTGTGCGATAACTAGCCTTTCCCCTCCTCAGTATTTTATAAAGACGAATTAAATTTTCCTCACTGTACTTAGGAAATCTAATATACTCTACTAAGGAAGACCATATATTATTTTTATTATATAAATATAATAATACTTTACATCGAAATAAAATATATATATTTTGGTAGTGATTTTTATGGCACTGTATTATTTTTTTATGCAATTGGTGATGATTCTGTGGCAATCACCTTTTGACCTTTGTCGATTAGTTTTTCAGAGTGTCGTGTCTTTTACTGAAGCTAAATATCTTAAAATTAATAGCACACTCTTTTTAATTTTACACCGTACTTTTGACCGTATAATTTAAGGTTTAATTACAATGATTCTTGCTTTTTTATAAGAAGTTCAGTCAAGTGTCAAAATTATTAGAAGCATTAATTTTATATTAACCTTTCCCATCCTTATTCAAGACAAATTCTTGTTTTCTGCGTGATATTAACCTCACTAGGCATTAAATATTTTCCTGAATTTCATTGTTATAAAAATTATTCACTCATTAAAATCCCTTTGCTCAATGACTGAGTACGTAATTATTTGTCTTAGTTTTACAACTGTTCGAAAAGGTTCAATTGAGAAGAATTTAGAATATCAAACGAACAAAAAAACATATTTTAGCAAGCCCTTGAAAATTCGTTCCTGCCTTGATGGATTACGCTTCATTGTTCTTCTGAAACAACGTAAATTCCTCCAGAATATTTAAGATTCATCTGGTTACCCACGCATACAAAAATAAAAATCATAATGTGTACATAAACGTGATAGATATTATATAATACATGTGGCAAAAATTGATATTATATCAAATTAGATAGAGAAAATATTAGCCAGTAATTCAGTTAAAAATGAGGGTCCTTGTATATTAAAAGCTCTTTGTCATCTTCTTTGTAGGTTTGAAGGACAGAGAAGTAGAAGACTTAGCTTTACAAGCGAGGATATAGGTCGAAGTTCCTAGATCAAATCGGACATTGAGGATGTTCTGGACGGGATTGTGATGGAATTCGAATGTGTAATGTGTTTATAGTGGGTGAAAGCAACACTTATTTTTTACACTTGTGCATATTAACTGGGTTGACATACCCGTGCTTATAAATGTATTTGAAAGTGTGTATATTATTTCGATATATAATTTATATAATAACGTATAACAAAAACTTGGTAAATCGACGCGATATTAGCACAAAATAATCGATGTTTCGTGATCAATAATGATAATTTTTATTAAAAGTTTCATCAAATAATGCCGTTTGCTTTTATTTATTAAACAGATGATTACTTTCTTGTTAAAAGAGAACGATTTGAAGCAAAGTGACTTTAAATAGGAAAAAAGCAAAGATCATCTACAACCTTATATGTAACATTTGGAAGTTATAATCTAGGAAAAAGCAAAAAAATCTACTTTTGCTTTAACTTCTTAATAAATGATTAAATATATCATACAGTGTACGCATATTTACCAAATAATATTTAAAACAACTTTCCTTCCTTGCTCTCCGTAAGTAGCATAAATTAATAAAGTTAATTTATATATTCTTAACATATTAGGATAATCAGTTGAACGAAGTTCCTAACTTGGAAATCTCATTACTTGGGTAATATTAATCATTCGTGCATTTTCGGAATACAATTTATATACCAAAAAGTAATTTAAATTTAGAATGGATGGAACTATCGAAAAACGTCAATCTTTCCCCAAATTCGATTATAGAAATTGAAAACCTAGAGGCCGTAGACGAATAATTGGACAATCTTAAAATAATTGTTCTTTTAGCTTGTGTAAAATTTATTTCATTTTAACAAGGAGGTGCTAGTGCAAAAATGGATTTAAAGTTTCACGTACACTTTCACAGCGCATTATAATAATCAACAACAAATTTTCAGGTAGTCAGCTGTATAGCAAAAAGATTATTTATTGCTAAAACTTTACGTTTCGATTCGAGCTGTGCGAATCATCATCAGAAGAGGTTAAATTACATGAAAAACTTTTGAGAAAATTGTAGAATATACATAAGTTGCGGAAACAGTATAAATACGTTGAAATAAATTATTATGAAATTTTAGAGACGAATATAAAAGCCAAAACAGAAGGAAATGAAATCGAAAAATAAAAAACTGACATTTACACGTTACAGTTTTGTTAGAATGGGTAGCCAAGCAACGGGAATGGTTTTTGCATCGTCTTTATTGAACTTATTAGGATGCTTGATGATCCCTATTGCTTCTCTGTATAATCTGGGCCAAAAATTAGTTGATTTTGCGAGAACTTTAGTATGGTCAAAAAGGATTAAATGGTTATTTAAAATTGAATGTTCTGCTACTTCCGATTTTGTTATCTGTTTATTCCTCACGAGGCTTTCATGCTCCCGTTTTCGGCACGCAGTGGATCGACCTGCTTGCCCGATGTATACCTGTCCACAAGAACAAGGAATTTGTATACACCAGGAATTTTGAATGGATCCACTGGTTCTTTAACCGAACGTAGGAAACTAAAAATCTTGTTTTTTGAAATAAACGCTGTACCGATATTATGTGCCAAAAGCAAATGGACAAATTAGACAAAAATCATTCATTATATTAAAAAAGTCTTTTTTGCCCAACAGTAGCTTCACAAAATCCGAATTTTTGGCTTTAAAGAAAATAAAAAATGATTTTTCAATTGGTTTTTACTGCAGATAAAGGCAATGCTACCCTTGTACTCAATTCTGTTGACTATAACACCAAACTACAAGATCTTCTAAATGAAGGAAATTGCAGCTTACTCAACAAAGATCCTACCTGTTCTTTAGAAGGAAAAATCAAGTCAACTTTACAAACTTTGTTTCAAATAAGCAATTGGTGGATTGTCTTACACCCAATGAAACAATACAATCTCGTCTGCATGGTCGTCCTAAACCTCACAAGAAGGATGTTCCGCTCAGGCCTATTGGGGGTTCAATTGATTCTCCCACATATAACCTACCCAAATTTCTAAGTTAACTTCTTAAAAACCACATAGGAAAAACACAGTCGTTCATAAAAAATTTGGACCATTTTGTAAAAATCATAAAAAAGTTTTCATTATCTTCCAAAGATACCTTAGTGAATTTCGATGTGGTTTCGTCATTGACCAATATTCCTATTCCGGACACCATCATAATTCTTAAAAACTTATTCAATGATGATATATAGTTCAATTATTTGACATTTGCCTTAG
>QLNU02014176.1:44445123-44461693 GCA_006491805.2 Dysdera silvatica | reverse complement strand
GTATACATACATATATACGTATACAGATGTATACGTATATATGTATTGATACATACTCCTTTTATTATTACTTTTCTATAGCGTATTTGTTTTAATAAATACGCTATAGAAAAGTAATAATAAAAAGAGCATCTAGAAAAAGAGTATAAAAGAGTAGAAAATCGCATTGATATTGAATTGAATGGAATTACTTTCAATTCTATTTAACTGTTTGCGTACTGACAACTGTATAATACATTTAATACGTGCAGTCAATAATTTTAATAGAATAAGAGTTTAAGTAAACAGGAAAGTGATGGAGTTACATTTAGGAAAATAGTAATCAGAGTTTTTTTTTTAGTTTTGTCAATTATTTCTTTCTGTCAATATTATTCTTAACAATTGTTAAGTTAAAAACTCATGTTAAATGTAATGTCGTATATTTATTTCTGCCAATTAGTACATGTTTTCTTTTTTGTTCGCAAATGAAACTGACAAGGAAAAACTGATTTGTCCGAATATTTCTTAAATATACGGGATAGAGTGTTAAGTTTGAATCCGATGATTAAATTATCTGCTTCTTTAATGAACTACGCGAGAATTTTTGCAAACTGCATTACCAATATTAAAATTTTACGTTTTGCCGATGCGGCATGTTTTGAAAGAAGCGTTGGAACCGTAATTATATTTCGGAAAATTCGTGATTGATTAGAAAATTTAGAAGTTGATTAAAATAAATCAAATTTCTGCTTTTGCAAAAAATGCTGACTGAATAGGCGATTTAAATATTATTTCAAACTGTTAGGATAGAAGAAGATGCATTTTTTAATTTATATTTAGGAAATAGGATTTGTATCATTTTGATTTGAGCAAATTGAAACTAAAAATGCAAAAGCTTTTAGAAATTTTAAGCAGTATATAAAAAATAACAATAAGAATAACTTTATTCGACCTATTTACAGTTTTGGTGATACATATCTATTATGTGATTTTGTTAATGTTAACGTTGAATAAATATATATTAATTATAACACATAGATTTTGTTACACCCACTGTGCTTTTAACAACCCAAATATAGGTACGTAGGCCTTGAGGGGCGTCCAGCAGTACCGTTATTCTGAGTTATACTTCCAGCCGTGCCAGAACAACATAGTAACTTTTAGCGATGGCCTGGTCAATGTAGGCCGAAGGTTGATTCCCTAGGATTTAAGATGTTTCGATTAAACGGAAAACGGTAGGTTCTGATGTGATCGTTATGTTTTCCCCAATGTTGTTGTTCTAATGCAGTTCTTAGATTTCAGAAACGGTCAGCTAAACCGCTGTCCTAAATCAAAAGCAACAAAGAATAAGTTATTTATTAAATGTTGTGATTACATTTAATAAATATATTCACACATACACAATTTTTTAGGATGTTATCATAGGATAGGAGAGCGCAAATATATATCCAAATATTTAATACAGTAAGCCACATGGGTTTTGTTTTAATAATTTCGTGTGAAATTAACAATAGCTGTTTCGGTAACTCACGTTCCTTAAGCGGAAACTAGAGTTATATAAAAGCAACCATCACAAGATCTGTTTTGCCGTGAAGAAGAAAAAACACTGCTCTAGACTGGAGTTGAATCAGCGGCCTCTTCAATGGAAGGGAAGCGTCAGGCCGACTGGACCAGCGAGAACCAAGTGATGATGCCTTATATTCGTCCTTATGCTTCGCCTATTACAATTAAACTCATTTCATTTGAAGCTGATAAGAGAGAGATGATAGTGAATTTTAATATTTTCATACCGGCGGATGAATATTACAATATTCAAGAGACGTGGAGAAACTTCATTATGTTCGTGTTGGACATAACCAGGTTCGGCTCTATTACAATTTTTTTGGACAATATAATTAAGAAATGACACCAGGGTTGTGTTTTGTAATTTTTGCAGGAAGATTAATACTTTTTCATATAAATTTGGTAGTTGCACTATCGAGGTGAAGAGGAAATACAATCGCGAAAAGAAAATTATCGTTAGAAAATAGAAACACGCATATTATCGATTTATGAGATGTTTATGACTGTGTATATGTTTTATCTTTATAAAAGTAGGAATCATTATTTTTTTATCTCCAAATCATCAACGTACTAGCTAGATGAATGTAATAGCAATTATATATTTGATTGTATTAGATAGCTATTAATTTTAAAAAAGTTTCTGCTTTGCCAATTTCTAGTTGTATAAGGTTTAAAGTAGGGTAGTTAAAACTTTTTAGGCAGCGGGTCACTTAAAAATTTTTCGCGGATGTCACGGGCCAACGGTTTCGTAAAAGTAAAAAAAAAGTAAAAAAAAACTCCACCTGCTTTCAGAGTTTCTTCCATTTATTTGTTTGTTTATTTACAATATGGAAAGAATTGACCCATGCTCTCCTCGCGGTTTTTCCATATTTTGGAAAAAATATTTAAAATTTTTGTTTTGGAATTTTTTTAATCCAAACAGTTACCAGCCGGCTGGATTAGCACTGTAGATGGACCGGATTGCGGCCCGCAGGCCATATGTTGGACAACCCTCGTTTAAAGTTTTATTTTTATCTTTTGATTTTGACGGAAGTAATTTGATATAGGCCACTGCACGTGATTTTGAAAGGCAGGGGTTTGATGAAAAGAGGGAGGGGTTGATGGAAAATTTCTTTTCTCTCTAAGAATGTGGACTTTCATTTCATAGCCAATAAAATTGTTTAAATGGCGGTGTTTAATTCTTGAAAACGTCCTTTCTGCCTAGCCTTTTTTTATATACTGTGAAATCTCATTAGTGCGGCATTGCTTAAGAGGGACCTCTCGTTGGTACGGACATATTCTATCCCCTCTCCTCCCATCTGAATGCTAAGTACACATTCACCATTAAAGATTTTGCCTAATGCCTACGACAATCAGAAAACAGTCTTATGTGCAAAGAAAAAAATTATATTTTCAGCAGAAATTTCAGGAATTATCGAAGACAATATGAATTCCCCCCCCCCAGTCTTAGTCACCCGTTTTTCAAAAGAAACCTCCCAAATTATTTCAGACTTTTTATATAGCGTTTATTAAAATACATGAATTTCCATTATACGTAATTACTACTGTTTTGTTTAGTTGCGAATTCTCTTCGAGTACTCGTTTACAATACACTATTTTGTTTTAATAATTTATTTATTTATATGTTTATTGCATTACTATACACGTTACCGTTGAAAGAAATTTTAGCTGATGAAATCCCCCCACTTTGTGTGAACTTTCATTTTTAAGGATAGAAATCGGCGACGAAGAAAAATATCATTGCATTAAATTAGAGAATTCAGTTCTGTAATTTATTTAATTAATTTAAATATATTCAATTATTTAAAAATTAGAATACTACTTATTTTTTTTCATTTAAAATAAAATTTAAATTTGCAGATATGAGAAGCGTGGGCTTTATCTTTTAATTACCATCGCCTGGCTCCCTATCCACCCAAATTTCAAAATTAGGGATGAGCTTAAACTCTTCAAAGTAAGCAAATAATTTTCAACTAAATAACTATAAAATAGGGAGTTAAATTGCACTTGTTTTACTTGAATTTCCCCAAGTACTTTTCGAGTTTAAGTACTTGGTACTTAAATCCCAAAATCAAGGTAATGCGTTTCTTTTAGATTATATCTTTTTATATATGAAATACTGTGTAAGTTAAATGACTTCAGACATAAAAAAAACCAATTGTATTAAAACAAATGCGATCCTGTTTCAAATCTTCATCAATAAATATATCTGACATAACACGATTAACTTAACTGAAATTTTGTGGCATCGGTAACTAAAATGCTATTTAAGATTATCGAATATAAAGATTTTAAAACTAATATTCCCATCTTGCAGAATGACCAACACTCATTCTCATACACCTGATATCTTTTAAAATTATTTTTGCATTTGTCAAACTAATCAAATCTAATTTATTTCGCATATGATACTTTGCTAGATGATAGAAAGTTGATATAGGAATTTTAGCTGCCAAACTAATCTTGGGAGTCAGAAAGTATTTCTCATCAGTTTTCAGAAGGTAATATTTGTATTCTATAATAATTTGATATTAGTGAGTTGCCAGTAACCCAATTAATTATGATAATTATAATGAGAAATGAAAATAAGTTTCGGTTTTTGTTGGACATTTTTCTTATTTCTCCTTGGTTATTAAAATGTTCAATTTTATAAAATTTTCATTATTGGAAAATGACATATTTTCATCTGTTACACACAATCGATACCTGTTTCATGTATCTGATCATAAAAAAAGGCTTTAGATAGAGCTAAGCACATGGATTTCAAAAATTAATATTCACCTTAATTCATTATCGAAAATTCCGAAAACCTGCAGCAGTGGCTGTATATGTTGATCAGCTGGACAATCGTCTTAACCCAGAGAAGGGAAATAATATCTTTTAAACTCTAATTTACATAGTATTTGCTTCATTTGAAATGGTCAATTCATTTTTGTTGTTTTTTAGTTTGCGGATTATTTTGCAAGGACAGCAAAATTCATTCTGCTGTGGAACGTACAATTACCAAAGGATGGTGATCCCCTGCTTCCAACTAAACGAAACCTTGAATTACTGTGGAAGGAAAGACAATACACTTCCATGATATTACTGGGAGTCGAAACCGAGTTAATGACAGGCTGGACGAATGTGCTTCCACTACATCACCATAATGAAATAATTCTAAATTTTCCCGGGGAATTCAAACCCCTTAAGACCTAGAGAACCAATCCCTGAACTTCAGGGGGAATTTATTAGGTGAAGGTTCTTTTCTTGTTTCGGGGTCGTCGGGAGTTGATCTCGGATTAACGGCGTACTAGAAGAACACATTACTCCTGCGCTTCAGAAAAGTTATCAATTTATTTACATATTGAATAATCCCAAATTATACTAAATGTGATTATATTATTAAATATTTCAAAGTTGATCTACTATTATCGGTTACGGAAGAGGATCCTAAAATTATTGGTACATGCTAATTATATTTGATTAACAAATGCTAACTACAGTCGAATTAGCAGCTTAGCGGAATATAACGTAAATAGGCTTATGCTGACAAAAGCTAATCTCATTTTCAACTTCGTCCATTCGTTCCCTTTACCCTGGGTAATTTAGGCTAATTTGGAAATAACTAAATGAATTCGGATGCAAGCTCAGTCGCTTTCTGCCGAGTTGCAGAGATTGAATCTCCGGGTGGCTTGGGGAAGACGGCTTTGAGGCATTAAATCTTAAAACTGAATGTGAATAGAAGTTGGAGACCTAAACCATTAAATCCATGCTTTACGTAAATATAAACTAATAAGAAGCGATTTTGTGGAAACCTATACATATATATTTTAATAAATAAACGTACCTTTACATTGTTACAGGATTTCCACAATCCATATTTAAAGTATTAATTGTATTCTTAAGATTTATATACGCTACATGCCCAAAAGTATCCGGACACTTTGGATTTTTTGTTTTTTTTTTCGAATTTCTAAAAAACCACTCGGCCAATTGTTCTCTAACTTTGGAGGTATATATAAACACTTTACAATAAAGTTTCGGTGACTTGTGCATTTAGGGGACCACCCACATATTGACAAAGTGAAAAAATATATTTGATCACCCTGTATCATAAAAAGCTGGAAATTATTTGTAACTTTCAGAAAATATTTAACCAGCTATGCTTAATGCCTGTGTGCATTTTTGTAAAACAAACATGTATATTCATGAAGATAGAAACGTTTCTTTAAGAAAACCCAAATTTTGTCACATATTTTTTGCTTATAATATCCACAATTTTCAGTCAAATTTCACGAAACTTACAGAACATTTGTCAAAGTACAAGAAAAATATTATACTTAAATTAGAAATTAATATATTGAATACACGATGAGATATGAGCATTTAAAGAAAATAATTTTTTACTGCGAATACGCGAAAGATATGAATAACTTTCTTTCATAATTTTGTAGTCAATAGTATAGAGCAACTTAAAAAAAATACCAGTGGGATATCTTGAAAATTCAGAAAGTTATCGACGATATAGTGAGCCGTATTTCTCTAATTCTCTGAAAGTAGCTAGATGATAAGGGTTTTTTCCACAAATTGTCATATTCCAAATTACCAAACACCCCTGTTCTGAAAATGAAATATTCCAGATTTATGCAAATAAGGATAAAAAGTATCCGTACACCAGGATGTTTTGCTTCTCCTTTACAGAAGTCAAAAACCTTGCTTGGTGCAGAATGACCATTGTTGTCCTTGCGCCATAAAAATACAACAAACCAACAAGAAGTCAAAAATTAGTATGAAGTGGGGCCATATTTTGCTGCAATGACGGCTACCACTCTATCTGGGAGGCTATCTACTAGTTTCTGGAATTTTTCAGTGGGAATTGCATGCCATTCTTGCAAGAGAATAGTAGTCAGCTCTTTCACTGATGTGGGCCATTTTGGCCTAGCTCGCAGTCGACGTTCTAATTCATCCCATAGGTGTTCTGTGGGATTTAGGTCTGGGCTATAAGCAAGTCAGTTTAATTCCTCAACATCCATGTCAGCAAACCAGCTCTGTACAGCCTGTGCTGTGTGGATAAGAGCATGATCTTGTTGAAACAAGAATGAACCTACTCCAAATTGTTGCCACAATGTGGGCAGCGTGGAATTGTCCGAAATGTCGAGATAGCCTTCCATCTTCAGAGTTCCCTTCAAAGGAATTAAAGTGCCAAGCTCGAACCATGAGAAACCACCCCAAACCATTATGCTTCCACCACCAAACTTAACTTGCGGCACAATACAGTCAAGTAAAAAGCGTTTACCCAGCATTCTCCACACCCAGACTCTACCATCCGATTGCCAAATAGTTTACCGTAGTTCATCGCTCCATAACACTTGACACCACTGCTGCAGGCTCCATGTTTTGCACACTTTGAATCATTGTAAGCGACGCTTGGCATTGGTTGCGGTAATGCTTGGTTTATATGCAGCTGCTCGGCCATGAAAACCAAGACTTTGCAGTTCCTGACGAACTGTCTTTGTGCTGACGTTGCATCCAGAGGCATCTTGAAAATCCGCACGAACTTTTTCCGCCGATTTCATGCGGTTCACTTTCACAACTCTCTTCAGCACTCTGCGTTCCCTGTCTACTAGACGAAGTGGTCGACCAGGTCGTGGATGCACCGTTGTAGTCCCCGTATGTTCCCACTTTACGATAACAACATTAACGGTGGAACGGGGCACTCGTAACATCACAGAAATCTCACGAACAGATTTTCCACAGCGGTGACAACCAATGACTTCACCACGTTCAAAATCATTTAGCTCGCCCTTTCCTCCCATTTTACTTTTCTAGCTTTGAAATTATAATTGTTAACTCGTCAGACTTCTTTTATACTTGTCTGAGAGCTAGAAATTTGACGTCACTAACAGAATCCACCACGTAGAGGGGTGTCAGGATACTTTTGATCCTTATTTGTATAAATCTAGAATATTTCATTTTCAGAGTAGGAGTGTTTCGTAATTTGGAACATGACAATTTATGGAAAAAACCCTTATCATCTAGCTACTTTCAGAGAATTAGAGAGAAAGGGCTCACTATATCGTAGATAACTTTCTGAATTTTCAAGATATCCCACTGGTATTTTTTTTTAAGTTGCCCTATACTATTGACTACAAAATTATGAAAGAAAGTTATTCATATCTTTCGCGCATGCACAGTAAAAAATTCTTTTCTTCAAATGCTCATATCTCATCATATATTCAATATATTAATTTCTAATTTAAGTATAATATTTTTCTTGTACGTTGAAAAATGTTTTGTAAGTTTCGTGAAATTTGACTGAAAATTCTTGATATTATAAGCAAAAAACCTGTGACAAAATTTGAGTTTCCTAAAAGAAACGTTTCTATCTTCATTAATATACATGTTTGTTTTACGAAACTACGCACGGAGAACAAGCATAGCTGACTAAATATTTTTTGAAAGTTACAAATAATTTTCGGCTTTTTATGATACAGGGTGATCAATATATTTTTTCACTTTGTCAATATGTGGGTGGTCCCCCAAATGCACGTCACCGAAACTTCGATAGAGAGTGTGCATTCAAGCATTTTCTATATACTTCCAAAGCTAGAGAATAATTGGCCGAGTCGTTTTTTAGAAATTCGAGAAAATTAAAAAATCCAAAAGTATTCGGGTACTTTATAGCATATATATATATATATATATATCATTATCATCATCATACTCAAAAATTATCTATCCACTACTGGATGAAAGTTTCTTCAATGCTTTCCACACAAGTCTATCTAAGCAATTGGCTTCTACGTCACCCCAACGTACTTTTTTATTTCATCCACCCATCTAGTTTAAGGACGTTTTCTAGGTCTTCGGTGGTCTCTTGGAATGCAGTTGAGAATTTCAGTTGTCTATTGTTGATCAGTTTTTCTGGCGATATGCCCAGCTCATCACCATTTCAGCCTTTTTATTTTAACAATGATTTCCTCTGATTTAGTTTGCTCTCTCACCCAAGTGTTTCCTTTTTGATCTCTTATAGTTATTCCAAGAATGTATCTCCCCATGTTCTTTTGGGTTGTCTGTAACTTCCAAATTGCTGTAATTGTTAGACTCCATGTCTCTGAGCCATAAGACTACCAATAAACACTGGCTGAAGACATTTTTGTTCAGACATAAAAACAATTTTCCTTTCAGGATAAAACTGTTTCTTCCGAATGCACTTATTCTAAGTTTAATATAGCTGTCGTGTTCTTTCATATTGTTACATTCCATTGAAATCAGCTGGCCAAGGTAAATAAATATATGAATCAGCAATTTCTAGCTCAATAGTGTCAACTGGTATTTTTGTTTTCTCTACGCAATTCTTAGACATGACGTTAGTTTTTTGTAGGTTTATCTGAAGTCCAACTCCTCTACGTCTAGTTGAGAGCTCCTGTACCCATGTCTTGGAGTTCTGATGGGTACATTAAAAAAAATAACGTTATCATCAGCAAACCGCAGATGATTTAGTTGTTCATTATTTAGTTTTATTCCCTTGTTATTTCAATTTATCAGCTGAAAAATCATCTGTAAAGCTGAAGTAAAAAGTTTTGGAGAAATGACATCTCCCTGCTTTACACCTTCACCAATTTTGATAGTTTTGTTATTTTTTCCATGGTACTGTCTGTATCTGCGATAACAGAGATACTTCCGTCAGTGGAGTGAAAATCGTTGATAATGATGATAATATATATATGTGTGTGTGTGAGGGAGAGGGAGAGAGAGAGATTTGAATAGTTTCGATATATGTAATTAATATTTGAAATTAATATTCACAGTTGATATTAAAATAAACCACGGAAGGAAGCCACGAATATGAAACTAAATTGAAAGAACGTGTAGAAGATAATAGAACACTTTCGGGTGTTGGCCAGCAGCAGATCATAACGATGTGTGAAGAGGCAAGACGCATGGTCGTTTTATACCGACTTCTATGTACGGTTTTAGATTATTACTATGCTTTTACTTGTTTTGTGCTTATTTAAATACAAAGAGAATGTTTTCCTGTGTGAATTATACTAGAAACGGCGATGCCTAGACACCAAGAGACGCCGGTGCATACAAATTATTTGGGTTTGTCAGGGATCAACTTTCTCAAAGTCTTTGCCAACTTCAGGAGGACGTAAGACGGCCATAAACCCCAAGACGTAAAGCGGCATGAATGACGCTAAGAAGAAAAACGAAAAACGTAAAGCCGTAAAATGAATGACGCGGATCCTTAAGACGAAAAGCGAAAACCACGATATTAAACCCAAACCAAAAGTTTTCATTTTTATTGACTTCGCCGGAGATGTGAGTGGAGGAAATTTATAATAAAACGACGAAAAAATGTACAACTGAAAGAGAAATGTTTAATATTGAAGTTAAAGATGAAGACGGGTTTAAGGCCAGTTAATAACGAAGACGAAAACAATGAGCAATTTCAGTATGCAACTTCAAGTATCAGGATGGAATATTGAAGACGTAAGAAGGCAAAATATTCAAAATAGACATTAAAAAAACCGCAAAAATAAAAGTGTTATTGTTTTTGTGCATTAACGTAGTTGCCTATTGGATGATTTTATTTCACGCGAATTTAAATATAAGGTAATTTAAAAATAGCAGTTCAGTCAATTAAACCGTTACATAAAGTTTTATTTGCAATTTTGTTATAGCGGTATATTTAAAGAAATAAAGTTAAAAAAAATTAAAGAATATCACTACTTTACTGAACTCCTTCATATTACTTTTTTTATTCTGTTTAGCACACCTACACTTAAAGTCCACCGTAGGCCAATGATATATATGTATATATTTGTACATATATACATATATATGTGTGTGCGTGCGTGCGTGTATGTATTCATGCATGCATGCATGTATGTATTCATGCATGCATGCATGTATGTATTCATGCATGCATGTATGTATTCATGCATGCATGTATGTATTAGTTTTATTTATTTCTGTATTTACTTTGTCGAAAGAGTTTTGTCAGTTTAACATGATATCAAGTAATAATCAAGAGTTTTTCCTAAGATGTAGACAGCAGTCACTAGAAATAAATCTTCGTTTGTTAAAAAAGAACACTGATGACGTAACGATGAGTAGATAGAGTAAGTAGTTTACTAACAATGAAAAAATTATTAAAACTTATGACAAAGGCGATAAATCAATAGCAATAAAATATTCCTGGTTTAAAACTATACCCGCAAAAATATAGTACAAAAAATATTATACAGCTTTCCCTACGATGGTTCTAAAATGAATAGTTATGAAGTTCAAGCAAATGAAGAAAACAGAGCAAAATATTGGATTTATAACAACATTTGAAATCGGCAAAATTGAACCAAGAAGAAATTGTGTGACATAAAAACTATGCTGATTAGATTATGTTTTAGAAAAAATATAGACTGACATCCAACTTCAAAATAGGAAAAATAATTCATTTGTTTGAATGTGGTGTTTGAGTTTCATTCCCTTGGTTTCTTTACTTATCTGTGCAATTGAAATCTGAATGATAATTTCAATTCATTCATTCATTCATTCATTCATTCATTCATTCATTCATTCATTCATTCATTGAATGAGAATGTTATACCTTAAAGTGAATTAATAATTATTTTTATTCGATTTCAAAAACGATTATTCTATTTCAGTGTCTCATGAACCTTCAATCCTTAACTTATATAGTGTTATAAATGTGTTGCGAAGAAGAAAATATACATACTGTGTGATGCATGCTTGAAAAATAATAAAAATACGCAATTGATGAAATTAAAATTTCCTCCTGTTTCTAGCTTCTGCAGAAGACGGCTCAGAGCTGTCAAAACTGTTTAAAATTTATTACATTTTTAACTACACCAATTGTGTATTGTGTAGTTATTTTCAAGTTTATATATATTGAAAAATTAAAATTACTCATTTCACAATTCTTCCTAGACATGAAAGAGGAATATTATTTTTTGGAAAGAAATTGACGATGAAAGATATTTGATACATTAAGAGCCTCCAAAGAAATGGACATACACATCAAGAAAATATTTCATATTTATGAAAGCAAATACAGCATTTATTAACGGTTGAAATAGCTAGCCATCATCGATTTATTTAATTCAGTGAGTAATAAATTCTATAAAATATCGCATAAATTTTTGGGAACAGTAAAGTAGAAGATAAAAAAAGCGGAGAAACATAATGAAATTGTGATAAATAGCAAAGCACACTACAATTAAGGAAAAAATGGAAAAATTTGAATGCCCTTAATGCAATTTCCTGTTGAAATAATCAAATAATGTGAATGGGATTTTTAATTGAAAAGGAAATTGTGATAATTATTTTGAAAAGAGTAAATGAACTTCGCGGGTTTCAAAATTTTTTGTTAGTTTGGTGCATGTATTAGAAATCAGAATTTTAAATCTTTAATGAAAACGGATTATAGTAAGTTGGATATTCAAAATTTAATTATTTTCTTTAAAGTATAATTATGAGGAAAATATTCTTATTTGAAATAAAACAAATTATTTATTTCCCGCGTAAATGCTGCTTTTGAGAATGCGGAAATTCAGTTTTAATTATTTAATTTAAATAAATGGGTTGTTTTGACGTAAACTTAAAAGATATTTCTTCTAACGTATGTGATTAATTTTAAATAAAGCCATATAAATTCTATCTTTCTTTTCTTAATTATCATAATATTTATTTCTCAATTTTGTATTTTAAATATATTGCCATAATGTAATAGGTTCATAAAATTTATATGAGTGGTAATAAAATAAAATAATTTAATTTTTTTTAATTTAGCATTAGAGTGAATTTCAAATGAGTTAGAAAAGGTTTGCCGTATAAATAATTTATTTGCATTACATAATTAAATTGATAGTTTATATTATGTCTGTTAGCGTAATCCTTTTAATTTGTTAATATTTACGCTATTAATTATAATTATATTTATGATTACTATTGTATGCAATATAAAATTCAATTTGCAAGTGAACTGTTCTATGTCGTATTTATAAAGAAAGCTTATTGGTTTAAATTGTTGCAAAATATTTATATGTTTTCAAAGCTATTGTCTAAGCCGAAGGCTCATAAGTAAAATTAGATTTTTTAATTTTAATTGAATTTTAATTAATACTTTTAATTGATTCTTACCTGCACTGCATTCGCCGCTATAGATGATACGTAAACTTCTTCTAGATTTGCAGGCTTCAACCCGTAATGTGCATTCATTGATGTAGGTTTTACCATCGGAGCCGCACACGGGGCGGAAATCGGGGGAGCATATGGCATTACAACGACAAATCGCATTTCTGTTATCATCTAATTGGCAAACCTGGGAAGCAGGACAATCTACACCTTGACAAGGATCTGTAAAAGAAAAAAAGAAAACAATATCAGAAAGTGGTAAAGGCAGAGCCGATGAGAGGGCAGGAGACAGCCCTGAGGGGCAGGGATAAAGTCCAGGCACCCACGCTGCAAGGACCTATGCTGTGGGGGGGGTCCGGCCCTCAAACAGTATCTATGCCACTTCCCAGGGAAGGGGTCACGATCACCCATCAAAATGAGCCCGGGGGACCCGCGCTCGTTCCCGGCGCCCCTGTGCAAAGGTGACAATTCTGGAAGGCTTACAATAGATCAGTTTTACCCTGAAATTGTATTTAACTAAAAAATTGCACCACGTAATATTTTATTAAATTTTTTGGTAATTCTTCAATAAATTTGCTTGAATTTTTCTTTTTCAGTTTTCAAGCATAGTTGTTAATATAACTCAGGTACTTATTCATGCTTAGTTCCTAATACGTGGAACTGAGTTCACTACGTTGAGACTCCAACCACACAAACTAAAATAAGATACTTTTTCGTTCTATCTAAACACGTAAGGTAAAGGACATGGCAACGATGCTAGCCAAAATAATGAAATCATGGAAAATGGTTTATTTTATTATACTATGCAAAGCTTAGTAAAAAAAGAATGAGAGCTAAGTCTTCAAAAAACTTTTCAAGAAGGAAAAAGAAAGTATAAATCCAGCGTTGTCAAAATTAAAGGAAGTGAAGAAGTAGAAAACGTCCTAAATAATTGGAGGTTACCTAGTTAGGCAGTTTGGACCTTGTATCTTTATCTATCAGATCGGATCTAATTGTAAGCGTTAATAATTCCATTGTTTAAATACGCTTGAAAATATAATTTTAAGTGTAATTTGCTACTATCAGCAACTGATAGATTTGAAATTGCATTATGATTCAACGATCTTCCAGATTGTTTCTTTAACAAATCTCTTACTTAAAGGATTATACGAACATTTATAATTTTAGAAACTATTTGTAATAACTACCAGAACTAATATTTTGAAAAAAGTTTTCTTTAATAACTGTTTCGAACGAGTTTCCCAAATGAATTTCTTATCATTGTGTATTACAAATGGTTGATTACACTCAATTAGCCCATAACTGACATAGTATAGACCCAGATAGCAAAAATTTTCTTTCAGATGCCCTGAGAACATCCTGAGGAATCTTCATGAGACGTCCCTAGGATGATCTGTACTATCTGGGGAATAGAAAAGAGCAAAATTTTTCTTTGATCGGATAAAACTTTGTCCACCTTGAAAATTCCGACAAAATCATCACATTGATGCTGTAAATATCAGAGTTTGCACATATCTAATATAGAATCTAAATTAAAAAATAAATACGAAATTACGAAGTAAAATTTTATGTTTAAAATCTTTACGTTATAGGAAAATGAAAGACTTTATTTTGTTTTAATGGTAGCCATCTGTCCATATCCTAATCCACCTCAAGTAACCACGATTTTTGAGTTCGTTGTGTTGCCTTTGAATCCCTGTATTTCTTGCTTGTGTTTGAGCGCATTAAGATCCGGTCGTGCGCATAGTGGTATGCCTCTCTCCAAAAGACCAGTCTTGCAAACTTAGGGCACAAAATTCCAAGCAGTACAACAGATTCCTTTTCTAAGTATTCTTTCCCGACACTTGTCCTTTAACTTGGCTAGAGGCCAATGCTGTCGCCAAGGGGGATTAAACCGGACCTTCGCCATGAGCGACAAATTTGGTTTATTATAAAAAATGAAGTTATTTTGAGAACCCAAAACACGTGTTCGCATCGGGCGGCATAATACTTAGAGCCGGCCTTACTAGAGGCAAATACATTAACATCTTCTTGAAACAAGAATACTGCTTCAGGCAACCTTAATCTTTCACAGTAACAATAAGAGCAAACATTGATAATGATATATTGCTTAAACGGAGCAAAGCTAATCAATCAAATTATTAATAACTTTCCTCAAAATAACTTTCCTAAACCGATTGCGAATTAATTGGTAATGAATGCTGCTTTCTTAGCTTTCATATTTCACATACCCATGGCAATTTCCTATGCAATTTAAAGATAGAAAAATCGGACTAGTTCATATGAACGCAAAAAACTCTAATATTTGTAAGAAATTTTAAAATAGATTTTATAATTTAAATTCTGAAGTAGATGTTTTCAGACACGAATCTTAAAATATAAACGAACGGAAAGACTTACCATAAAATCTCGTTTAAATTGCCTGATATTAAAAAAAAATTATCACGCAAAAGTAACACTACTGAAAAATATTTCTTAGAGTAATTGATAAAAACTAGAATAGTGGCAAACATATTAATCGTGGTTAAAAAATTTAAAGAATTTAAATTATTAAAAGCTGCTAAAAGATATTATTAAGAAAGAATTTCTGCTGTAATGAAAATTCTCATTTTGATCAATTTCAGTGAAAACGAACTTCCAAATACGATCACTTGCTAATTAAAAGAGTTTGCTTTTGTGGTTTTCCTGGAAAAGAATATAGGTGTAATTTACCTGAGATAATTTTTATCATTGAAGAAGGGGAAACGACAAGATTAGTGTATCAACAAGCAGAGTTTGAATGAATACAGAGGTGCTAAATCTCATTTGAGTTCAGTAAATTAATAGTTTATACAAAATCTAAATAATGTAAACTAAATAACATGTATAGTTTAAGGCCTGAATCCATATTTTTGAAATTATTAAAATATAAAATCTAGATACCATTTTAAACAAAGTTAAAAACAATTAGAGACACATAACGTAACAGCGATAATAAAACGATTAAAACATTTTGAATGAAATGCAAAGTACTAGACAAGAAATTTACAAACGAAATGTTAAAAATTGGCAAAATAGCAAATGAAATTGATAACATTTCATTAGGAATAGTTAGTTAACTCTGATAAACATGGGCGCCTATATAGGGGAAGGGAGGGATGGATAATCTCTCTAGTCATTGTTTACAAACCTGATTTGCACCACTCTTCTGTGCATTTACTTCCAAAAAAGGTTTTACAGTCACATTTTAAAATAAGGTACTTTTTAGCTCATTACTAATTGTCAAGCAGTATCAATTATTTTTCTAAAATTTTAATATATTTTAAATTTATTAAAATATTCGATAGCCTTGAAAGAGGTAATGGTCTTCTCAGCCCCACCTTCAGAGTTATTGATATGGGCGCCACTACTGGTGAAGAACTGCTGCAGATGTATCCAAAATGTTAGGTGACCTATCCATTTGTCATTTTAACATTTTAATTTTATGTATAAAAATGGGTAAAAGTTTAATTAAATAAGGTGTTTTTTCATTTGTATCCAAATCTGATTTACATAATTTTATAGGAAAAGACGAGTTATTTGTAGAATTTCGTGTTAAAGGGGATCCATGCGAGTAAGAGCGCACTATTTCTAGTGCGTCAGGTTATGCCTTACCAATAACATCAAACTCAAAGAAAAATAAATCGTCCATGAAAGCATTTTGCGATTTTTCGTGATCTGCTTTCTAACGGCTATAAATAACATGTGAACCGTTTTCAACAAAATGCGTCACTAAATCATGTCCCCGGCACTACTTTTAAAGGCCATTTCGCGAAGTTGGAAAAAAAAAATACTTTTAAACGACTTGAAATCAGAAAACGCAGCCATTTTTTGTTCTTTCTTTCACACAGTTTTCCAGTCGTATGAC
>QLNU02014176.1:44376591-44412135 GCA_006491805.2 Dysdera silvatica | reverse complement strand
GAGGTTGTGCTTCTTTGGGTAACAGCGTGCCGAGCTGACGTCAACACTAGTTGACTATGCTGATTGTGTGGTACTATTTAAGGGTAAAGCATAGGGCGCATGATCTTTTTTCAACACCCAAGCACGGATGGACGATGAAATCGAGGTCTTCATGACGGGGATGTTGGCCAGAGTCGGCCGCCGGCGTTGAGTAGTGTGCCGTATTTATTAGGTTAAGCAAGGGCTCGTTATGAAAGTTCAATAGTTTTTAAGTTAGGAGTAATGATTTTACACGCCGTTGAATGATTGTCCGAAGCCTTGGCAAAGAGCACGAATTGAAGTTCCGGGTAATCTGGAGATAGAAGCATTCCACTGAACTGCGTAGTTATTTTAGCTGCGAATGGAAGCTGAAGGGATTGCCGACGCGAACTGATACTGAGTTGCTGGACATATTCCGGAGAGATTGAGTTAGTCGACCAGTACGCTGTATACAGAGACCGATGAGTGCACCCTGCCAGTATGATTGAGTTTGGAGTTTATTGCCAATCTAGAACTGCAAGGGGCTGAGCAAGCGACAACGATCCGGTGATGTATTAAACATTTGTGATTGACTTTATTTACTACCTACTAAATAGAAGGTATATCGTTAATTAGCAATAGTTGTTTAGGGCAGTTCTATGTTAAGGCGCAAGGGCAAGCGCAAGATTGACTGCTAAGTAATCTTGGTGTTAAGAGTGGATTACGTTCAAAAGTTGCGTGCTCCCTTGTTCTTGTGGTTTTGTGTTATATATGTTCTTGTGGGGGTTTAGTTGCCGGAAATAGAACCTTGTGATTATATTTGAATAAGGAGTAAGAACCGGCAAAACTCCGGGCTGTATATAGCGTGGGGAAGCAAAAGAATTAGGAACTAGAATTGGGTAATATTTGTTTAGTTTTAATTAATTTGTTAACTAGTTATTATTTACTTTTGCTGTTCTTAACTAATCCTTCTAAATGCATTTCTAGAGACGCAGTATGCTGTCCCGGGGGTCGGGATAAAATTTTATTGCTGGGCTTGAATTGTATTGCTGAACTTGATTTGTATTATTATCTGTATAATAAACGTCTGTGCTGTAACCTGGTCTTCATTCGTAGCCACTCGGACTTCTCACCCACGTATATTTAATTGTGACACTAACTTGCTATATAAAGTAATTCTAGTTAAGACTCAATCTAAAATCCTGTTGTAATGTCATAAATTAAGCATTAAGGGTAATAAGAGGGTTGGGTTCGTTACACAATGCGACTAAATTAAGCTTTAATATGACAAAATATATATCCTTTAAAGTTAATATATTACAAGCTGTTAATAACCGATTACAACTTGTAATACAGTTGAATCTTAAGAATGGTAATTCAGAATTCAAGAAACTACTTCCATGAAAAAAGCTTTCATTCCCTTCTCATCTAAGCAGTAACCTATGTAGATAGATCACAACTCCGCCTTCCCATGTAATCTCAGAACGTAAAAAGAGATATATCAGCCTTGCACAGCCAAAACAAATTGAATACATGGGCAGGTGGAGCTACACGGTAGGCACTATAACGATTCTCAACAAATTCATGCTGATAAGAAATCCTCAACCATCTGGTTGAGATAAGTAATGTTGAAGCCTGAAACTGAAGGGCTCATAATTGCTATTCAACAAATTCATACTGATAAGGAAGAATCAACTGTCTGGTTGACACAAGTAACGTTGTAGCCCAAAATTAAAGTGTTCATGGTTACTATGTAACACGTTTATACTGATAAGAAAGACTCAACTATCTGGTCGACACAAGTAACATATCAGCACGAAAATTATGGGTTCATGGTTACCATTCAACAAATCCATACTGATAAGGAAGACCCAACTGTCTGGTAGACACAAGTAACGTTGTAGCCCTGAACTAAAGTGTTCATGGGTGCCATTCAACAAATCCATATTGATAAGAAAGCTTCAAATATCTGGTTGACAGAAGGAATGTTGCAGCTCGAAATTGAAGGGTTCATGGTTGCCATACAAGACCATGTTAATCCAATAAAGGATTATACGAAATACACCGTGAAGAAAAAATTGGACAAAGATCGATGTCGCCAATGCCATTTAACCGTTGATGCACGTAGTTCCAAGCTGTGAAATATCAACACAAACGAACTACGAGCATGGACATGACCAGATGGCAAAAATAATGCAGAAGAACTTGCCATAAAAATTGATTTAGTGACAACTAAACCACCCTGTTGCAAATATAAACTAGAAAATATTTTAGAGAGTGAAACGAATAAGATGTACTCGGATAGAGCAATAATAGCTGAGAAGATGACGCTATACAATCGACTAGACATATCTCTATTAAAAAATGGCGGACCGTTTCAAAAGTGAGCTAGCTCTAATTTTTCGCCATGCCCACCCCCCTCGAATTAAATAGTCACATTGCGTATGTATATCATCATGATGGTGATAATGATGGTTATAAACGTATGGATTGTGATTTTTGAATTCGTGGGGAGGGCATTGCGAACAATTTCAGATGGCTCATTTTGAAGTGCCACACCACTGCTATTCAATAAAACCATCAAAATCGTACAAGCGTCTATGTGTAGCAAATCTTAATACAAACAACGTACAGACCACTTACACAACAAGAATCATTATATATCAAGACCTCAGACACGAAATCATAGACATGTGGTATAGGGAAGGTTAGGCATTGTATCTATAATTATGTAAGCTACAGTCCTAACACCAACCATACCACACCACGCTGAAGTCTGGGAACACTTGAGATCGACCCCAAAAACTATATTGAGTTACAATATGCCGTGATTTTAAACATATGTCGAACAGTCAAAAAGTTCCTGTGTACAGAAACAACATCTAAATAATTTACAGAATGTAGTTTCAAGTATTTTGTAATGGTAATCTCAAGTCTCTACCGCCAAAATTCTGAAACATATATAAAATAACAATATCAATCTTTATATTCTACATTATATTACCATCATATTATCACTGGCATACCAATATAGTATATAAAAATAAATACTTGATTACATATGTACATAATATTGATGATCGCACGACTTTCACGGTAAATTCATGTAATTTATATTCCCCCCTTGAATTACTTTTGTATCACGATAATTCGAAGTAAATCCTCTTTTTTTTAGTTCCGAATTATCGAAGTTCCACTATATTTTAAGATACATAAAAATTCCTGAATTCAACCAAAATGTTTTGAACAGCGTGATATAAATAAAGAGATAAATAAAGTTTGTAAGGGAAATAGAAACTGCATAATTTAATTTTGATTTCATTCTACTGAAATAATATTAGATCATGATTATTAAACAAGCAATATTATAACTTATATCTAATAGGTCCAATAGTGTATCCGGCCCTGCGGTGGGCAGTGATAACACATTCACCCAGACACATGCCCTTACTTTGTGTTCGACACACTAACGGTGTAAAAGACAGGGTACAAACTAACTGCTCACTGTTGAATGGGATTTTTCCCCTACTCATTAAGGGGTTTGTATACATTCAAAAAAACCTAGTTTCACTTCCCTGATTTGGCACATCTGGAGCGCACTTTCTCATCGCACCATAAACCCAGGTTTGATTTACAATAGTACCGTAGAAAGTTTGGTGCGTTTCTGTCCATCCTATTTCCGGATGTGATTCTCATAGCAGTAGTGCTTGGATTTTATCGAAAATATACTTTTGCTGTACACAAGTAAAAAAATCGCCAAACAAAAAAGTAATGATGTAATTCCCACTTGATGTTTTCCTTTCAATACAGAATCCTTTTTATCGTCAAAGCGCTGAATTACAACCTTTAATTATTAGTATCTTTAGCTATGATAGTTCTTATTAATATTATTAGTATATTCATTATGTAGCTATAGAAGTTTGAGGGGCTTTCAAAAATAATATTTAATTCTAACCCCCATTCTTATAATAAAATAGGATCATCTGTCAACTTGAGGCCCTTCGAAAGGATTTTCTGCACTAGCTAATGGAAACACTAACTTTCAAGTGGGTTTTGCATCCCCTGTTATCAAGTGCGCAGATGATAGATGGTCCATTGAAAACAAATTTACCTTCTCGATCTAGAAAATCTCCATGTCAACGTAACTTATACGAAAACCATTCATCAACTCCTCCAATATCAACCCCGAATGCTTTTTCATTGTCTTTCTGGATAAGGTTACTCCTTTGGCATATTCGTGTGCGCATAATAACATTTATGCTACTCTTTAGAATGCAGGGAAAGGCTTCTAAGCCAGATGTAATATTATCCACTTAGCAGCGAAATTACAGGACCAGAAACTCGATGAAACCATTGATATTCGGCTCACGGTATTCCTCGACATTTGAATTTATTGGTACTGTCTCAGTAATATACGATATACAGTATCAGAAAGTCAGTCGATATATCGTCCTTAACCAGCTATATGCGGAGAATTGCAGTTTCGAGTATTGGAGCCTCCTGCTATGTTATTACGATATATATTGCGTTGTGTGCATAGCTGTTCAGCGAGTGATTTAGTGAATTAATGATGCACGCAATATGTTTGTTGGTGCTTTTAGGGTTCAAGAGCAGCAGCGCTCATACTGCTACGAGACCTATGGTTTTCTGACGGATCTAAACCTCTGCTGTGTAAAGAACCAGACCATGGACTACGATGGATAGAGAAACTCATTCCACGACACACACACATGAACAAACACACACGCACACACAAACACACACACATACTATTGGATATCGAACAAGGTTTACTCGCACGACAGACAAATGCTTTATGTATTACCAATATTTTTCGGAGAAACCTGGACCCCTTAATGCCTGGAGAAGCAACCTCCTAACTTTGGCAAACGCGTTACTTTATTTATATTAGTGGGTTTCAATAGATATTGAACCCGCTATTGCTTTTGGTTTTTCTGTCTGTTTGTCTGTCTGTTTGTATGGCTGTACGCAATAAAATGGTAAGGTAAAAGTCTTTCGCCAATGCAATAATGATGGCTGTTGTTAACGTTGAAAACCTAGTAGAGTTACTTGAGAATTAGATAGTTGCGGATTAGAGAGTTGCGGATTAGAGAGTTGCGAATTAATGTTAATTGAAACTGGCTAAATTCAAATATTGACCTTAGGCGATTTTTGTTCACTTGTTTGTTTTTATTTATTTATGTTTGACCATGTTAGGATTAAAACATGGATCAGCGGCACGATAAATGACTACGTTGACATGTTTTGCCGTAGAGCCTAAAAAACACAAGACTGTTTAAAATATAATTACCACCATTTCTGTTCTGTATGTACAAAATAATAAGGTATCCTATAATAAGGTATTTTATAAATTTCTTTTTTCCTAAATTGCCTTATGAAGCTCAAAAATGTTATATCACTGATTGTTGTAATCCCTGGAACATACTCGTTTACTGCAGACATTTTTTGATGCATCTGGTTAAAAGTGAAGTCAGAAATAAAATTCGAAATGAAGAGCTATGAGCAGAAATTGAAGAAATGAACAAAACTATGATATGAACATACACCCAGTTTCCGTATAAAGGCTCCTACCAATAGCACTAATTCGTTATAACGCTTTTTCCAAATCATATTTGAATTGAAATTAAGGAAATTCCATTCAACACAAAACTTCAATCTCCTCAGAAGCAAAGAAAAGCTGAGAGAGGTGCATAGTGAAATAATATATTCAAATCGAAATCCACGGAAATGTAGTTCAATACGTGCTGGAGCGACATTTTACAATTGTTTCGTTAGGGAAGGTCCTATCTTCTTCAAAAACTTATCTGGAGCAGCTAAAATTACAACAACTTTTAAATCGGCCAACGAGAGTACTTTTTATACTCCCAGAAATATTCACAAATAATCACTTATTCGTGAATGGCCAAATAATCACTTATTTGTGAATGGCTTGTCGAGTTGCTTTTTCACAAACTTTTATTGAATATATAATTATACAGATTTGCAAAAATAATACGTAACTTAAAACAAATCACGACGAGTGATAGTATACGAAGTTACAAATTTATACTACGAAAAATCTCTTCCCATAAAATAGTTTGCGCTCACTATTATCAAAATACTTTACGCTCACTATTATCAAAATAGTTTGCGCTCACTATTATCAAAATAGTTTGCGCTCACTATTATCAAAATAGTTTGCGCTCACTATTATCAAAATAGTTTACGCACACTATTATCAAAATAGTTTGCGCTCACTATTATCAAAACAGTTTGCGCTCACTATTATCAAAATAGTTTGCGCTCATTATTATCAGAATATTTTGTAAAAGAAGGACACGAAGTATTTTAATTCCGTCACAGCACGGATTATTGTGAAAATTAATGTGGAAATAAATTAAATGCAACGGGGTAACTCTTCACACTCTGACTAATACTGATGAGTAAAGATAAACATGCTCTATAGGTCGTTAATTTAAATTCTTATAAATTGCGTTTCATAGAAGTGGAGTTAAGATAGAATTCGTGTCGTTCAATATTGAATTCGGTGTAGCTGGTGATAGTTTGTAGTTAACACCTGATTTATGGTCTACCAGCATAAAAGATATGAATTTCACTTAATAACTTTTATATAGCCCTTTATTCGTAACGGTTATTTATGAACTTAGAGATGCAATTTCTGCGTGTGCGAGGGTTTTTGTATCCCATACACTTCTTTGTTATTTTATCATTTGCATTGTTTGGGAAAAGTAGCTTATAATTTACAGGTCGGAAATTTATTTAAAATAACTGGGAAAACGTTTGATATGGCTGTGAAATTAGTAGTGATATGACATTTGGAAAATGATGATATTTGGAGAATTCGGTTGATAATCAGAAAAGTAATTATATTATTTTTTATTTATTGTGAGTAAAATTGATGTATGGACGATTAACAGCATTTAAACATATAGAAAAATAATAATACAATATAGTCATAATCAAGAATATTAAGAGGCGTAGGTCATTTTAAATTGTCAAAAATAAAACTGAATAATATAAAAATAGCATAGATTATAAATCTATTGATTATTGGAGCAAATTTTCAGATAAATATAATAATATTAGCAATAGTTGTTTATTTAAGAAAAAACTACTGGTTAGGAGATTAATTCATTGATGGATAAAGTAGCGGATAAAACAGTTGGTCCTTGGATAGTTAAACCAGTGTTTTTTTTTCTTCAGTACTAGTCATACTGGTTTACACATGTAATACTAATATATCCTTCACCTTGCTAAATTTAAATTGATGACAAAATGTGCACATCAGTATTGTATAATTTATGGAAAAATGATAAATTGTTATTGATATGTGATAGTAGGTACATCGTATTGTGCATTTGTGTATTTTTGAATACTTTTTGTGAACTTTTCTGCAATTTTTTACACCAATTGTGACAAATTAATAAGTAAGCTTATTATTATTAGCTTTTAATATTCCACGTTTCTCACCTATGTGTCCATTACTGTATTCGTGAACTGATGCTATATTATACCATTATTTTTTCTTAATATGAAGATTCCCATGTAGCTTTAATTTTTCAGTATAGTGTTCTCCGTATAGCGCTGTCTGTACAGCGCTTCTGTATATATCGCTAATTTGAATGGCACTCTACTTCCAAAAACGAATATTCTTGGTTAAGCGAGGATTAGCAATATTAAAACACCTGAGTATACCAATTTTTAAGCGATATTGAGTGACTAGGAATACCTTCTACACAATGGGTGCAGTATACGCAAGCTAACGTTCTGATGGTACAGATTGATGGCCGGTTTAACATAAACTATGCATAGCTATTTTGTCCTATTATCGCAACATCGACTTTCATATTGTTTCAAACCATTGAAAGGGAAATTGAAAGGTTCAAAGAGAGCCAGCCAGTTTCAGAGGTGGATAATTGATTTGGTAACGAGCAGTTTGTTATCTCGGTGTTGGCAATTAATTTTAACAACTGAAGCCAGTGGCGTTGGAAAAGTGGGGAGCTTAGTGGGCTCAAGCCCCATTATATATCAAAACATATTATTTTCTCACATTTCGTCATACAATTTTCTTAAAAGCCACTGAAGCCCCATAATTTTTGAATTGCCACGCTATTGACTGAAGCAATTCGTCAGAAGTTCTGGGCAATGTCGCCTGTATTTCCTGGAGATGACTGGTATATTATAATTTACTGGCTAAAAGAAATAATAAAGTAACTGTATCCAATCTGACATTTTATGTTTTGAAGACTTCAGGGCGCCTTATGTGGGAGAGTTCAAGTATTACGTAAGCAATATTTTGGCCATTTCAAACCCCTCGCCCCTCGTGAGCAAAAATTAACGTTGGCTAACAAAGAAAAATTAGACCAACGGCAAACTCCCTCCCTCCTCAAAATGATTATGTAATACTTGAAACACCTCCCTGTCCATATGTACCGTCGATTGTGGTATATAGGAGTTTTTGTGTCCTAAAATCTATTTTTGTGTAATTAGTTTTATAAGATAGATGTGCGCCGTTGCGTTAATGTGAGGATTAGTTTTCGCGAAACAACGAATAGCAAAATGTTGCTTCCATAGATGACTTCAGGATTGCTATGGAATATCTTAGAAAACGTACGTCAATCTGGTGGGAGCGTCAAACTTTATAAACTTTTTTGAATGCTGTTTAGGAAAGCTCTACCCAGATAGCAAAGATCCTCCCTGGGACGTCCTGAGGACGCTCTGGACATCATTAGGACGTCTCTAGGACGTTATTTGCTACTTGGGTACCGTTAGTGGGCTCCGAGGGCCAGTTGTAAACTTATGGTAGTATTATTTCCATACGTATTTTGTTTTAATTTCATTTCTATAAACTGATATCGACAAGAATTATTAGATTCCTGTGTACAATGATATAGTTTTTGTAATTTGGTCTAAAGAATGATAATGCTTGTCCTCGGATAGCTAAACTTATAGACATAAATGTCCAAACGGGGTTACTAACAAATGCGGTAGACTCAGTTTTTTACAGATTCCATTCTGATTGAATGACTGTAGACTTGATCGATGAGAAATATCGCTGTTGTCCAAACACCTTCATGGATTTATTCTACAAGAACTTAATAGGCACTTATTCGGAAACGACAATCGTTATCTTCAGAATCGATTGATCACCTGATCTATCGATTCCGAGGGCCTAAGAGAATAGATCACCAATTCTAAACCTGCATTTCTTCCAGAAGATATCATACTCCATATTGATGACGTTAGTCTGTACAGTATACACTGGCAGACTATTGTACTTTTCAAAGTTTCATTGGATATTTGTGGGAATAAATATCACATAAACATATTATAATGTAAATTTCCAAAAGGTTACATCAATTTCTTTTTAAAACATGTCAATTTCGTTATTGTATAACGTTTGGAGGTCAGCACAGAAATATTTTATTAAACTTGTAATTTTGCTTTTCTCCTTTTCCCTTTGCTAGAGTGCTGCCTTCGTGAACGACAAAACCAATTTTAATCTTAATGTTAGATGCTATATTTACATTGCGCCGGTGATTGATATTCTACATAAAAATAAAGATGTATGAAATGAATAATATCAGTTCGTTACTATAGGAACTACAACAAACATTACAAAAATAGCTGCCATCACTAAAGTCCTTATTCAAGTTCTGAATATCTCAATTTCAAAAATAAGAAAATTCATAAAATGTAAAATGTGCTTCACTTTTCATTTTACTATTTTAATCTTTTTGTTTATTCATTTGAAATTTAAATTTATTATTCGTATTTTATTTTTTAATAGTTTTCCCTTACTTTTGAGTGGCAAATTATAATTCAGTTTATATATATAAATTATGAAACTGACTACTTTATAAAAATACACATTTTAAATAATTCCATGCATTTATATATATATATATATATTAATTATACAAAATTATTAAGTTAACGACAAATAGATTTTAAAACTTTAAATTTCCCCAACATTTCCTCTTATTTTACAATTCGTAGTTTATTCAAATATATTATTAGCATGACATTTTATTACTTACTTGCTATTGTATTGATATTTAATACTTACTACAGTAAGACAGGAGAACGATTATGGTGGGTGAGAAGGTATTTTATTTGTCGTTGATAATTTTGTGTTAATTGTGTTAGTATGTTTTTTTGGTTCGGGCTGTTTCATATATTTTGTGTACTGAAATTTTTCAGACTGCGTTTAACAGATTGAGTAAAGATAATGTAAAAAATAGATGCTCAAAACTAAAACATTTTCTTACAAATAAAATGATTACAGTTATTTAATATTGTGTCAACCATTTTTTCTTCTTGTGGATATTAAATCATACAAATATACAGAATGAAATAAAGATCTTTTATATAAAAATGGTTCTCTTTTCTACAAATCAAAAATCCGAGATAAACTCGTCGAATTAACTACCATTATTGAAAATACAAATTAAATTTTATTAAGGATGTACTTCAATTTTGGGTACATTAAACCTTAATCAAATATGTACTTCGCTAAATAAGGGGAACAACAATTCCCAAAACTTTGCCAAATTTCTTCTTATGCCGTTTCTGCTTATTTTTATTATTTTTCTATTATCCTCTACTCGCCTTCTGATTTATTTTATGTCGGATTTCCTTCCTTTTTTTCTCTCCCTTCCTTTTTATTCTATCTATTTTCTAATTTATGAATTTCCCCTCTTCTCGTTAATTTTACTACTTTTATTTTCATTTTTTTCTTACACTTTATTTACTTTTTATCGTTTTCTCTTCTTTTAATGATATACCTTCATTTTATTTTCGTATTTCACCCTATAATAAGAAGTTACTTCACATACAAAATAAAAATGCATTGGCACATTGCCTCTGCATGCATTTTATTTGCGCTTTTACTTCCGAATGTTATATGTTTTAAACGTAACTATCTACAAACCGCAATAATAGCTAATTCTACCTATTTGCAGAACCTTCTCTTCCGAAACAAAAGACGCTTCCACCCACCAAGACAGACTTCCTCTATCTCTCTTCCAGTAGTTGAAAACATTAATGTATCAAGGCTATTGGAATCGCAGATATACTGTGTTAGTTGTTATCCTGACAACGCACATCTCTTTCAGACGTCGTTTTGTCAAAGAACAACTGTATCAGAGATTGTTTTGTCAAAGAACAACTGTATCAGAAATTGTTTTGTCACAGAACAACTGTATCGGAGATTGTTTTGTCAAAGAACAACTGTATCAGAGATTGTTTTGTCAAAGAACGACGGTATCAGAAATTGTTTTGTCACAGAACAACTGTATCGGAGATTGTTTTGTCACAGAACAACTATATCAGAGATTGTTTTGTCACAGAACAACTGCGTCAGTTGAATTTTTATAATGGTAGCGTGCGGCTACCGAAACAGCTTTTGGTACATAATTAAACCTATTTGACTGGGATTATTAGGTTGTTTAGATAGTAATGTAGCTGTGCAGTGTGTCGTGATTAAACTCAAATTGCGAAAACATTTGACAAGTTTTGTTTACATAAAGTACCATACTTATGGCATGAGAAAAGAGTTTGAATGACAAATGTTACGGAAGACGTGATGGATTTCATAAATTCAAACCCAGGAAAATGTGTTCAATGAATGAGCATAAACGATGAGCTGAAGATCTTTAACGTTTAATTCTACTTACGACGTACTAATTTATTCGTTAAGTAAAATCATAAATATTAGCTATATTAGATAATATTTGTTATGTAAATTTTTTATGAAAATTACATGCCTCCAAAGCTACTCCATCAACTCTGTAGACTGAAGACAAATAAAACAGCTTAATTTATTATAAATCGAAACTGAAAAAGATTATTAGCTGAATAGCAGAGACAAGAAGCGTATGTAATCGCATGCAGGGATGACAACAAATGAAAAATGCATCCTCGTTTTGCTACTGTATATAGATAAAAGATGATTACCATGAAGAATGATTGCAGGCCATGTAAATTGTAATTTAAATATGATGGATCGTCTCCGAAATCCATTTAAGATCAGTTTCCAATTTAAGTAAGTAATGGCCGTATATTTAAATATTAAACAATGACATGACGGTATGCAAAAAAGTACAGAACCGGTGGGCAAAACTAAGCCTTCGACTAGTTAAAAATTGGGTATGTCAGTTTAGAGAGTTCTCCGATGTTCGCATGTGCAATTTTAATGTCAATGCATGAAATTGAGCCACATTTGCATTTTTAAACTTAGAGAATTAAGTACAGAACTAGTCACCATTGATTTCGACTACTAAACTAAATTAAACGAACAGAAGACATCTGGAATGTTAATCAGTTTGAGTCAAATGAGTTTCTCGAAAAACAAATGTTGGCTGACATAATACCTCGGGAATTTAGAACAAGATTCAATGTTTATTGCACTTTACTTTTAATTAATTACGATAAAACATCAAACTTAAATACGAGTGTGTAAATTGAATTTCTACGTGGATGTAGTAGGAATTTTCGAGGACACACTTTCGTTTCTCTTCTTCTTCTTTTTGGGTATTTATTTTGGCGACAATTTTAAGTATCAAACCATGGGGAAAGTTTCTGGTGTTTCGGAGAAAGTTTAAGAAGGATCTTTAATTTGCATATATTTGAGGCGAGACTTAAAAAATTAAGAACGTCTAAAGACAGATAAATACTTGGGTTGTATCAGACTTGCATTACCTAAGAGAAACACGGACCAAAACTATTCGGATGATATTAAAATAACTAACTACAAAGGGAATCATGGCAAAAGGTAACCAACCTATGTATTTGTTTTAAACACTAGATCGGTTTCCTCGCAACATACGGTTTGAGATTTGCATATTTTTGTCTCATTAACTATTTTCTCTACCCAAGGAAGGAGACTCTATTTCCAGGAATGTTTGTAAGCAAATTTTACTGCTCAGAGTTTGTAGTAACTGAAACACAAGAATTAGATACATAATTATGAAAGAATCATTTCAATTGCTAATTTCTCACTGCATTTCTCTTTTACACTCTTCTACTTTAAAATATTTAGCGAAATAGTCTTCTTCCAATTAAATCGCTTGGGTTGTATTCCCGCAAATATGTAGCAATTTATTAATAACTTATATTTAATGATTATATAAATACTCGTAGTTATATATGCATGTATAAGTAGCGTAACACCATTTTCAAAAATGGACCATCTTCAATTGTTTACTACGCCCTCTAGAATAAGCAAACATCATTCCATGCGTATATCATAATGATGATGATGAAAGATGTATGAATTGTGGCATTTTTATTCGAGAGGGGAGGGGCGTGGTGAATGATAGGAAAATGACTAGTTTTGAAATAGAATCATTTTTCCAGAAACTGTTTCACTTGCTTGTCTAATCCTTTGCTGAATAGTATCCTTTGAAACTTGCAGCCAATTTTCTCTTTTTATATGTCTTCAGGACATCGTCTAGGAAGACGCCATTCTCACAATACTTTTGTCATCATGTAGACTGGCCGAACGTGACCTTGCAAACTAAAATTTGTTTTCAAATTATGATAATTTGCTAATACCCAGTGGCAGCTCGTTTGTCCAGAAATCGGGTGCTGCAAATATATTTTTGTCCTTAGAAATTCAACTCGCCAGTACTGTTTTCCTTTTCATCTTTTCTCTTAGGTTTGAGGGGAAATGGGCTAAGGAGAGTTATCCAGGCATGAGGGGCCGTTAAAGAATCACGTAAGAGCATTTCTGGTAATTTATAACCCTCCCCTTCTTTACATTATTGTAATAAGAGGTGTAATAAACTCCTGTAATTATTGTAATAAAAAATGAGAAAATGCCTCCCCCCACCATAATGCCTACGTAAGATTTCGGTTCTCTAATTTTTGGTATATATAATTTTTCGAAATAAGAATGCAATGTGTGATGCAAATTATAATACTTATTTACATTTTTACTCTAATATTGAGCATTTATTTATAAGTTCGCTATAATATTAAATGCTTATTAATAAATAGAGAGTAATCACAACAAATTATCGCATTTAAAAAGTTTTAATACGCTGTCAATAGCTCCTTATCCGTGGCCATATGCCACCACCAATCGTACATCAGCTTATAACAGCAAATTAAAACTCAGATTATAAGAAAATAGTGTGTAATAAATAAAAAAAGATTTGGAAAAATATATTAAAAATAATGAATTCATTGTAATTTGAAATTGGCCGGGAGCCTTGAAGGGGAATCCGAGCGAAAAATGATTGAGAGTCACTGATTTAAGTAATCAAATATTTAACTGTGATTACGTGTATTTTATATTTTGTAATTTTTACTCACAGTGTGCCGAAATCAAATTTTCAAATTATTTAAACCATGACTAAACTTTGAGAGAGTCATTTTTTCCACTTTTCATATTAATTAGTTCATTAAATAAATATCAGAGGCTTTGAATTTATATATACAGGCAGCACGTGTTGAATGATAAAACGGATGAATTGAATATTTTATTTCTATGGTAATTTTTCCTTAAAAACTAAATAGGTTTTGTGACTAAACTTTTGAGACACACTACACATACATACACATACTTATTAATATATGCAGTGATAAAATATTATATGCTGTTTCTATACGTAAGAAAATTTTTAATTGTTTAAAAATACCTCATTAGATTTACTTTCACATGCCCTTCATTTCCGTAATACGCGTTAAATGAATATTTTATATAAACTAAAGGGAGGGCATTTCTTAAGAGTACACTTAACAAATTCCTATTTGGTTAATATATATATAGGAGGAAAAAAAAAAGATAAGGTTGTACTCGGTAGCTCAACGGTTAAGGCATTGAGACGACAACCCAAAAGTCACTGGTTCGAATCCATCCGGTCTACATTTTTCCTCTCAATCTATAAACAAATGTTCAAATACGAATGATATGAAAAGTGGAGCGTCAAAACTTGACAGTCTTGCTTTTACATGCCTACCACCGTGGAATAGAATCTTGTAACAAATATTAACAGGGAAAGTGTTTAACAACGAAACATCGATTTGCTTGAACTTTACAACATTGATTCAGACCAATGTCATTAGAAAATTCGTCGATGACGAAGTTGAGCATGCGCAATTGCTTACCCTGGTTAATGTTGCTTTATCCGCTAACTATAAAAATATAGCGTTCTCGCATCGGCGAATTTGTGAACAAAAAGCGAGTAGATTTGTTTTAAACGTGTGTCTGAGCCTATTTTGCAAATTACAAGCAAACCGATGAGATCGATATCAGTTACTTTCCTTATATGAGTCTATTTCCTCTCTCCCATTTCTAGTCCGCCATAAAATCAACCTATTTCTATTTTCATTTCACCAATTTCGATATCTGAATACCAACAATCTCGTATTTATATCTTTATGTTGTTCCAACAGTTTAAATATTTATTATTATTATTACTTTAATATATTTTTGTAGGAAATCATTCCGTAACCCAGATAGAGTTAGAAGTAGTATGATAATGATAATTTAAAAATCAATGAAGATAGATACACACGCATTAGAACGAAACAAAATATTTAATGGAATTTTAGTTGCTCAGAATAAAATTACACTTAAGTGCAACACCGATTTGATAAGTGATGTTAATTTAAATCATTATTTTACTCCAGTTATTTAATTGTCTGTTAATAATTAATGAAACTAGTAATGATTTAGATTAAACATTTTGTTAATTAATATTTTATACAATTAATAAAATGGAAAATTATTTGCTTTTCAAAAAATATTTAAGACTTTCTAACTGTCCGTACAATTCCATATTTTCAAGCAAAGTATTTGATATTTCTAGACTTCCACAAAATATAATAAATATCTAGTTTGGGTTTTTACAAAATAGAGTATGTCTTTAGGTATACTATATATCTTAAAACGTTTGTTGCCTAGTTTATTTTTTGGCTCAAACAATGAAACTTTCCAAAATTTTACGTATCAGTAAACATTTACGAAAGCTTCTATCATGTCCCTGGGAGCGCCAGACGACACCCTTATCACGCAAGGGAATAGCTTGGAGATATTACTTTGCTCCTGCAGATAGCATGTCTAACAATGACAGGAAGGCACAAAGCCAAATGCGAAATCTAACGCCTCTGAAAAATAAATAAAAAAAGCTCATCTCGGAACATCTAGTAAGGAAGGCATTATTTCAGCAAATACGAGGAAATGTATTTGAAAACTTTCCTACAGAAATTCGGGGCAAAGCAAATACCCGATATCGGAAAAGAAAGCTAGTATTTATAGTATAATATTTTCAGTTAATGTGTATATTAAAATTGTGTGATGTTAATGTAAATAAATTTCCTCATCAATTCTATCTATTCAACAATCTTTAATCTATTCAACCACTGTTGATGCACTAATAGATAAAATCATTTCCATACATATTCCTGCATATATCTGCGCGTAGAATCAGGTTGAAGGTATGTTGAAGTACCAAAAATATAGATACAACGATCCAATATCATGTAGCGTGTATATAGCTCCTCCGCTCTCCCCAATAGCTGCAGATACTCGACATGACATGGTGCAAACAAAGTTTTCTATTGAAGTTGAAGATATGTCAAGACAGGCACATGCTAAGACTGTCCATTACTCTGTCTTGTTTGTTGAATATTGTTCCAAGACACTATGTGAGGTTTACGTAGTGTCCCATTACTAATGATCTTAAATCCAGCCACAGCGATGGCTACTTGAGTATCGTGAACGCTAGATCATTCGTTACGCCAATCCTGTGTTATCCTCACAGGGTTTTTCTTTACCATGCTGATACAAATCATCACAATGGAAAACGTAACTTTCACAAGGGTTCGTTTATGATCTTTGAGGCAATTTGTTTATGTTGATTCTTCCAAAATGGGGTCCCAGTAGAATTTATTGTATCTGTGTGTAAACTCCAACCCAAACGAACACGTTATACAAAAATTGAGTCCTCCACCAGTTTTAACATTACCTTACAGGAGAATGAATCCGTAGTCCCATGGTTAATAAGATTCAAGATGGTTACGTAAAATATTCGAGGGTAAAATATCCATAATGGGATGCAACTATTTCCACGGGAGAAGAGGGCAGCAGTCAGAAATTTTAACCTCTGCTGTAACTAATGTCTCGGCATTTCAGCATATTCGCCAATAATTAACACGCTACGATAGCCAGTGTTGTATAATACCCAATAAGCTATACTAGGCTATAGACTAGGGCGGCAAAATTTTGTGTATTGAGTCTGATATAACAAAATTAATACCATACGATGATATAATCAGTTGTTTTGCCGATAAGAAAACTAGACACCATGCTTCCATTTAAATACCAGTGTTCGATATGCTTTTATTTTTTGCTAAAATTAAAATTGATTTATTATATACCAAAAGAATAATACTGCAATATAAGTTAGTATTGTTTAATGCTTATGTTTCAGTTTATGAGTTTATTTTACAACATAGTTACTGTCAGTACGAAAGTTTTTGGCGTATATTGAATGTAAAAATTTTTATGTCCGTACCACTGATTAGGGTGGGTAGGAACGGTCGGCAAGAAAAGTAGAATTAGGGCGGCAAAGAAGTAGCCTAGGGGCGGTAAAGTGGTATATCCCCCCATGACCCTGGCTAGAGTAAAGTTGTTTTTCTTCCTTTTTTATTTTTCGTTACTAATATCAAATTATAAATTTTCTTTAGACAGTTTTGAGCCTAACTTAAATATTTACCAAGACTACATGGGTTTATGTGCAATAGAAAAAAAACAGAACCTAGAAAAAATTAGTGAGTTTCATAAATTAAAAGACGCAACATGCACCGTAGAAACAATTTTGGAATAAAAAACGAGAATACATATATAATATATCATGATTGAGTTTTCGTCAAGTTTTGATTTTTCTTTCTTTAAATTTACTTCAGGAAAATAAGAGACAAGCTACATTTTGCAATAAAACATAAGTAAAAAGGTGGATGCAAAGAAATATCATCGGCATCGGCTGTGTCAAACTTGCGTTTTTTCTGCTGCTGCCCTGGCAAGATATCTCCGCTACCCCATTCAGGATAAAACTGTTTCTTCCAAATACCCAGCCAAGTTTAATATACAATATTATATATCATCGAGAGCCAACCACTCATTCATCCACTGCTAGATGAAGGTCTCTCCAAATGCTTTCCACACAAGTCTATCCTGAGCAATTCGCTTATATATATATGTGTATATATAGTTAGTATATATACACGTATATACACATTAGTACATACACATACATTAATACATATAGTTAGTATATATACATATATGTGTATATATAGTTAGTTTGTTTAGAGGAAACAAAAATACAAGTTGACAACATTGAGCTAGAAATTGCTGATTCATATATTTACCTTGGCCAGCTGATTTCAATGGATGGCAACATTATGAAAGAACTCAACAGACGTATTAAACTTGGCTGGAGTGCATTTGGAAGAAACAGTTTTATCCTGAAGGGGAAATTGCCTTTGTGTCTAAAAAGAAAGGTCTTCAACCAGTGTGTATTGCCAGTCCTCTCTTATGGATCAGAGACATGGAGTCTAACAGTTGGAGCAATACGAAAGTTACAGACAACGCAAAGGAGCATGGAGAGGTGCATGCTTGGAATAACTAGGAGAGATCGAAAAAGAAACACTTGGGTGAGAGAGCAAACTAGAGTAGAGGACATCATTGTTAAAGTAAAAGGGCTGAAATGGCGATGGGCTGGGCATATTGCAAGAAGAACTGATCAACGATGGACAACAGAAATTCTGAACTGGATTCCAAGAGACCACCGAAGACCTAGAAAACGTCCTCAAACTAGATGGGTGGATGAAATAAGAAAACAGGTTGGGGTGACGTGGAAGCGAATTGCTCAGGATAGACTTGTGTGGAAAGCATTTGGAGAGACCTTCATCCAGCAGTGGATAGATAATGGTTGAATATGATGATGATGATATAGTTAGTAAAGAAGTGTAGCAAAGATCATGCTGAGCCAAAACAAATTTACCTTAGAAAGATAAATGATGTATAAAATCATATTATTTGTTTTATCTGACAACAAGGACAAAAAGTAACAACAAATATAAAATAGATTTAATTTCCAATGCATAAATTTGTATTTAACAAAAATTCCGGTTATGATATATCATTTATTTATGGATCCGTTTAAACTGTAGTTTAAATATTCCTGTAAAATAAAGAAATACGTAATGTATTAAAATACTCCTGTTATCAAATATCACTCATTATCCCAATTAATTTTTTAATGAGAAAAATAAACATTTGACATTTTCGAAAAATATGCAGTATGTTTTTCACATTAATTAGTAATGGAGCTTCACATGTATTTTTTAAAATATTTCAAATTTTTTTAATTAAAATCTTAGACTTTTGATCAGCAGTTTTTAAGTTTTTTGTTTGCGGCATTTGATTCGCCGCTAAAAGTAAAGTAAAGTAAAAGTCTACTTAATTTTCTACCCATTTAGTTCTATTCACAAGATCATTATCAAAACTAAAGCTTAAAAGGTAACATTTTTTTTAAATTTTGGAATATTTGCTTAAGCTTATGTAAATGTCGTAGTCCCTTATTTCCCAAGAAACACCGCCACTTAATTAATAACCACATAACTAATTAGAAACTTGTTTTTTATTTAAGAAACTGGGAGAATTAATTTAAGTCAAATTTAATAAACTAAACGTTATTTCATAATCACTGTATCCGAGAATTTTTTGTAAAAGAAGGAACAAAATAAAAATTAACAAAAGTATCCTACTATCTTTTTTACCCAAATATAATTAAGTTTTCGATACTCCACTTTTATACGATTCCAACCATAACATATGCTTAATGTAGTACAGAAAATAAAAACGTGACACGTACTTTAATCGAACCAGCTATCTTTGGGTTACTACATACGTCTTAACCGCAGATCTACTTAGTACAACCATGGCGGGTTCTTTTCTTGTAGTCTTATGTTAACCGAAGGAAGAGGAACTCCTTACAGGTGTTATCAAGCTCTTCTGACCCACGTCTTTTTTCACCATTCATAAATTGTTGACGGCTCCCAAGTATGCAAAAATGTACAAATCACATGTTGTAAACAATTTTATGTAACGTGCGGTATAAAGTGTTAGCCAACATCGCTTGCCTTTGGCCAAATCCCTCGACACACAACTTCAAACTCTTGTTATCTATTAGCAAAATACCAATTTTCAATCAAGGACTATCGAACTACCAACTATTGAACGTCTTCTTTTTCCTTCTTTCGGTATGCCACTTCACTTGTGGGAACAAAATTGCATTTTTAAGAAAAATAAAAGACGACGTTCCATTCCAATATTAAACTCAGGACTTTATGCATTGAAAATGAAAGCCGGTTTCACCCTTAATTACCATCTAATTACCCATTAGCAAACGTTTGTTTCCTTTCTTGCAGTGTGTCATATCATTTGGCAGGGCAAAACTAATTTCTTTGGGCAAAAGGCCACTGTCGTACTTTTGAGATCGATCCCAAAATGCAGCTCAGTTTTGAGAAGTCACATTCCTCGTATAGAACTATCTAAAGCCAGCTATTAAATTTCTTTCTCTTCCTTCTGTTTGTAGCTTCATTTGTCAGGACAAAACTAATTTTTATGGGCAAAAGGACACACTCGCATTTTAAGATCCATCTCAGAATACGCTCGCGCTTTTGATATCGATTTTAGAATACAGTTCAGTTACGAGAAGTCGCACTCCTCGTTAAGAACGATCCAAACAATCTGTTAAATTTATTTCCCTTCCTTCAGTGTGTAACTTCATTTGTCAGGGCAAAACCAATTTTTATGGGGAAAAGACACGTTCGCACTTTTGAGACGAATTTTAGAATAAAGTTCAGTTACGAAAAGTCACGTTCCTCGTAAAGAATCATCAAAAGATAGCTATTCATTTTATTTTCCTTCCTTCAGTGTGTAAATTCATTTAGCAAGGCAAATCTATTTAAAAATAAAGTAAAAGAACGATCTTTTACTTTCTGCACCTAACTCAGAAGCCTGAACAACAGGGATTTGCAAAACATTTTGATTCTCCATACACTTCACCTCTTATAAATTTAAGGCGATTGCCGGATATGCAAAAATACACGACTCACATGTTATATATATTTTTATTCAACACACTGTATAAAAAAATAGTCATTCCTATGACGCATTTGATCGGAACCCACGACGTTCCGATTTTCCGTGCCGCACAGATTAAAAAACACTGGAATTAAATTAGTATTACCCGTAAGAAATAAAAAGAATATATAGAAGAATTATTCAAATACGATGAAGCTTTTAACAGTTTAGTTTTACATGCAATTCATACTAAAATCTATGTTTTTTGCTTAGAAAAAATATTAGAGAGAGAGAGAGAAGAAAATTTTTTTCAGCGTGTGATTAAAGTATTACAAAATTGATTGTTATTTATTGTCATCATTATCTGTTATTATATACATTGCTGGGTTAGGATTAATCAACATTTATTTTATTAAATGGATGCAGTGTTAACATTTTCGCTTGGGGTGTCTTCAATCCGGGTTTGATCCCCAACGGTGAAAAAACAGAGGCTTACTGGCTGACTGCTCATCGTAGTCCGAAAGTCAGTTCCCTAATCTGTACCAGTAATTAAAGAGATCCGGATTTGTCGGAAAACGGTACATATCGGCTCAGGATAAGCCTTGCATTTAAAAACATAAACAAGCAAACAAATTTTATCAAAGGAGAAATTAGTAATTATTTTCCACGAAAGGCTTAATTTCGTTCCGTTTTCTTAATTGAATATTTTTGCTTGATTTGTAAATATATTCTGTAATTCGTTTGAAAACCAGTGTTTTCCTCGAGTAAGCCATTTCTTTTTATAGGATAATAGCCGTACACTACATGGCTCTTTGTTTTAACAGTAACTTTTTTACTCCAAAAAGCATGGAAAACATATATATATATCTCAACAAGTTTTCTTCCGTATTAATGGCGATATCCTGAACAAGGAAAACACTATTTTAAAAACATTGTACTGAAATTATATATGTGTATAAATTTATCTATGGAGATAATTGCTATTGATGTGAAATAGGAGAGTTAAATGAATGGATATGCAATTTTCGTTTTAATAATTGCCTACGTATTTTACCTTACAGGAAACTCTTGTTTCTATTGGGTGATTAATTTGTTTAGAAATCAGTTTTTTTACCTCTGTACTGGAGCATTTGTATCAGGACTATATCAGGAGCAATGTCAAAGGCCTGTCATAACGCCGACAATATTTTACGGTAAACGCTGCTAATTTCAATATTGTATATTTACTCTCAGTTTCCTCATTATCTCTAGCCAATAACTGAAATACTTTCATAAGAATAATTTGAAAAGTTTTGGAAATAAAATATGGCCATATTGTGAAAATGGGAAATGGACCACCTCCAATCTATATGTAAGAACAGCACGCATACGATAAATGAAAGTGCACTCTTGCTATAATTTAATATAACACATTAAAAATATTTAATAAAAGACTGAATAAATGCATATAAGACAATAATTTTAAAGCATTTTAAACCTTATATTAGTTCAGTAGACAGAGAAAGTAAACGAATATGGGAATTTGATATTTAAGCATTTTTAGGACCATTTCACCTAGTCACCGGACAAAAAAAAATCATATATGGTAAACTCGAAACCCAGGGATATCTTTTGAAGAAATTAAGAAACCATAAAAAAAGAATGGCTACGCCCTGGGCATTATTTTCAAGATTCCGAGCACATAAAGATTGACACCCTGACATTTCATGCAACTTTCTTTTTATTTTCCCGGTAACAGATGGTGAGAAATGTTTCCAAAAGTTTTAATATTTCATATTATTTATATACAAATAGCTTCTTACTTTTTCCAGTAGAAACCGAGGTTGTAATAGGCAGATTAACTTTTCGAAATATTTGTAATTTTAAAATTGTAGGAGTAAATAATTGATGAAATAATAAACGTGGATGTATTTGTGCTTGCTTTAATATAGGCATGACTAGAAATTTCTCTGAATTCTACTTTAGCTAAAATATGTATCAACAGATTGATTGATGCATCCCTTGTGAAATAACTCCAAATGGAATAATCTGCATGTCTTACAATAGTGTCTCAAGAAAATCTCCAGAGATAGCAATATTTACTCGCTTCTATGATAAGCTTTCTTCCCGAAGAAATTCGTCTTGTAATTTGGTCTCATATCTGAGTTACACTGCCATGCATTGGAATGTCAGATCCACGGGTAATAGGACCGCAGGGCAACGGACTCCTACTCCCTGCTAGATGAGAAAAGAAAATTGCAGTATCAACATTGTCCAATTGGATGAGGAGGGGCAAGATGCTGCAAAAATAAACGAGTTATCACATACAAAGAATAAATAGAAGTAGAAGACGGGCATATTATAGTGACAGAGTTATCTTTAATATTGTACAAGAAATATGGCCTTCAGAACTTGAATATTTATATATAGTACTTTTTCATATTTAATACCTTACAAATTACATAATAACTTACAAATTAAAGAGAAGGGCAGAATTTTTCCTGCGGCAAGATGTTTTTGCTTTATATACAAACTTGGTTTAACCTGTAGCTTCCGATTTGTGAATTACAGTTTTATATTTGCATTGCTAAGAAAAACTTCCGCTTCTTATGGCAAACTGACTAAGTTTATGACAAATGCACTGGGTGTCGCAAAAAATGTTACCACATTTTATTAGCTCGTAAAACGCTGAATTTTATTTTTGTGGCAGATTTAACGGTTGATAAATAGTGGCCTAATCCATATTAAACTTTGGAGAAAGAAATTAGCGTTAAAGTGCAACTGGAAGTGCTAAAATGCGGTAGAAGTGTAAATACGGTTTCGGAAAAAAGTTCACACTAACCCAACTAGTAGATTCGTCATAAGCTAAATTAGAGTTAAGTTCGAAGCAGATGGATCTTTTCAGAATGTTCAGACTTACGAACATAAGTATAAAATCATAATGAGTTAAAACTTAATTCTGATTAAAACCAAACGGGAATGTGCTTCAATTCCGAATGCAATGTTCTTAAATGCGTTAGATTGTATAGCTTCACGATGACAGGGCTGTATAAGTCTGAATGATCATCAGTTTGAAAATATGAACTAACAAGGGAACCCCTTGTTATTTAAAATTTAGAGATAAAACCTATAGGATATAGTAGTACTTGACTTCCTGATCACGAATATGTAATCATTTGTCTGCTAAAATGATATGACAATTTTTTATGAATATTTGAAGTCCAAAAATTACACTTTTTTCGCCAGGTTTGATATTTTGTAATCGCACTGTATGTGAGCAAAAACAGGTTTGAAGTCTGTAAAATTATGACGGATCATCGTATTTAACGGATAAACAAAAATTATGTCTCAACTAATCCAAACCGTGTAAAAAAATTAATATGAAAAATGAACTTTTAGCATAGATATTTGGCTAATTTGGCGAAAATTCTGGAGGCTACGCCAGATTGTCGTTTGAAGTAGTTATTTCGTATTATCGTAGCCCATGTCAAGTTTCTTCTACATTTCTTTTTCCAAAATATTATCTCATAAGGAAAAGAAACACATAACTATATAGAACCATGCATACATGAGTATAAATAAATGAAATGTATGCATGAATGAATGAATATATGAGATGCGTGAATATGTGAGTAAGAATAAATGAAATGTATGAATATATGTGCATCCATATATGAGATGTATGAATATATGAGTATCCATATATGAGATGTATGAATATATGAGTATCTATATATATATGAGATGTATGAATATATGAGTATGAATAAATGACGTGTATGAATAATGCAAAGTTGCTATATTTACCCAACCTGGATGTGGTCATTGCATATCACATGCTGTTGCAACCATGGAATTTAAAAAAATTGTGAACAAAACTTAATAGTAGGCTATTTGAAAATGCATTTATTGTAATTAGAAAAAATGTGAACAAAATTTCATGAAATGTATTTTATTTCATGAAGTTATGTAACCATAAATTGTGGATTAATTGTTGAATTATGCTCTTTATTTAAAAATGAGAAAAATTAAACTGTGTACATCTCAGGAATGTCGTAAAAGTGTTACAGTACAAAAAAAGAAAAGAGTGAAGCAAAGCAATTGATTACAATGGGCCCATTTTAAGAATGACAGATTTTTGCAATTATCTCGGCTACAATTGTTGTATTCAATTTCAAAAGAAATTTCCTCAACATTTTTGAATTTTCCGGGATCATGATTGCTATAACAGCACCTAAACCAAGCATATTGTAATATAGGGCGATATTTTTTAGACTGTAATTGATTGTGAACCAAAGAATGCATTTTTATTATCTCATTTCGATGTCGTATGTCAATATCCATTTCATCGATTGCTATTTTATTGGTTATTTTTTTGTACAAATTTTTTATATTGTCGAAAGAAATAAACATCCAGCGGTTGTATGAGGGATGTTGTTTTGGGGGGTATTTGCAAGGATATACAATTTTCCGGAAAATCTTAATAAGTGTTTGGGTCTGTACTACCTGTCCATGAGTTTAGTAAAACACAGGAAGGAGGAGACATGATGGGTTTCATACAACATTCTACCCACTTTCTCATTTTGATTTTGTCCATTTTTTCCGACTTGGAGCATGTAATATATAAGTTTGGACGTTGAAATAAATTCTTTTTGACATTCGGGCCAAATTTTCTTGCAGATTCTCTTAAACGAAGTAACATTTTCCCTGTCAGTTCCCCATTCATTGATATTATTGGCATTATTGTATATGAATGTGTTCTAGCAAAATCAAACCCTATTAAAGAAAATGTCTGTTTTTCACCTTTATGCGATAGCTGCCTTTAATTTGGAAGAAAATAATTAAAACCACTTTGATCAGAGTTAAAAATTTGTTGGGGGATAATATTAGCAGTAACATTTCTCGTTATCAAAATAAATTCTATGGCACTATCTTCTATATTACCCATATTCTGGGTGTATATTTGAGTGATATATTTTGTTACTTTCCGCGCAACTATTTTGTTTTGGCTCTTAAAATTATCTATAAAATTATCGGAACATTTAAAATCCTCAAATCCTAACTCTTGGGATTTCAGGATCGCCCATCTTTTCAAATCTATATCATGAACAGGTAAATAATTTTCCCTAACTTTTGTAAATCTGGCTAATATTTCATTTTTTATTATTTTATACTTTTCTATATTTGTGCCCATATTTGATATATATTTTCTAAACCTCGAAATATAAGTAGGGTATTTTACTGTTGGATATCTCCTGTTTGTTTTCTGGAATTTATTTTTTTGACAACTGTCAAAATACTGAACAATTGTTTGCATATTTTCTAAACTGAATTCATTTGCCAATTGATCGCCCTTTACAGTACAGTTATAATATTCGTCACCGACTATACTAATATCACTTTCTTCGTCGATACGGAAATCACAATTGTCTTCAAAATCTAAACTGATATTTTCACTGACATTGTTATTAAAAATTATGTTTTCGATTTTCGACAATACTTCCCGACTTTCCTTAAGTTCTTGATCAGTTATTAACGACGGAAGCGTGTCGTATTTATTAACGACCAAATTCAAAACGGATTGAATTATGTTCACTATATTTTTCATTTTCTCACAATCGGAAACTCGTACAACTATATTGACGTTACACTTGCGGACGAGTTTATATAGCTAGTGGAATGCGAAACTTAAATGTCCCGCCAACTCTTCAAAATTGTCGTCAAATTCGCCAAATATCTATGCTAAAAGTTCATTTTTCATATTAATTTTTTTATACTGTTTAAATTAGCTGAGACATAATTTTTTATTTTTATCCGTTAAATACGATGATCCTTCATAATCTTACCGACTTCAAACCTGTTTTTGCTCACATACAGTGCGATTAAAAAATATCAAACCTGGCGTAAAAGTGTCATTTGTGAACTATTCATTTGGAATATTCATAAAAAATTATCATATCATTTTAGCAGACAAATGATTATATATTCGTGATCAGGAAGTCAAGCACTATCATCTCCCATAGGTCTGATCTCAAAGTGCAGTGAACAGCGAAAGGGGTTCCCTTGTAAATATCAAAAATACATTAACATTGTTTATTCTAAACTTCGAAAGAAAATTGTACCATGTTTAATGAAGACTTTATAAACGATCAAAGTATAGTAACACTTTTTGCGATACCCTGTATTATAACAAATGCGTGAGGATATTGCCAATAATTTAAAGTACTTTTATAAATAAATACTTGCCTCTAACTTCTATACAAAAGCATCTCAGAAAAATACTTGTACGAGGACAATATGCAAGGTCTTTTACTCGTAGACTGTGAGTAATCAGGTAAGAACATAAGAACTAAATATAGTGACAATCAATGTTTACCGACGACTTTGAATACATTTCAACGTGAAATTGAAGTCCAGTACGGATTTGATTGATAATTCAAGATCTTTCCAAAAATTAATTTCAATTTCGGATCAAATATTATAATCTATTATGTTTGCGACGTAAACGTTATCATGTAATTCGACAAATGAAATATTTTGTAGCAATTATTACATAGTTTGAACTACCCCATACACAAACAAGACAATAGTTTGGGAGATATTTTTGATATGGCACTGTATAAAAGGGGTTAACATAAATAAATTAACATTTTACATATGTATACAATATGCGTTTTCTTATTTGATAATTTTTCAATATATTTTTTATGACATAGTATAACTTTCTAAAAATTTTATGCCATTTATTAATACACGGCTATCAAGTACGGTACCATCTTTTGAGAAAACTGCTTACACACGTAAGTTTCTGCTGGAGATTTTGCTAGAAACAAAGTAAGGTATTTAATTATATTACACTAATAACTGACACATGCCCTGATGTCTTGGTCACTCTAGCCTGTGACTAAATTCTCATCCAAATTGCGCCTACTCTCTCAAATAGAAACAAATATGGACTCGCCTACCTACTAGTCAAAGCATTATTTTATTAACCGCGAAAAACAAGCAAGTTTATAAGCCATAAATAATTATCTGACAATTTAATAACGACCTTTTATGTTTCGATTGAAGTCCAAATGCAATTGCGATTTATATGCTGTTAATATTTTCTGTGTACTTATTGCTTATAATTTATAAGCTAATTACGAAATCGAAAATACACACTTGGGGAATCTGACAGCACATGCAAATACGAAAGCGATCCTCTTAGTGAAATGACAAACTCTGAGCATTCCTTGCACCAAATTTGGCAACAGTGCGTGTGCTTTTAATCGTTCGTGACCATCTCCCTTAAATATAAATTTTAAATAGGTAGCCAAAAGCGCTTGCATTTATACTGCAGCCTTCTGTGAATTCCATTTATGTAAGTATAATGTATAGTTCAACCTTCGCTAATGCCATTCCTACTGTCGTTGCACAAGCATTTTATTGATGACATGACAGTCATGCACTTTGGTACAGAGCACCGGACAATAGCATAAGCGCAAGATGCATATTTATTCCTGGAAATAAGCACGTTAGAAGAAGAGTTGCCCTAATCATATATATGCATATTTAACGCACACTGACTACAAAATGGTTAAACAAATTATAAGAACTCGAATTTTACATTTTCCAGTTTAAGAAATACTTGCGCGTAAATATTATTTGTTTGAATATTTTGTTGTCTAAAGACTGTTTACATCATTTAAAAATTTAAGTAAAAATATTGGTTGTTGAAAAACTACCAATTTCATATAATTTAAAAAATGAATGTTAAAAATGAAGTCCGTTGAATGGAAGTGGAGGCACGAAATTATTTAAACAACACATATTTAAATGACTTTTATTTCATATCTGATGAATTGCTCATTTCCTTAAAGTCGTAAAATGTAAGTTGCATGTTCTTTCTATTTGTATAAGGTTAGTTAATTTTTCCAAGAAATTTAAACCGTGAAAGAGTGAATTTCTATATTAATTTCGTCCTTCGTAAATTCCTATAATCTTGCTCAATTGAAAATTTTCTGCATGCGAATGTAATCTTATCTCCAGCCTCATGAATGAGGGCTGAACATTGGAAAACAAGGCAATTCGACTTTAGGTGCCTTAACAATAGCTGTACCCTATAAACTCCTTGACGTTATCTTCGAAGTGAAGTCGTATTCTTTATTGGGAGAAATTCACAAGAGGCTGGCCAATGGAGCCTTAATCCCGAAGGGTCCCGTTCATGATTTAAATATTATTTAAGATAATGGTACTATTGGGAAAATGCCTGTCTCTGAGAAAATTGGAATTTTCAAGGGGTGATAAGAGGTACTGTGAGGCAAATCTATCGAACGATGGCCTTGAGGAATTAATTATTCAGCAAACGTTGCTGCTCTCCTGGGCACCGAAGATAAGCTACGGCCAGAATCTCGTTTATCAGACTAGCTTCAACATATTTGACAGTTTCAGATTCGAATCTTTGATCGCCTCGGTCTATCCGTCGTCGGATTCAAGGATACTGGATTCGCATATCAAATTCTACATATCACTATGGTTTCCATAGACATAATGTAGGATCTATATTCATAAAGGATATGGTGTGTGTGCTAAATAGATACGATAGAACCCCATTATATTTATACGCATATGATTATTCATATTTACCGCATGATCATTTAAGGCGTTCTATATAATTATTATGCTTAACGCCATAGAAAAGCATTTACCGAATTTCGGTCTGCAACATTCATTTGCATCGAAGCATTAACTGATATAAATGAGTTCGAGACACACTGCGCAGACGTCAATGAACAATAATGCGTACAATATTGCCACAGTATACAATCAGTGTCGCAATTCTAATATTATGAAGGGACTAAATTATAGTTGAATAAAATAATGTGATGTGACGTTGAAGACAAGAATGTGTCTGTACACCCAATGGGGGGGCTTTGGACCCTCTGGGCCACCTTCCGTATGAGAGAAGTTCAACTTAAGTTTCGTGCTCAACAGCTCTTTCAATAGCCAAGTGAGACCTTTTTCAAAATGAAACAAATAAATAGTTGACAAACTATCATTGCGCCCTAGGTAGGGGACGGGGTTACTTTCTCACCTATACCTAAAACACTCTAGTTTCAACTTAAACGTAAGTGTTGATAGTTATTAAGTATAATTGAAATGATCTTCTTTGACACCATATTCCAATATTTGTCGATGTAACGAAGACCATCTAACATTGGCATATGGAAGTCTGCTTTTACTAAGTGTTACCAATCTTTTCCTTCAGGAGAAGCATTTGGTAGTTATCCTTGAAGTTTTAGATACTTCCTTGCTCCGGGGACTGTAAAACACTGGCGCTATTTAGGGGTAAACAAATGAGTTCAATTAAATTTTAGTTGGAACATTTCTTAATGAGTAATATAATTATATGCAACAAAAGCAACTTTTCACTTTTCTTTGTAAAGTTTCTATCAAAAAACCAAATGGCCATATAGTTTCAATATGATCATATATGTGGGTGTAGAAATTGCGATTGATTGCATATGTGGGACAGTTTAACGTAAAACCCCTATTGCATTGACAGTAACATCCAAAAAGTGGCCACATAAGCTGGGTGACTTTAAAAGTAGGTGACCAAAAAACGAATAATGTCTGTGCATACATATACTGGCGATCAGAGTACTCGTCCCTGAAATAGATGTGTTCCTTATTCGGGGGTGCCCTTTATAGGAGGCAACATTGTAATTTGATTTTCATTTTGCACCGTTGTAGATCGAACCTAGATTAAGAGAATGCTAGATGGACGCGTTACCTTTGCGTCATCATAGGCTGCAAATATTAATGTCAGTTGTGCATTTATATACACTATGTGACAAGAAAAAGTTATGCACCCTAAAGATATCTTCAGACTTCATCCATTTTAATATTTTGGAATAGGTCGTTTTTTTTGTTAGCAAAGTATATATATCGAAAATCCACCACAAAAGTACACAACCTCAAAAGATTCAATCTTCGCTATATGCAACCATTCTCTAGCAAATATGATAAATTTTGATGGAAAAAACATTCACGTATGCATTTCAAAAATTGCTGTTCAGATATTTTCATATATAACTAGATGTGACATATATGTATATGTCATGCATGCTGCATATCGCTATGATATGGCGAAACTTATTGCTTCCGTGAAATTCACATTTCTCCAGTTATATCAGTTTGTTTACTACATGTATTTTTTGTATATATGATTTGATTCAAATTATGCCTGTAAAACTACAGTTTATAAGCTTAGATATAAACATAGGATAAGAGAGATATTATAATAGGAAGATTTTAATTTACTTTTATAAATATCTAATTAAATTTTATACAGAATATGTCCACTTCGAGCAACTCCATTAAGATCACTGGCAAATCTAATCATTTGCTGAGATAAAATTCAATACGCAAGTCCTAATAGCCACACATTGTTATATTAAAATAAAGTTAATTGTTGTCTACAAATTATTTACTTTTCTACGATTTAGTGTTTTATTTTTGTAGCTGAACTGTGATGAAAATATTGATAGTTGAATATATGTCATAAAAATTACTCCACGTATACATTTTTAAGAATTATGTTCATTTTCCCTGAGTACCGTAAGGACTAAATTTATATGGATTTATGCATCCGAAGAGTGGGTAAGAAAATTTGATAAAATACTTTACATGAGGTGGCTCCAAATGGTTGGCAAAATGGATTTTCTGATTACGCGGCCAATTTTCCCCATCTATCGAATTTTCCGTTAAGTAGGCTTCCTATTTTTGACGGTGACTTCACTCAACAGATTACATTTCGTATGCAAGCTACGATACAAGAAGAAATCGATCCAAAGGCTCTCATCTTTTCAGAGGCGACGTTTGAGAGGAAATGACCACATTCGAATAAAATTCGGAGGAATGGGGAAGGGAATTAGGAATGGAATGAAAACGAGTGATTAACTCTTTTCAGCAATGCGATAAGAGCAGTGACAGAAAAGTGGGTCACATCCGCGACATACAAAATCCATCACTTTATTCTGTCAAAAGAATTAGGCAAAACTATTTTGATCAGCTAAGTTCTTTGTCGAATATCGTTTAATCATTTAGTTTAGCTATCAATCCGCATCCTTCTGCCAAGTCAAACTTCAGTAACAAAGTTCGAAGTAGGCAATTAGCTACGAGTTAGAGTTAGTTAGGTGATCGTTTCGCTTGAAGATACAATCTGGTCTCCGATAAATCTAATCCAGCAGCCAATTACAAGGATTAGTTAGTATTAGTTTTTGATACGATGCCTCACCAGAACGTATAATTGATGCAAAATCCATCATGTTGTAATAGTAATGTTGTCAAAACTGTAGCTATTTATTGGCGATGTCTTTTTCGTTATCAGAAGATTGTGAAGAAATCTCATTACTTAATCTTATCTCCTTCCCGCACCTTTCTAACTATTGGGGAAGTTTATCCTAAAATTCATAGAGGTATAAGCGACATATCTGAGACGTACATGGCACATAAACATGTAATCCGAATGCTCCAAGAACGGGTAAGCTTAATATTAGGTAAAAGTTAGTTTATAATACACTTTTAATGATTATAATACAAACATCTGTTCCTTTCATTTTTTAGCAGAATTAACGGCAGTATAATAATAAAATTATGTTATTATTATTATTCTATCATTTATTAATAGCAGAATTAATTCAGTAGGTTAATAACAGTGAAGATACAAGTATTGAAGATGAAAATAACAGAAAATAAAACAAATGGAGATAAAATAATAGAAATATGAGTATTAATTAAATGAAGATAAACTAAATGAAGATAAACTAAATGAAGATAAACTAAATGTAGATAAACTAAATAAAAATAAAATAAATGAAAAAATCAAAATAATATTTATTAAAGCCTTAAAAGTTTAGACTATTTAATTCTAACGCCAAGAGGTATATTAATTCGAATACACATTTAAAGAAATTTCTTAGGCCTTTTCAGCGGAACCTTCGTGATACGTATGTACACGTCGATGGAAAATTGAACACTGATTGGATTTTGGAATTCAGAAAACGATTACACATACTGTTGGGGAAAAAGCGAAATTATAATTATACAATATATGTTCCCGGATACAGAAAGTGAAATTATGTACATTTGGTAAACCCCACATAAAGGGAAATAATTTTACATGCTGCTAAATTTAGAAACTAATCATTAAGTTTGCGTTTCTTGCGTTTTTTGGTAGGACAAATGGAATCAACAAAGGAAGCCCGCAAAGTAAACACAGGGTATTTCTATTGTGGAAGCCCACAGCAGAAAGAACAAATACATTAACACTACGTCACTGTACGACAATAGACGTACATTTTCTCGATTCTTCGAGGAATCTGAAGTGCTTAATGTCTAGGAAATTAAACCTTAGACCTCTAAAGTTAGCCTCTAAGTTGTTTTTTTTTCCAGCACCACTGGGAATCGAACCCGAATTGACTGTACGCTGAGCAAATACCTCGCCACTCAGCCACGTCAGTGCTTAAAGATCCTGTTCAGTTGATCTGAGGCTGCCTGCAGGATAACTGGTGGTCGGAGGCTCTCTGTTCCATTTTGAAAGGTTGCTTCATTTGCTTGCAACTTTTTTTTACCAAGTTAGGTATTTTAGTGAGCTCCAAATTGTGATTGATGTTTGTTGAGGTATTTTTAGTTAATTGTTTTAATACAATATTTTATATTCGCTCTCAGTTTGTTCTGAGAGGCGCAGTATAGCCCAGATGCTCTTGCGCCATAAAAATCCGATCAAATAAACGAACATCGAGTTTGTTCTTTACTCGATAGATTTTCGGATATCTTTGGACGGTTGTTTGTTAAACGTGCTGGACATATGCACATCTCAGAACTTGTGAGACGTCGTAGAACGATCTATAATTATAATTAAATAAGATAATTTTTTTCTGCTGCTGATCACTTCATCTAACTAGGCTTAGGTATTGACGTAAAACACTCGAATATAATTTTTTGCTACCTATAACATTCTAACAATATGTATGCTACATTTTAGTGGAACATTATATTGAAATCTCTACTCTCTGCACATTTTTCACTCGAATTAAAAACCGAAAAATAAACTAAAACTAGGGGTTTACATACTCCAAACCCTGTACCTCATCCTTCATCTAAAATATACAGGATGTTCGGACTAAAGGTATCCAAAAGTTATGACTTATAATGAGAGAAACACACATGACTATTCATGGAAGTACTGTGCCAATGATAGGGGATTGCTCCAAGTTTTTTATTCAAGTTTGCTATTAAGGTCGCGCATGCTCATCGTTGACAACTGCATTGAGCTGCTTTCCACAATAGTCTTATGCTGACTTGTGGTTAGGAATGCTTAGAAATTAAATCATTGGTACATTTTGCTTCTCAGAGCCAATAGTGGCAGAACGCAGTAACATTGACTTGTTGGAGAACTTTGCTGTTCCACATATTCGACCAAATTTCATATTTCAACAAAATAGTACTCCACCAAACTTTCATGGAGATGTTAACGATTTTTGAATAAGACCTTTCCTGGATGCTGAATCGGAAGAGAAGGCTCTTCTGCTTGGCCACAGATATTTTTGGACATAAGGCCGTTGGACTTTTTTGCTTGGAGCTTCAATAAAATGATTGTGCACCAGCAAAAAAGTTCGTAATTTGGATGTTTTGAAACAGAGTATTTGTGCAGCAGTATTGATTTAATACTACTTCAGAAGTAACTAAATATCTGGCAAGAAATCGAATAACATTTAGACATCCGCAGAGCCACTAATGGTGATTACATTAAAATTCGTTAATCTGAAAAGAAACTTAAGGAGTTGCCATCTTTAATGCAACTGAAATTTATAACTAACCCTGTGTCATTCTCCCAGTATAAGTCATTACTTTTCTATACCTTTAGCCCGTACACCCTCTACAAAATTTACATTTAAGAAGGATTGTTATTTGTACTCGGTCAAACGCGTATATTTAAGAAAGGAATCGGAGTTTTGAAACATGAAAGATGGAATATTGCCACATTTTGCTTCTACGAAATCCAGCTATTTATATTTTTATGCTATTCATTAATTCTCTCAGAGCTTTCGGATAAATCAAAAAAGAGTTAAGTAAATGCACGTAGAAAGAAAAAACCGAAGTGCTTTGAAAAAACGCCGATATGGATGAATTTTTATATGCTAATTTTGACCCAAGGGTAAAGAGAGGATACACACTTTATGACAAGATGGAGAAACGCTCTTCAATTTAATCATAATCTTATTTTTCATAAGCCGTATCTTTTTCTTGTGGCAAAGTGTATATATTTTCTTAATCTGAATACAAATGTTATCTTCAATTTCATAACATACGATATAAAAGAGAAACAATAATTTTTGGTTTAATTACCACTTTTAGTAAAATAAAATGGTGTGTTTGTTGTTTGAGTTGGAAATTTA
>QLNU02014176.1:44351945-44376491 GCA_006491805.2 Dysdera silvatica | reverse complement strand
TTTGAAAACCCACCTCCGAATAAAAGAGATGAACGAGAGCGAAACACATTTTCCTATTTTCAGAATTTTGCATATTTTCGCAATGTTGTTTGTGATGTATGATGGAAAATTTTGTAAACGTTGTTGTTTATCTTCCTTAAACGTATTTCCGTTTTATATCTTTTATTTCGCATCTTTTTCAAAACATTATGCAGAATACTGAATTACTACATAAAAAGGTTAAACACTGGTAAAATAGCAATGAAAAAGATCACTCAAGCTTTCGGACGCATCAGCAGCAGTCCTTCATCAGGAGTAATGACGATGTTATGTTTCTGTCTCTTTTTTATACTTGAAATTTCTGGAAAACCCTTCATCAGAGTAGTCCCGCAGAATGGGAAAACCCAATGAGAACCAATGGGAGGCCTCCAATAGAATCATGGAAGAACCCCAATAGGGACCAATGAGAAACCCACACTGCGGGTTACCTAATTTGGGGATGTCTCATACATTTCAGAGTAAGAGTTGTTTATAAGTTTCTGGAAGTGGTTGTGATGTATTAATGGCTTTCCCATGTAGTTTGTAAGTTTCCCAAGATTCCAAGAAGAGTCTACTATTCTTGTTTGTGATGTGCCGGTGTAGTATTTTTGTTGAGTCCCAGTCGGGTTCGTGTCCGTGTTGTAAAGCGTGTTCTGCCAGACGTGAGGCTATGTCTCCTTTCGCGAGTGCTTGTTTGTGTTCTTTTTTTCTTGTTTTGATCATTCTTTTTGTTTGTCCTATGTAATGTTTGTTGCAGTCTTTGCATGGTATTTGGTATATGGCGCCTGTGAGATCTTCTGGTGGAACTGGGTCTTTAACTTTTGTAAGTTGTTTGCGAAGTGTTGTGACAGGGGAATAGAATGTTTTGATATTTGCCTCTTTAAGGATGCGAGAGATTGTTTCGGAAATGCCGTGAATATATGGAATAGATATGCGGGTGTGAGATGTATTGTTTAAAGATGTACTATTGGGTCTACAGTTTCTGAGAATGAATCGTTTAGGGTATCCATTATTTTTAAGTGCCGTGTGTATTGTGTTTGTTTTAGAAACAAACATTACATAGGACAAACAAAAAGAATGATCAAAATAAGAAGAAAAGAACACAAACAAGCACTTGTGAAAGGAGACATAGCCTCACGTCTGGCAGAACACGCTTTACAACACGGACACGAACCCGACTGGGACTCAACAAAAATACTACACCGTCACATCACAAACAAGAATAGTAGACTCTTCTTAGAATCTTGGGAAACTTACAAACTACACGGGAAAGCCATTAATACATCACAACCACTTCCAGAAACTTATAAACAACTCTTACTCTGAAATGTATGAGACACCTCCAAATTAGGTAGCCCGCAGTATGGGTTTCTCATTGGTCCCTATTGGGGTTCTTCCATGATTCTATTGGAGGCCTCCCATTGGTTCTCATTGGGTTTTCCCATTCTGCGGGACTACTCTGATGAAGGGTTTTCCAGAAATTTCAAGTATAAAAAGAGACAGAAACATAACATCGTCATTACTCCTGATGAAGGACTGCTGCTGATGCGTCCGAAAGCTTGAGTGATCTTTTTCATTGCTATTTTACCAGTGTTTAACCTTTTTATGTAATTTCCTCCCTGGTACCCTGTATTTTATTTCTATTATACTGAATTACATTAAATAAAAAATAAGTTTTGCATAAAGAGTTTTTCGTTCCCTTTTATGAAATGTCGGTTTCACCATGAATTCCATTTTTTCATTTCTTAACTTACTTCACCGAATTAAATCCCAGGTGGGTTCTGAAATGCTCTGAGTTGCTTTGTGGAGAAAATTTTAATACTTTTAATATTCAGTAATTTGTAGATTACATAAATATCAGTAATGGATTCGGAAAATCGCCACCCCTAGGCAGATGCTGTGTAGTCGCTCACCCCTTTTCTACCCAAGATCACTTTTGACAAAAGAAGGGCAAATATAATTCCATGATGAAGTAGAAAAATTTATTTCTCTTATTTTCAACAAATTCGAAAAATCGTGTGGCAGTTTGTTTCATCGAAATTAGACTGAAATTTTAAAATCAAGCTAATATAAATATTTCCATAGAAAAACATTCGTTTTCGAAACAATATTAGGGCTAATCTATTATGCTTTCTATTGTCTTCGGTGAGTAGTCATTAAAAACCGTTTCAATACGGTTTATTCTGCAATCTCTGCAATATCTGAAACGTTATTCAAAGTTTCTGAATTTGTATTTACTGCATATAAATGTTTTCCTCAATATATCTAAATGCAACATTACACATGCGATTTAATTGATAGCTTCAAGGGTAAGTTACAGTCAAAGGTAATCGCTCGCCATATCAAAGTGTGAACTGAAAACATTGAAATGCGGACTTGTGAAATCGCCGTATTGAAATGCAAATTTGCAAAACTTTATTACCATAATGAAGTAATATAGATTTTATTAATATCATGCGACGAAATATTTGTAGGAATATTTTCTATCAACAAAATATGTTTTTTTTTTCCAATTATTACTCTATATAGTTATTCCAATTATTTCTCTATATAGTTATTCCAATTATTTCTCTATATATTTTTTCCAATTATTACTGCAGAATCATAATTAATCGAACAGTGCTTAACGGAAATATGGGGGAAACGAAAATAACCTGCTACGCATTTTACATTTATTATTATTCTTTTTTAATAGATACTCGTTCAATATTTTCGGCAAAAGAAGGCGTATTTGTATCCTAGTGTACTCCGACTTCAAGCGAGAAAACAATACAACTAGTAAATATACTTTATGCACACAGATATTGGGCTATTTCCACAACATATAATATGCTAATTAATACATAGTTTTATTTATTAATATCATGGCTTAGTAATATATGATTATATGTGTTTTTAAATGAACGTTTTAAAGTTATTTTGCACCTTTACACTGAAATTTGAATTCACGGGTTAACCGAAGTTTACTTATCCGAAATCGGACCTGCCACGTTTAATTCGAATAACTAGGGTTCCACCGTACTGTCTTTATTATTTTTATCTTATCTTTCATCCATATCGAAAAATAGATTTAAGCCAGTGCATGTTATCTGTGTTTCCGTATGGTTCAGATATATGGAATATAAAAAAAAAATGCCAAAATTGCAAACAACCTAGAAAAACATGGTAAAGTTCATGCTTAAAAACGGAAAAAGTCGGAAAATATATCAAGTGTTACCTCCCAATTAGAGATACCCACGGGGTCGAATATTTTGTCCCTTAAACGGACTTGTCCCCCTTTTCACAGTAATAATATAAGTATATAATATAAAATAATATATAAATATTAATACATATATATATACTAAGAAACAGAGGAATCGTTCCTTTAAAACGAAGTGTCCCTTACAGGATGTCACACTGTATTCAGATGAGGGAATAAACGAAGTTTGAGGATCTCATTTTTCAAGTAAAAATGCAGAAACGTGACGGGCGGTGCAAATTTTTCAAGTAGATTTGACCAAAGATTTAGAAACAAAAAACTCCACTGAAATTTCACAAAACATCAGCTTTGAAAGAGTCGTATTCAAATATGATGGATGGATGGATGGATGAAATAAGGAAACGTCTCGTTGCAGCGAAGAAATCAATCGTTCAGAAATCATAACGCATGCATACCTGGGAAGATCGTCATTCAACCAAGGGCGGACTGGCCCACCATCCCGAGGGCCGGTGCGCCTCATGGGAGGTAGGACTTGCGCCTCTGAATAGGCAAGGACCTGCGCCCCCCGAAAACCAAGGTATGAGCCTTTTAGAAAACCCAGTCCGCCCGTGCATTCAACGATGTATAGAGGGCATCTAAAAAGGATAATGGTGATAGCATAACGTCTAAACCATTATTGAAAAATATAAAGTTCAAAGAAATTTGCCTCTATTAATAATGATAATAATATTTTAATAATAAACATCACTAAACCTATAGAACGTAATAGAAAAACGATTAACTATTTCTGTAAAATTGACTTTTTCGACAAATAACTAATTAGGCCAATGCATTTACATTGAATATTTTTATGAAATGCAAAATGATGAAAAACCTTTCATCTTATAAATAGAAAAGTAAATTTACTTTAGGCGAATCAGTAACAGTTCGAAACGAGAAATTTATATCTTTCTTTGTGTGTGTGGATTTAATTAACGTTGTTAAACAGTAATCATTCATTCACTGCATACTCGATCCATATCTAAAATTTTAAATTCTACATTGTAGATAGGAGCTAATTCTTTGCTCTCGAAATAGCTTGTTCATCGGACGTTTTAATAATCTAAGATTGATATATCATTTTAAGACAAATTTCGGAAACGCGGACATTTGCTGTCACAAAACAATTGCGTCAAATGCAGTTCGTGAAACGCATGTTCGCGTTAACGAAGATCGACTGCAATAAAAACAGTTAAATGCATTTGAATGTATATGTAAGTGAAAATTAAAAGAAACGAAAACCATTACTGTCTGAATGTATTATTACTGTCATTTCAAAATATGATAATATATGTAATATATATTTTGAAACAACGTAATAAAATTTTGGTAATAAAAGCTTCCCCTATTTACTTAATTTTCCCAAAGCATAGGATGTTGTCAAAGTGCGAAATGTGCTGTCAAATTTAAGAATATTAATTAAAGCAAAATATCGCAAACGATTTCAATTTAATGAGATTTGAATTTAGTTTTTTTTATATATATTATTACTTAATATTATTATTATTTTTATATATAAATTACTACGCAGTTTTAGCAAATCATGATTTTTAACTTAATCAAAATCTTTTCGTAGTCTAAAATCATTGACTCTAAACTCAAATTATCAAAAAAATAACTGGCATCCTGTATTAAATAAAGAACAGTTTTATATATTTCAGTTTAATTTAATTTTTTTAAAAGAAAAAATTCAGTTTAATATTTTCCCTAGAAATTTATTGTATGGATAACGATTTAGAAAATTCTACTTTAGAATTACCAGAAGAATTAAGAAAATTGTGTAATATAAATATATTTAAAATCAGAAGATTAATTACTTAAATCTTGAATTTCCCAAATGAATTATTATAAAAGTTTAATAGATTGCTTATTTAAATAATGATGATTTTAAAATAGTTAAAGAAAGATTTGAAGGTGGTTGCAGGGAATGATGGTTGATGATTAATTTGGGTGAATAACTGCCTGTCTTTTTTTCTTAGTCTCCTTTCTTTTATTTATATAATGATTATGTTTAACCAACTTGCGGTCCCAAGTACGTTATTTTTTTGTAGATATTTTCTTTCGACTTTCCTTCCTGTGGTCAATTGCGACTTTCCTTCCTGTGGTCAATTGCGACTTTCTTCATTGTCAATTGCAACTATTCATTCTCAAGTTTTTTTGACAGCTTTCATACATATAAGGCGGACACACATATTGTATAGACCAGGGGACATCAACCCGCGGTCTGCGGGCAACACGTGACCCGCCTACATGTTTTATGCTGCCCGCCAATATATGAAACAAGACAAATTGCTTCACACAAAAATAACGTCCCTGCTCCCTTGGAGTCTGAGGTATATATATTTTATTCTGTTGTCATTTTCATATTTCGTAATAAATATCTTAAAACACTATAGAACTAAAGTAACTCGAGGTTTCCCCTCGATCGTGTTTTACTTTAGTTTTCTATAGCATATGGGCATTAGGTGTAGTTTTGTTGATTTGAATTGCGATAGTGATTTAAAAATAATCAATTTAGGACTAGTCAAATTCGATTCTAAATGTGTTGATAAGAATTTCTTTAAAACCATCTGACTGAGTACCCTGAAATTGTGACTATTCTGGAGCACTTATAACTGTTCATAGGCTGATGTGAAAACTTCATGAGTTCGCGGGGAGGTGTCTACAGGCTTACAATAGAAGTGTTACCGAGCTACAACTCCATGGCTTCATATGTATATATGCAAAATTTTTTTGCAGGGGGAATCACAACCCCATCAAACACCACTGCTTACGCCAATGCATCTGTAAACAACTGTTTTCAAAAATGAAGTTGATAAAATGAAAAGTTAAGACCAGAAAAACTAACGTCTTCCTTGTAGACATTCTTAGGGTAGCAATATCAAAAGTAAGATTTGATATTGATAGCGATTGCTAAAGATGAACAGTGCCAATAATCTCGCTAAAAGGTTTGATTTCGCTTTACATATTAATAACTAAAAGTATTGTAAATGTTTTTTGCTTCCATACATATTTTACATTGTAATATATATATTTAGTCCCAGAGGCGGTTCCAGAAAATATTTTTGGGTTAGTAAGAAAAACTAATATAGAGACCCAAGAAAAAATATCAACAAAGGCCGATTCTGTAAGACTTACCCCTCGAGCCGCATTCGTCGAGTCCTAATATAGTAATGTGGCCCGGGGGACTACAGAAATAAGTAAAATTGGCCCTTGGACTGAAAAAGGTTGAAGATCCCTCTCATAGACAAACCCAAAGTATTCTAGCTCCAATTTACACACCTGATATATATATAACATTCATTTATGATTTATAAGTTCGTAATTGTTTGTAACTCGTATGTAATTCCTGCCTTTTATTATGATAATAATATCACATATTGCGATTTAAATACGATGCTTGTAGAAAACAAGGTAAAGCGGGTTAAAGTTATTTTATTATATACATTAGCCAGGCTTTCGGCTGTTTCACTGGACAGCCATCATCAGGTGCAGATTGAAAATAATATCAAACATATGATACAAATATAATATTTAAAATAAAGTAAACAATCTTGATAAGTGCAGGGATTAAGATCAATGTGTCATTGCAAAAAAAAACAAAAAAAAACACTTAAAGACCATTATGATTATAAAATGATTGTAAAAATAGAAAAATAATATGTATAGTGTGTAAAAATAAAATAGGGGTAAATAAATGATGTTGTTGAAGTCAAAGCATGTTTTTAAATAAGTATTGCCAAGCAATGCTAATGTGGGTGGGTTGTTCGGCACTACAAATAACTGAACGTTGGCTAAGCATCTTTATAGCCTCTCTGAACCTTAAACTTTTCTCACTTTTTCCGGCTGGGGCTAGTATTTGTATGTTGAAACAGTGGAATGGTATCGTTTGTGTATACGAACTATGCGAAGCTAGTGTTATTTCTCTTAAGTCTAATGTCAACCTTGTGTTCTTATCCTGGTGTGTAGTGGTCTGAGTGTGCTACCAATGTAATGAGTGTAAGTGTCGGATGTTTGTCGAGTATGGGTATGGTATAAACTCCTGCCTTTTCAGTAGTGTGTCGCTATCTTTTTAAGGGGGTCCAAGATATTGTGATTGCATTTGTATGCCAAGGTGAGGTTATGATTTTTTAAGTTGTTTTTATTCGAGGAGAAATTGGTAGGGTAGAAAGAGCAAGTGCCAATGTATTTAAATGGTTGATAATGGGTGAAAGGAGTGGAGGTGAAAATTGGGGAGGTTTCTCTGTGGAGTTTATTAAAATGTTGGTGAGTCTTTGAGAAGGTATGCCAGATGAAGCGTTTTAGTAAAATAATTTTGATTTCTTCGTGGAAAAGTTGTCTGTTACTGCATATAGCATATGCCCTTCATACGTGTGAAAATATAGATACCTCTATGTGTGATTTAGGTTGTGAACTCTTATGCAATAGGAAAGATGGCTACTTAGTGGGTTTGTGAAAAACGGAAAAATTCAGGCAGGAATTGGATCTAAAGATAAGTAAGTCTAAAAACGGAATAGACTGGTTTTGATCCTCCGTTTGAGTGATGAATTTTACAGTGGGATAAAAATTATTGAGTTTGTCAGATATAATATTAATCAAATATGGTCAACACAAGAAAGCCTCCGGGGCGAGAATTTTGTGAGTTTTCGTGGGGGAATTTATTATACTATAATTTTTGCCACCCACGTTTTAATTACAGCTCAAACTAGAGCTTGTGTAATTTTGGAGAAAAAGAGACGCTTTCCCCATCCTGGATTCGAACCAGGGTCCCTCCGTTTAGCCCGGAGTGTCTTGGACCGCTAGACGAATGAGGACAGGAAACAACGCTCTCTTTCTCCGTATGTAAAGATGTTAAGGTATTATTACCCTCCGCAGGGATAACACAATTGCCAAATATGGTCAACACAAGAAAGCCTCCGGGGCGAGATTTTTGTGAGTTTTCGTGGGGGAAATTTATTATAGTGTGTGTGTATAATTGTTCTGAAACTCACAAAAATATACAGGCTTTTCTTGTTGACCATGTTAACAATGTTGAGTAATAATATAACATCTTTACATACGAGAGAAAGGCGTTGTTTTCCTGTCTCATTCGTCTGTAGTCAAAACTCGAAACTGGAGGACAGTTCGAAATCAGAATGAACGTCTCTTCTCAAGAATCCTACAATAATTTTGAACTGTAACATACGTGGGTGTCAAAATTATAGTATAAGAAGGATAATGTTTTTCATATTTCTTAGGACATATTCCCCTATGTCGCGAGGCATTGGAGATCCCGTGGGGACGTCGTCGATTTGCCTATGTAAGTTTTCCTATTAAATTGGAAAAAGTTGTTTTTTGTGACAAGAAGGATAGCAGAGATGATGCAGCTAACCTCTTCGGTTGTATATTTTTTGAAATCGGTTAACGCTCTTTGAATGATGTCCAATGCTTGATCAACTGGTGTAGTGGAGTATAGGCTATCGACGTCTAACATTGGAGTTGATGTCGATAGATACGTCTTCCAGTCGCTTTTTGCTTGAAGATATAATGCAATGGAACAAATGTTACTCTGGAAATGTTCTTTTAGGATTTTTGATAGTGCCTTCTCTAAGTAGCATGCCGGCGCACATCTTTTACAAATAAGTGGCCAGAAGTGGGGGGGGTTGGATCTAAAGGCTTATGGATTTTGACAGTGAAGAAAATCCTAGGCATGCCATAGTGCCTGGGAGGTTTCAAGGCATGTTTTAACGGTGTGTATATTGCAGGAGACTTCTTCAATTCCGCCATAGTTTGAATAAGCTTGGGTGAAGGGTTTTTGTTGACAAGCGTACATGAAAGTGATGAAATGGTAGTGTCTACCTGGCTTATGAAATCTTCGTTGTTCATTATGACAACTTCATTTGTTTTATCCGGCTTAAGGAAACGCATGTTGGTGTTTTCCTTCAACGTTCTAATGGTTTTTAATTCTTGTTTATCATCATCGATGGATAGTTTTTTGTGTGTATATTTCATAGTGCACGAGTAACCGTATTAGCATAGAGCGCGTTGCCTGATGCTAGTTATTGGGGAGAAATGAGAAGGCATGTTTCGCCTGTTGTACGATGTCTTTGAAAGATGGTTTTGGAGTAGGGTACGCAAAGGATGGTCCTATAGCCAACGCTCTCTTCTCCACATCTGAGAGTGGGCGATGTGAATAGTTTCGAAAATCATATGCACTAGCGTTGTTTTATTGAACATCATTAAGCGTAATCCATTTTGGGGGTAAAGCGGAAATTTTTTATTAAGGTTGTGGCTGTGTGCAAGATTTTGGTGTCGAAATCTTGCAGCTGAGCTTGAATCAATTCTTTGGAAAGATTCGTGATCTGCAGAAAGTTTCAGGTGGAGAGTGCAGAGTTCTTCTTCAAAACGAGCTATTTTTGATCTTAATTGTCTTATGACATCACGAAGCAAAGCCATTTGGCAATCGTGTAAAATCTTGGACACTTTTTGGGAGCAAGGCCGATTGATGGATACCCTTATGACATTGGGAACAACCCTGATGTTTGCGCGTTTAATAAGGAAGTTGAGACTAAGAAGTTTTTTCCCTTTGATAAGTCGTAAAGGATGGAAACGATTGATGTCCGACGACATGTTACCTGGCTAATGTATATAATAAAAAAAAATTACGTTTTCTACATATATCCTATTTAAAGCTACATCAAGTGGTTGTATTCCCTCTCTACTTGTCTCTACATATTGACTAGCAAGAACTATTAGCATAATTTAGATATATTTTATCATAATTAGATTTGATTCGTATTTGGCACATTTCATTACGCCTGATATACCTAATTCTCAGCAAATATTACTAAAATATTTACTTAGACAGTTATCACCTATTAGTTGCACAGTATCATATTAAGTACATTAAATTGCCAAAAATCAGGACCATACAACTGAAATCTAACAGCTTAGAATAATATTTAACATGCGTATGTGCGCGCTATGCAAAACTGAAAAATTTCTTCAAATTATGTTCTGTTGAGAAGAATACGCTGGAGACTAAGGATAAAATACGCTATGGAATAAAAGAAATACGCTATGGGAGTAAAAGGACTACGTTATGGTGTGGTGTGGAAAAATTATGGAATAAAATACGCTATGGAATAAAAGAAATAGGCTATGGGGCAGAATAATTGTAGAATAAAATACGTTATGGGAGTAAAAGGACTTTGTTATGGTGTGGAAAATTATGGAATAAAATGCGCTATGGAGTAAAAGATTTACATAGTAAATCACGCTATGGAGTCCTCGGCGTATGTTTTAGGACAAATGAACTAAAAAGTAAGTTATACTAACAATTATCATAACACGGACAAGAAATACAAATTTTATATAATTCTTTCTAAATTCTTATAGTAATAATAAAACGAATATATTTACGTAAATTACATTATTATTCATAAATTTTTATTCAAAATAAAAATTACTTGAGAAAGATTCAGTTGCGCTTTTTAAAAAAAAAGATGCATCTAGAGTTATTTCACCCTTTTTCAGGTGCAACAATTCATTACAGCGTATTTGATTATGATGGATTTAAACTATTCCTAAATTCATGATTACATGTAGTTGAAATGAATTTTGATAGTTAAGTTTAAACATCACTAGAAGGAATATTTCAATAATATATTCAAAACCATTCCCTGGCAAATAAATATCATTAAAATATTAATTAATCATTAATTTATGCGTATTACTAATTACTGTAAAGCCTTGGTTAAGAATATTCTTTTCAATTTCTTAGTATTTGATTAAAATGCTTTAAAATCTTGTTATCGAAGCAAGAAAAACTAATTATTTTCAAATAATTTCAATCATAAATCAAGAAAAAATTCTTGTTACTTTTGTATTGTCAGTCATGGTTAAAATAAAAAAAAGCTTCCGACGTGAGATTTCTCAAAACTGCAGTATTCTTTGAAGAACTTGCCAATTTAAGTACAGAATAAATATTATAAAAATCAGCATGTCAGTCTATATAAGAAAATACTAAATACAATCAATCAACATTTTGGTCCTACTACGAATATATACCACCAAAATTAATGGAAGCAATCACTTACCACATCTTCCTTGGAATTTTACCACGATTTCTTTTTCCATCCGACACGCTGTTCTCCTTAGTTCGCAAACGTTAGGATAGTCTTTGCCATCCGATCCACATACGGGCCTAGAACCCCTGCTATCCCCGTAAGTGGCACATTTGTCAGGGCAAACACAATCCGCCGTTCGACCGTCCGATGACGAACGACACTCAGCTCCGAACTGACATTCTTTTTCTTCACACGGATCTTTGATATCAGGAGGAAATTTGTAACAACTTTCCGCAATCCAAAAGCAGGAGACTATGAGAAACGTTGAATTCAGTACCAACGCCATAGTACAGTTTTCCACTCAGTTCCCCATTAAACGTTAAAACGTATTCATTTCAGAAACCTGAATTTGGTTTAGTAAATCGTGTACATATTTAGTGTTATTTTTTCCTCCATTTCGAATTTCAGTTTCGTGATCTGAACTCAAAGATATGTTGCATTTTTTTGTGCTTTGCGAATTTTGTACCGCTCACCCTGAAATCTACATTTAGAACTAAGTTCTTAATCGAAATTCAATAGAAATTGAGCTTGAAATTTATCAATTTAAATTCCGTGGCTGCAGAACCATTCATATTTCTGGCTTCAATCAGGACATTTAACTACGAGCCTTGAATTAAAGATATAATGTAAGAAATGCTATTCAATTCAGAACATGGAAATTAATGAAATTATAAAAGAGAAAATCATTAATACTTGGATACATATTGTACTCATGCAGTCGCTAAAAAAAGTCGACAAATTTAAAACTAGTTTCTATAAACCCGGGATCACATGTTCACTCAAAACTTCTTCATTGATTGTGGCAGTATTATCGAAGACTTAACATAAATACTACTTTTAGTATACGACAAACGGAAGGAGCATTAATTCTTAGTAAAGCACAACTTCAAAAGTCAACTCAACACCCGGTGCAGTGTCTTGACATTTCAAATTCAGCGGAGCAGTTGAAATGAACAACCGGCGCGAGATACGGAGATGCCGAAAATGGCGGAGTCGCTCAAATGCTCAGAGCTATCCGAAGTCAGCGCATGCTCCTTTGGGCACGTAAATCTCAAATTTAAAAAGCAGAAATAATGCTTAATTAAATAGGAGAGAAAAAAAGCATATTTAGTTTTCAGAATTTTTATTTATCATCATCTTCATTATAATTATTACTATAGATATAAGATTGTGGTGAACTCATTATCACGATAAATTCCTTGTTATTATCACTGTAATGGATTTATAATGATAAGAATGATGATGTATTTTTTTGGTTTAAGGTGAATATATTTTTACAGTTGAATCTCGTTAATTTGAACTCTTTCCTAAATCTGGAATAAATTTAAATAACACAGTAATACGGTTCCACCCTTTGCGCGTAATGCGAACTGTTTTAAAAAAATATATTTCTTTTGTTAATTGTGTTATTTCGTCTTTTGTGCCATCGTGAGCGTTTTGTTTAGTGAGGTCCAATTGTGTAATTGATCCATTGTTATCATGAAATACAAACAAACAAAATAAATAAATAAACAGTCTAACTTCGACTTACGAATGTCCTCGATTTAACGATTACTTTTATTCATTTGGATTGAGTTACATTGAATCTAGTGTTATGTTTTCCAAGATTTAACATTTGAGTTGCCCGATCTAATGATAATTTTCGTCATTAGCCTGTAACTGCAAATAGAAATTCAGTTATAAAATCAACTGTCATCAGAAAATAATTCAAATGAATTCACACAAATGAAGTAAATGCCGGTTTACAGTGCGCAAGGAAGTATTTACTGCGTTTTGACGTCAACAATGATCTTTTCGATGCATTTGAAAAAATCGAAAAGGCAATGTTAAATGCCAACTCCCAAGAAAAACAAAAAAAAAAATAAAAACAAACATCAGTCAAAGATTTATTTTCGAATTTGTAATTTACGTACTTATGTCTTACGTTTATTAAAATTAAAATGTATTCTTCACAACGCTGGTAAGCATTTCTATGGTTTTCCTTTTTAATATTTTATTATTTTAATTTATATCACTAGCGCATCCATAGTTTTTGATAGGGGGAGGACCGAAAATGTGAAAAATTTTGCTACTTATTTATTTAAATGCAATAATTGCCACTTTCAACATATTTTACATGTAAATTTTCATCACAAAGCACGGCCTGGGATCCATCTCCTCTGTAGGTTTGTCATTGGTTCCGATAAATGTATTCCCCCGATTTCACAAATTCCTCAATTCTACGATTATTTTCACTAGTCCTGTGAAAATCGCTAAATCGAGGTTAGACTATATATATATAAATTTGTTATATATCCGTGATTAGATATCGTACTCATAGTCCTCGGAAATAAAATTCTTTAAACCTTAATATTTGTTCAAACTTTTATTTTTGATTTTTTTCCAATCCCACAATTTTTTGTTTTATTAAATTACATTGTAATCGTTTTTACCAAATCTTCCTGCTAGCAAAACTAAAATATCTGTTTAAAATTAAGTTATTGAATATATTAGATTACATTAAGAATCTAAAGAATTAAATATATACATTATATATGCATTATTTAACTAACGGACGGGAGGCCGCTGCCTTATGGCCATATTCGGCCTCCGACCCCCTTAGGTGCGGCCTTTCGACGGAATTAATTTTTTTCAGAAAAATCCTTTTTTTATTATTAGTATAATTCTGTTCATATTGTTTATTTGCTTTATAATATATAAAATGCTTAAAATTCACCTGAGTAATCTATAGAAGAATAGAAGAAGATTTAGCGAAATATATCCTTTCTTGATTTACTGACTGACACAATTAAAATACATGCGGTCTTCGCGCATTACAGCTCATTTAATGCGGCCTTGTAACATTACAGCTCACTTAATGGGGCATTCTAACATTACAGCACAATTAATACGGCCTTCTAACATTACAGCTCGCTTAATGATGCCTTCTGACATTAAGAGCTGCGGACTTCCAACATAGAAAGGATACCCACTCTGGCTTAACTTGTACTGTACTTTACTCAATTCTTTTTTTATATTTAAAACACAAATTATCTTTGTAAATTAATATGATGACTACGTAGAATAAAATAAAGAGAAAAACCCAACGCCGTGGGTATAGTAAATTTAATTGAATGAAAGTCACGTAGTACGTTTCAGACGGCCAAGATCCGTCCAAAACGTGTATTGTAACTTTCATTCAATTAAATTCACTACGATTACAACGTTTGCTTTACCGGTATTCCTTTTATTTAGAAAAGGAATCACATTAAACTGGAAGACGATATAATCCATAAATATATGTCTACAGACCTTCTGCAACTTTAATAAAATAGTGTTTTCCGTAAATTCCAACTACCTTTGGCTTTCCAGTAAAACTATGTTATGTAAAATATGATGGCAAATAAGTCTAAAGGAGGTAGAGCACAGTTCACTCAGATAAGTTTCATTTAACATATGAGAGGGAATAGGGCACTTTGCCAGTTGGAAATTTTCTGCCCCTTTCAGGCAATTGGGCATTTTGAATTGGATATTACCCTTCATATGTTATATTAAATGTTGCGGGCACTTCCGTTTCTTAAATTGCAGAAATATGTGTATATATCATGCAATATATATATATATAGGCTTTTATTATTTTGCCTTTGGCGAATCATATAAATCTTAGCAATTCCTAACGGAAAGGGTGAGAGAAATGTAGTTTCTGGAAAGTAGTAGAAGCCAATGTTTTAGGAATGTTTTCTATTTAATGCAGGATTCATTTTTTGTTTGTTTTTTCGTTTTTTAAAATAGTTTTTAATAAAAATGCAAAGGAAAAATAAGGGCAAATCAAAAGCATTATATAGGATATTAAACATTGTAAATGTATTCACAGGAAATACAATCAAATCTTAGCAAAAGCTTTTTATAATCCAGTAGTTGTATATTTCTATTTCAACAGAAAGGCCAGTGGCTTCCTTCGGAATTTTGTTGGCAATTTTTTTATAGTACAGTTTCTCCCCTTTCTCCTCTAAGTCATAGATATTACTTCGAATATAAAATAACAAATAATTTTTCACCAACTGGTAAAAGATTCAGAGTAAAATTTTAATTAACCAATATGTTTTAAAGACTAACAATATCCAGTCGGTTATAGACAACTGTTTATAACCAATCTTCAATGAAACATCGGATGTCTTATTGCTCGGGTGTTAATATTGGTGTATTTGAAATTAATGGAATTTGACCGATGATTGGGTTAAAAATTGAGAAGAGCAGAAAGGGATGGCCTACTACACGGCTCTCCTCTTAATAGGTAAAAATTACTATATAAGTTAATTATGCAAATGTGCTGTTTATTCGATCAGGGGATACGTTGGGAATTATAAGAGGTTTATTAAAAGAGAAAGAGACAGTAATTGGAAGAGAGGGAAAGAAAGAGAGATAGAGGAGGAGAGTTCTGTATCACAAAAGAAAATTAAGGATATTCTGAGGTTCAGGATTTTCTCAATCTTATCTCATTATTTGATCTTTTGAGATTATCAATATTCAATATGTTTAGGCACATATATTATTAAAATTATTCGTCTGGTTTCTTTGTGTTGTTTTTATATATTTCCAAAAGTTTCATAACCATGCACTGAGCTTAGATTTACAAGAAGCAAATACTTTAAGAATAATTTTCGTATTGTTCACCGTGCACTTTTATGTACTAGAAAAGACATCTAGCATTACCTCTCTGAATAAAAACTTCACCTCTTTAAAGCATTTACAATATTATATGCAATAATAAAAAACATTTTTTTTCCTTTTGTGTTTTTTAATACAATCCCTTTTCGAGTTACCCCAAACGTTTTTTACGGTTTATAAATACATTCAATTACATTGACCTAAAGGTCAGTAACAATAATGTACAGCTCAATTTTGACGTTGGGGAGAATATTCTGTCGCGTTTCAAGCATACATTGTTGCACTTTATCAAAACTAGACTGAAGATAATTTTAAATGAAAAAAATCCAACATTTTATGTTTACTTTTAAACCATTTAAATAAAATTTATTATTAAAGTCGGGAAAACTTTTTCACATCATAGCCGATGAGGGGTAATATTAAATGATAAATTGCTTACAAAGAAAGCAATGATTTCACGGTTTTTGGTGGGAACCGAACCCACAACCTTGCAATCCGAACAAGGGCTCTTCCAACTAAGCTACAGAAGACTTCTCATCCTCACCTCAATTTTGAAATGATTTGGAAAGCAGTCCAAGCAACGTCCCATTTCGAAACTTGTCTACAGTGAAGCTTTATATGCTCTCGCGGAGTGGAGGGTGATAGGTCGTCTGTAGCTTAATAGGAAGAGCCCTTGGCCGGATACCAAGAGGTCTTTGGTTCGGTTTCCACCAGGAACCGTCAAATCTTTCTTTTATTCTTTGCGAGCCATTTATCATTTAAAACTTACTATTTAAGGCACTCTGGTAGCAATGGAGAGTCCTCAATTCAACTCTGAGCTAGTGTGATGACTCTTTTTCTCTATCTATAACTCTAGTTTGAGTGAATAACGTGTGTGTCAAAAATTATTAGTTATAAAAACTAACCCTTCACAAAGGTGTTGCTAACCTTTAGCTTAATTTACAGACTACTAGGGAATTTTTTTTTGCTCAGTAAATTTTAGATTAATGCTGTGTATCTTCCAGGGATAACAGTTTGAAGATGATATTATCAATAAGCCTTGAATAGATCAACTAGCGTTTGTGCAGTTAACCAGATACAGGAAAAACCTAAACAAAAACAATTAATCTATTTCATTTGTTTTGTCTTTTATTTTTATAGCCATACTCTGCATTTCTTTGTTGTCCATCTAGTTTCAGAATAACTTGGGGCCCTTATAATGGGTACACCTTGTATTTTATCAGTTATTCTAACACATCCATCCCTCACTCAATTCCAGTTTGTATATTAACGTAGTCGATCCTTTTATTTAGTCACACATAATTTTGCTTCTGCTACACGCAAGTCAACAACAAATATGTTATTGTTTACAACTAAATTTAGTTAAGAAATAATCTGTTTTAATATATTCTATATTGAAATATATTCATGCTTATTACATTCCGTGTATGTTGCCTCTTTATAGATCAATTCTTCTATATTTAAATAAATTTGAACAGCGATAGTGGAATATTTTTAATTAATTAACATCATCCACGGAAAGTACGTATTTTTGAACGGCTCCAAAAGTTCATTATAGAAAGTAAATAATTATATTTATCTAATTAATAATTAATCGCCTTAATTCATAGTTCAAAATATAAACGCGATATAATTATAAAATCATAATTGTTATTTGTAATCCTGTTAGATATTCTCAACTTTAATTTTGTGTTATTTTACAATCACAATCCGCTACGGTCCAAAAACCCTTTTAAACAGTAATTTTAATTAAGTGTACTGAAAAATTCCGCTACTATAAAAAAGCAAGTCCACCTCATTGTTCGTTTATTATATGATATTTTTACCCTTTGCAGGGCCAACACAGTTGTTAAACTGGGCTAAATATAGCAACCTGGTCGTGTGTTTGGGGAATTTTTTACAGAAGTTTAAATATGAATAATATTTCTGACGCCCATACTATGAGCTTAAACTAGAGTTCTTTTTAATAGAAGAAAAACAGCAAACGCCCTGATCCGTAGTCGAACCGAGCACCCAACGTATGACCCGCTGTACGTCTAGCTGCTCGGCCATCAGAGCAGAGACAATGATTTCTTCCTTTCTATTTAAGGTATTAAAGAATATTAAATAATGATTACAGGATATAAAATTATAGGATATATTATTATATAAAAAAAACCCTCTAGTTTGAGCTACTAGCGTGTCAAAAATACTATTTATATTTAATTCCCTACGAAAAATTAAAAAAAAAAAAAAGTCGCTCGGATGACCGAATGCATTAACCAGCTTTGCAATTGTGTTAACCCTACGACGGGTCCTAATATCCTATAATACCTTAAATAAGAAAGACAGGGAGCATCGTCCCTGCCCTGATAGCATAGCAGGTAGTGGTACAAAGGGTCGTACGATGGGTCTTCGGTTTGAGTCCGGGTAAGGGAGATCTCTCTTTTTCTTCTACTAAAAAAGCTCTAGTTCGAGCTACTAGCTTGGATGTCGGAGATATTATTATCACTATTCGTTCAACTATATTACAATAAACTATCAGATAGTATGAAATAGTTAGGGATGTTGCTTAATATCGCCAGCATTAACTGTAACTCATTTAATACTATATCCGCGGCACTTTCATCATACCTCGAACCGAGACTGCGGTCAATTTAACCTCTTTTCAATATTCTTTTAAAAACTGTAAATAAATACATTTTTGTTTTTGTTTTAACAATACTAACGTATTTATGTTAAATTCTAATAATATTCATTTAATGTTTTCAGTAATTAGGTTAATTTTAGCATATATTTTCTTTCCGGAAAACTATTTTTTACGGAAACAAATTATTCCTTAAAATCGTAACGTCAACTAAAAATAATGTTAAGTCACTTGAGGGATCCAGGGGGTGGGGGTGGGAGGGGCAATCGCTCCTTCCTTGAGCCGGGATTGTATCATGAAAAATGAAAGGACTTTTAAATTTATAGTCATGAAATTACAGGAAAGAAAAAAACGCAGAAGAAAAATTTCAACTGTTACCAGTTTCAGTTAAATAAACTGGGACAGAAATTAAAATGAATGCCAAAATGATAAGCAAACAAAAGCTATGTACAATTTTTCAAGGTTGTTATTTGACATCGATTAAAACTTAACATTACTCATGGATAGCAATTATTTCGCCGGTGGTTTATATTTGGTCGCGCGGAAGGTAAGTGTTTTTCAGGGCCATCTGCTTTATATTACGTTCCTCTCAATTTCACAAATTCATAGAATAACGTTAATATTTGATTGATGACGTTAATAATTAATGTTAATAATGGATAATTAATGTAATAATTAACAATTAATGTTAATAATGGATAATTAATGTAATAATTAACAATTAATGTTAACAATGGATAATTAATGTAATAATTAACAATTAATGTTAATATTTAATGTTGATGATTAACATTTAATGCTAATAATTAATAATACGTAATGTTAATTATTATTCAATGTTAATACTTAATAAATAGCGTAATATTTAATTAATTGACGTTTCTGATGTATCCTAGTCATTCCTTTTAGGTAAATAAATTATTGATTGACTGATAGCAAGCCAAATTATCTCGTTTCACATATTGAACTTCAATCAGCCAAAAAAATCTGAATAATTCCACGATGTTCGCATAATTCTTATACATTATTAATTAGTCATATATATATATATATATATATATATGAGCCAGAGACCGTGCATGAGAACGAAACACACAAGCTTTACTGGGATAGAGCAATCATAACAGACAAGACAGTCCCACATAACCGTCCTGACATAACCCTCGTCGATAAATCGAATAAGACCACGTACTTAATCGACATAGCAGTACCCAACACCAATAACATACAGACAACCTACACAACGAAAATCACCAAGTACCAAGATCTCAGACATGAAGTACGAGATATATGGGGTATGGAAAAGATCCTCATCATCCCGTTAGTCATCTCAGCAACAGGGATAGTACCAAAAACGCTTGCGACGAATTTGGAGATACTCAACATTGACCCAAACACCTACATTGAAATACAAAAAGCCACAATCCTAAACACGTGTCACATTGTCAGGAAGTTTCTAGACATGGCACATTAAGAAGTGATGTAAAAAGAGGCTTGGGAACATGGCGCTCTGCCCGTCCCAAAGCCTGTTTCCGCCAAGAATGGGCGAGGAAAACTTTTATATATATATATATAGCCGTGACGTAGGGTGGCTTCAAACGCTGCTACTTCCAGATGTTTTCCATTCACCCATTCAAATAAAATAAGTCACAATTAAGATATGCATTATAATAGTGACGGTAATTATGGTGATAGATATATGTATTGCGGTTTTTGCAGTCAATGGGGGATGAACACTTGGAGGGAACCCACTCCACCTTTCAACGCCATGATGCACCACTGATACACATTAAAACCTCAATTTTACGTTTCCGTACAATGCACCTTTCCCCACAGTGATCGTCCGCTTTTTTAAGGTCTTAAATATGAAATATTAATTGATTAGGATGTCATATCTTCACCGTACATCTATTTTTAATGGTCTCCAAAATGGCAGCAAATCAGGGTTTCACTGCATATATATCCAAAGACGTATTTATATGAGGCTTGTTGTGACTCGCCCCCCCTTGGAAAAAATGAGCCCCCCTAAAATATCAAAAACAACAAATGAATTCAATTTGCAGAGCATTTTTTTAGAGGCTATATAGCCCCTCACAGAAATTGAGGTTAGTTATGCCAATGTATATAAAACCATGTTCAGCCATTATTTATCAGTTATTGGATAACTGTCTTTCAAAAGATTTCAACACAAACCTATTCTGACGGATTAATTTTTTTATGTATGCGTGGGGAGTAGGTAAGCAGTAAAGTGAATCCAAAATTATGAATAGTTTACAATAAATATTTTCGGAGAAATTCAGTTTTGAAACAATCCAGATAAGGTGCAATATTTTTTTATTGGAACTAACAGGTACATAAATTTTTTAAAATAAAGCTACGCATATAAAAATTTGAAAACAACTTGAAAAGAAATCAAACGTTTTAAATAAAAGTCTGCAGATTGTTGCTTTGAAAAATTAAGAATAATTTCTGTCTATAACGTATATAAAGCAATGTTAATATTTTGTAAAATGTCCTTTAACAAATATTATTGACTTCTTGCATCTTGACGCCGACTTCATCATTTTAACTTTTGTTATTTCAAATGAAATGAATATATTTTAAAAAATTAAAAAATTATTATAAAAAACTATTACTTGGAAAAAATTGTTATAATATTAAAAAGTAATATAAGAGTGTAATTTGATAATGGAATAATTAACAAAAATATATCGCTTTTCCAAGTTAATGCTACAGTCTTACATATTGAAAAGTTTCAGTTTTCAGAAACGCATTATTTAAATTATAATTAACGTTTTAATTGGAATTTTTATTATTTTCCATTAGGTTGATAAACAACTTGAAATGTTATAAAATTAAATATATTAGTAAATTATAATTACTAATATATTTGATTTTATAAAATTTTAAGAGCTTGCTGTCTTTGCACCATAAGCAATCCATAATATAACCAATCTAATATAACCAATCTAATGTAATCAATGTAATATAACCAGTCCATAATATAACCAATCTAATATAACCAATCTAATATAACCGATCCATAATATAACCGATGCATAATATAACCAATCTAATTAATATAACCAATCTAATATAACCAATCCATAATATAACCAATCAGCCATTTTTAGTAAACATAGGGGAATGATAAGGACATATTGAATAATGCATATAAGTAGAGCAGAAAGGTAGTTTAATAATAGTTCATAAATATTGAGGAAGAAGAAACAAATCCCAAGAGGTTGTATTCTGTTGAAATTTGAATGAAAATAAAGTAGGGAAAAGTTTAACTTGGATGTTCGTTCATTTTGAAACAAGAAAATACTTTTAATTCTTTTTGGTTACTTGGTCGCTTTTATAAAGTTAGGGAACACTTTAAATTTGCAGAAGGTTTTGCAAAGAAATGGCAATCTTTAAAACTATTGGTTGGATTCAAGCGGTCAAGTTCAAGATTTAATGCAATTTTTTTTTTGTTTGCGCTAAATTTAACTTGCCGGAACTTGTAAATTTTGTATTGCTTGGTGTCCGATTGTTTGACCACTTAGCCAATCAAATTCTAACATAAAGAACAGCCACTTTATTGGCTGAACAAGCTGACCGTTTAACCAATCGAAGGAGTTCCTTGGACGATGTTAACCTAAAAACTTTTTAAAATACCAAACTCCTGTTCAAATTGACTGTCAAACCCCTTCATAAATTTATTATGCTAAGAAGGTTCTCTAAAACTGAACCCAGACCAGCTTCGACAACCACTTCTGTGAAAGAGCGAACCTTTCTTTGAAAATCTTACCTTTATTCTTAATCATTTGACATCGAACAAACCTTATTTGGAATTACAGTTCTCTCACTCGCCTAACCTTTCCAATATTCACAATACAATTCACAATACATATAAACACATACATAAACACACACATTTTTAAAACGACCCAAGACAAGAGAAGTTAGTGCAAAATTGACATACACACATTTTAATTAAATATATGAACTCACCATTTTTAGTCATATACTCCATTTGCGAGGGAATGTTTTATTTAAATTTAGAAATGGTTCTTGGTTTCTATATCTGAAAAATATTTTTAATCAAGACTGTCTAAAATATTGATGCAATGAATAGTGTTTATTAATCATATTGTGTGATCACTTATCGAAAGCCGAATAATTAATAGAAATACTGTTTCTATTTCATTTAAAACAGTTTCCAGAATAGATTATATATTGTACATCTCCGCACCTTATCCGACAGAATAAAAATAAGATTTTATTTATGCTGGAAAACACCGTATTATATAACACAAAACAAAATTCAAGCTGATTTTTTTGTAGATTTTAAAATAACAAACAAGTTCCTATATCTACAGATAAAACGGCACACCCTCTCTTTTTTTCCTCACACACCCATTACGCGGCACATGCTGAATATGACTAGTTAAATTTTAAAATCTAATATTCTTCGAATTGTCTTCTTTTCTATTAATGTTCGAGAATACGGTAGTATATTTTACTTTACAGAAATTTCCAAGTCTTGGGAACTGTTTTGGCAGAGAAATTGTTTAGGAAGTTTTTAGAGGAACTTAAAACTTAACAAAAATATTGGAATTAGGGTTGCAAAAGAATGTATCATAATCGACTTTATTCGAACTTCTAGAGATTGAGTTTAATTTTTAAAGACGCTAGAAAAATCAGCAATTCGAAACTCTAAGATTTTAGAATTATTTAATCTAAAAGTTAAGACATACGTCTTAAAATTTCTGATGGCGTACAAATATTATTGAAACACTTCAAAAATTTATATGAAAGGATGCCATTTTTCAAAAATGTGTTGTCGTTATAACTGAAATTGTAGTCACGAAAAGATGTTCATGTTAATTTTGAATGAAATAAAGCCACGACGTTTAGAAAATTTTTCAAAACTAAAGTGTGTTTCGTTAGAAGTGAGCATAGAAAAAGCGTAAGAGGATTGTTTGAAATTTTCTTGCAGTAATCGTGTAACATCCGACACGAACTCGTTAACTCTTTTTTGTGAGAAATTTTTCCAGTAATGCCTCTAGAACAATGCGGAGATTATCGGAAACATCTGGAAATAACAAGGTTTCGATCTTACAGATAAGAGAGAACCTGCCGTTAACAGAAATTCTTCTAAAATATTTTTGTTCATTAGCTAAATTAGTTCATAACCTTTTATTAAAAGATAAAAGTCTTTTCCAACGATTCTGCAAAGCCACGATTTAATTCCTAATGAATATATTTTCTCTTAAAAAATCTCGACGAAATACGATAAAATTTTGAGATCTTCAAGATTTTACTCGTAAAGTAAAAATGCTTCTGACGATAAGATGTTTATAAGATCACCTATACTTCAAAATCGACTGTTGCGTTCTAACACTTTATACGTTTTTTACCTAGGGGAATTGCAATTTTGGAAAAGATATATCCAAATAAGGGGTTATCTCCAAATTACAGTACATTTTTATTCATGAGAAAATATTTTGTCACTTTTCCAACACAGTATAGTTTATTACATGTTTTTCGTAGTTTACAAGAACAATTCACAATTCTTCTGTATAATTCCCTTCTTTGCGGTTAACTCAAAACCGGTATGTTCGTTTCCTCCTGGGTATGTGCAGTGCGCCTCCTACCGGAAAGCGAAACTGACTATGGTGGCTGATATGCGTCTTTATCATCAGGCTTCGTTACTTGAGATTGAATTTACTCAAGAATTAAAGAAACAAGTCAATTGATGCACAAATTAGTACGAAGAAAATTTGAGAATTTAGTTCTGTCCGTCACAAACGTATAGTGTCAACAGCACAAGACCGCATGTACATAATTCATTCAACTCAAGCTACACCTTTGAATGGTACACATAGTGAGGAAATATGTCAGTTATATATATATATATA
>QLNU02014176.1:44286436-44351845 GCA_006491805.2 Dysdera silvatica | reverse complement strand
TTAGTGGTGTGTGTGGGAGGTACCTGTATCTATTACTGCTTGCATGAGAGGAGACTGCCTGCTTTTTTCAAAGAAGTACTGCCCCACGTTATGGATTTGCTTCTCATGGAGATCTTTCAGGTCGATTTGTCCTCGTCCATCATCCTCTAGAGGGAATAGTTTTTCTTTGGGTTGTTGACGGATGTAGTTGTCTGTATTTTGTTTGTGTAGTTCTCATTACCCGTTGTAGATCCTCTAGTTCTATGTTTGACCATTTGATGATTCCAAAAGGAGTATGTTAGTACTGGGAATGCAAAGAAGTTAATTGCTTGTGTGATGTTCTTGCTATTCAGCTTGATCTTCAATATTGTTTTTAGCCTGTCCTTGTACATTTGTGTGAGCTTTGTCCTGACTAGTTTATGTTCTTGTCTTTGGGCCTGCATTATTCCTAGATATTTATATGTTTCATGTTCTTGCATGGTTTCCATTATTCCTCTGTTATCCAGTACAATCTCATCTAGTTTCATTTGTTTGGCGCCTCCAGGTATTTTACATTTATCCAGACAAAACTCCATCTTTATGTTGTTTAAAAATAACTCTGCAATTTGAATCAGGTGGCGGAGTTGAGGGATAGACGGTGCATATAACTTTATATCGTCCGTGTACATGAGGTGTGATACCTTCTGGAGGTTTTTCTTGGCTTTTTTGATCATGTGGCCATAGTTGCTCTTACTTAGCATTCTTGATAGAGGGTTTATTGCTAGGCAGAACAATTGGGGGCTAAGGGTATCCCCTTGGAATATGCCTCTTCTAATAGGTATTTCGTTGGTGCATAGCACTTCATTTTGCTCTCTGAGATGTATTGTAGTTCTCCATCTCTTAATGCTATGCTCCAGAAATCTTACTATGGTGAAGTGTATTTTATATATTTATTATTTTCATTATTATTATGCAGCTGGTATTATATTATTAAATTTTAAGCATGATCAACTGCTCAATGTCTCCGAATACTGCATGTAGCTCAGCGAACGCTTATGGCACGAATGTCAGTGTTCTACAGGTGTTGTTAATTGTTAATGTTTTGTCCGTATCGACCGCGATAACATTTTTTGGTATATTTCCACAGTAATACTGCATTCTCATTCCGCGTATCAACTAAACCATTCATCAACGTGTGCCACATGCCACTCATGAATTTATGACTTTTATGTTACCAGCCAATTAGTACCACGATTTAAGTAGGCCTTTCAATACGTTCCCAATTTATTAAAATAATTCCTTTTCTCGAAATCGTTGGTTAGTTGGACGATGACGCGTAGGGCGCCAAGGGTAATTTTGTGACAAAGAAGAGGTTTCCTTGAAAATGTCCGTGTATACTTGGAGTATGATTTAATATAGTTTACAATAAAAACGCAAAGAGCGCGACCGTTTTTGTTGCATGAAACTATATTTTCTGGTTCTTACGTTTTAAAAAGAGCGTATACAGATTTTTTGCTTTTGTAGCAGATGTTTTAGCGTTATTAGCAATTCATAATACCTATTTCATGATGAATGAACAGAAGTGATAGTAGAGAAGTTGAGACGGGGGTGGGGAAATGCGTTTTTGGTCGGAAATATAATTAAGGCTCGTTAAGGAGGTGCAGGAAGCCAGTTTTTCCGATTTCAAATTAACGATCTTTTACGCCTTTTCCAAAAATATCTAACAATATTCCACTTTAAAAGGTGTGCAAACAAAAAAGAATTTTTCTTGACGACAAGAAAAATACATTTTTTTTTTTAAATTTCAACAATCATACTCGGATTTTTTAAATCACCTCGCGTGTTACATGCCACACGCCTGTCGTAAGCTCCCAACCCCTGGTCCATATGTTGCAAACGTATGCTCTATAAAAATAATCGACACGCAGCTTTAGCAATCATACTACAATAGGAAAACTTTGATACAAATACTCCTTAACAAATGCTGTAAATAAATAACAATGCAATATAATTCGGAGAAGATCTTACTCCCGTCATACACTTTTTTATCCATATTTTCCTTGTAACATTTTATCATGATTGGGCGATTTTAATGGGTGTGCAAGATTTCTTTTGTCACACTGTACGTTCGGCTCTAATGAAAACGAATTTCGAACAATGGATTTTTTCAACTAACTTCAAATCACTGAATTGATGTGAAGTGTAATAAAAATCAGAGAGAGGTAGATATTAATACAATTACATTCAAGATAATTTTATATAAAATTACGCGCGCATTGAAATTATATTCCACTAAATTATCTATGTTATGACAAAAAATATTAATTTTTATTTCACCTGAGGCTTATTTTGAATGGTACATATATAGTGAATATATATATGAGCGATATTACATATTTCATGAGATACATTAGTTTTGAAATAAGTGTTAAGATTTATTTATTTCTTATAATTTTTAATAAGCTAATAAATTAGAGGAGGAGTTGGAGATAGGTAGAAGATTCAACTATATCACACGTAATATGGTAATATTTCTTTAGGGAAAAAAGCAACCATATCGAGGAAAAATTTGCTGTCACCAGAGAAAAATTTTCATAAGCCTACTGTATAAGATAACACCTTCTTCGATTTAAAAAGAAACCTAAAATCTTAAAACATAGTGTACAAAATTTCTTGGTCCCTCAACCTACTTTGAAGAAGCGTTAATCTTGCTTAAACTTAATTAATTAATTAATCGCAATTATTTATGTGATGCGCAAATAATTATGTGATATGTAACTGCTGACTTTGAGCTAAGATAAATCTAATTTTTTTCCATAATTGGAATAATGGATATTAATTCAGAATATGCGAAAGAAGAACGACTATTTCTGTAAGTTGCTATTGCTGATGAATTTTATATAAGGAAGAAGGTATAGAAAGTTTAAAATAATTTATTATTCCATTGCTCATTATAAAAAATTTTAATAGACGTATGGAATTCAAAAATGTTACGACGTCCTTATATTAGAAGCTATTTTACTCCTATTTATATTCGCCGTTGAAAGTTAAGGAGATAAAGATGTAAAATTTAATACCTGCGAACGAGCTGTTTCGAAAAGCATTCGCATCATGAACATTATTTATTTTTTATTTTTTTGTAAATCACCCGAATACCTTCCAAATATTCCTCGAACGTACTCTTACAAATGTTCAGAATTAAAATTGATGACTCCATCGATATCTATGGAATATCTAAAATTCCATTTTATAAAGACTGTGCATATATTTTTGGGAAAAGAGAAATATGGAACAAGCAAAAGCTCCCCAAACTCTAAAATAAATTACCAGACATGGACAGCTTCAAATAAAATTTCGCTAGCATCGTAAAATGCATTTGACATGGCTGCTAATGGAGGGAAGGAAGACGCCACAATAGGTCAAAAGAGTAAAGAAGAGGGAAACACCCGCGTAAGTGTCTCTTATGAAAAATAGATGAGCCTAAAATTTGCGGAGAGCAAAAAGAAAAAGAAGAAAACTCTCAAAGTTGCTACGTTATGGATGCGTCGAGGATAAAAGTAGGAGGCATTATGTCATTTGGGAAAAGCCATGTCCCAAAGTCTCCTCTGTACTACTTAAGCTATTTTTTTCCAGACATTTTTCCTCTCTTAGTGATTCCTAAAAGAAACAGTTGATATTTTAGGTTTTATTTAAATTTTAAATTTAATTTTGTATCACAAAAGCAGAAAAATTAATACGACGCAACTTGAGTTGCATAGCAATAAATTTGTAATTATTAATGGTAATCATTTTATGAAAATATTTCCTCCTTTTTATCACTAGGTTGCAATTAAAGGGGATTAGCCATAATAAACATTATGGTGTTGGATGTAGCATTTAGAGTTTTCATAATTCAAGAAAAATATTTAATATGTATTTTTTGCTTTAAATGTTTGGATGTTCAATTTGTGTTATTTTTGAAATAATTGTAGATTATTATAATTGGCGATGTTTTGTTGGCAGGTTATAAAATTATCATCTCAGTTAGATCAAATCACGAAATACTTGAAATCCTAAGAGAATAAGGAAAATATAACACGTAATGTCTATATATACTTATTGATAAACGTCACAACACAAAAAAAAATAATATTTTTGAGAAAGAAATGAATTTTCGTTTACAAAGGTGCATCATGACAGCAACCATAATGTAATCATACTAAATTAAGCATTTGTCAATTGATTCAATATAAATAGTTTCAGGAATGGGGGGAATAAACAAATTCACGAGGAAAAATAGTATTAATTAAAAACCCAAATATGAACGACAGTATTTTTTCCCATTTTAAAATAATTTTAAAGAACCAAATATATACATATATTTTATTTAGGGTCATTTTATGTCAAACCACCGAACATCATTGACCCGACCTCTTTAGATTTCCCTGAAACTTCGTAGAATTGATGACCCAGTGGATTCTTGAAAATATTCCAAGTTTTAACTTCATCCGTCAAATAGATCAAATATGGCCAAAGTTCAAAAGTCACCAAAATGTTCTTGTTTTGGATTATCGTGCTTTACAAAATCGAATGTAGTTTTTTTTCTTTTTAACCTACAAAGGTAAATCTCATTTGCAAGATTTTTAAAAATCTTTCTAAATATGTAATTGAAGTTAGCATTATATGCAGAATTTTTTTAAATAAAATGAAAAGAAAAGTTTGAACTTGAATTTTTCAATATGGGCTCATTTTAATTTTTTTCCAAAACATATATATTATATATGTTTTGGAAACGGTATTAATCGTTTAACATGATATTCGACACTTTTTTTTTTCAAGATTTCATATTAGGACCTCTATGGGTTCAAGATATATTAAAAAAATTCGACTCAAACGTAAGACTTCATTCTTACGCATTGTGACTTCTCATATTCCAGACTTGTCTATTATTGCATGTTACTGCTTTAATTATTATGTCTTTCATTATAATTTAAAGATATAATAATGAAAAAAACAGCAACATACTTATATGTTATTTAATATGTATTAATCCCCCTTGTTCAACTGAAAATTTGCAGAATTACCATATTTATAATTTTGAAATTATATAAAAATAGGAGAAACTGATTACTAGTAATAAAATCCGTAGCGAACTGATAACATCCACAACTAGTGCAAGGTGGGAACTTCCTTTTTATCGTTTATTTTTCATAAAATTTATAAGTAAAAAAGTATCATTTTTTTAGTTAATAAGGATTTTTTTTAATCTTTAGGTAAAATATAAAGTAAAATAAACGGTTTCCAACTGTGGCAAACTCATTACGCGTATTTACTTTAGCTGTTTTTATTGCCTTTAAAATTGAACTCAATATCAAAAAATTATAAAATCTGGACGAGTTTTGAATTTACAGTATACGCTTTACGCCAGAAACCTTATGAAACAACGGTGACTAATAGGCATGTGTTCTGTTTAAAATACTGAAATGCGTCGCCGGTTACTTTCTTATAGAAGACACAACACTATATATATATATATATATATATATATATATATATATATATATATATATATATATATATATATATTATAACCATATATGATTTTCATATATACATACACAAATTAATTTTCGTAAAAGGGGGCCCAAAATTTATTGCTGGGTGGCCCCTACACTTTCCGATACGCCACTCGATAAAATATCTACGTATGTATTTTATCAAGCGTAGGGGCGCTAGTAAAGTACTAGTGCTCACTATGAATTTTGACAAACAACTGCTCTACAGCTGTTTTTTATAATTCACTAGTACTTTACTAGCGTCCCTACGGTTGAAAAAATATACATATAGTTATTTTATTGCTAATAATAAGTTTATTCTATTTTTGTATAATTACATAATTATAAATATTGTAATTCTGAAAATTTTCAGTTGAACAAGGATTAGTATATTATTTAATGAAAGATATTTCAATGTAAAAAAAAGGCAGCAACATGCAATAATAGACAAGTCTGGAATATGAGAGGTCACAATGCATAAGAATAAAGTCTAACCTTTGAGTCAAATTGTTTTAATATCTCTTGAACCCATAGAGATCCCATCACGAAATTTTGCGAAAAGGTGTAGAATATCATGCTATATACTATATAATTTTTTGAAAGAGATAAAATAACCCCATTTTGAAAAATTTAAGATTAAACTTTTCTTTACATTTTATTTAAATTTCTTTCTTTCGGTTTTACGGCTCAAAGACTACAGTGGTCATGCTGCGCCGGGACCTACTGTTTTCCGAGGAATCCGAACCTCTTAAGGCCTGGGGAACCAAACCCCGGACTACAGTGAGCAGTGCGATCTTTTATGAGATCTCTGAGTAAGCGTTCTTTTTGCACTGCTGGGAGTCGAACCCGGATTAGCCGCGCAATAGGAGAACGCGTTACCACACTGCGCCACCGCAGGGCTCATTTTATTTAAAAAATTTCTGCTTATAATACTTACTTTTATTACATATTATTTTTATTACTTTCAAACGAGACCTCTTTTACCTTTGTAATTACAGTCAATTTTGTAAAGCACGATAATCCAAAACAGGTCCATTTCAGTGACTTTTACCCTTAACCATATTTGATCTATTTGACGGATAAAGTTAAAATTTGGGATATTTCAATCATCCATTGGGTCATCAATTCGGCAAACTTTCAGGGAAATCTAAAGAGGTCGGGTTGTGAATCATCAAAATTTTGGATGGTTTGACGTGGAATGACCCTTTAGAATTCTACATTGACTTTTTTTCTAAATCAGTCGTTATTTTTTTGTGTTTTTAGGACGCAAGGTCATCAGAAGTCATACCACAAAGGGACTTAAACTTTTTTGAAGAATCCAAATTTCTGCTGCCAAGGGTAGAGCCCCTAGAATTCTAGGCCGACGCCTCAGACGCCATTTTGTTGTACACTTCCGGTTTCATTTACCTTGGCGATAAAGGTTTTCAGTTTTGGAGCAATGATCGCTATTTTGGCATAAAAATAATCAACAATCAGCGGTTTTCCAACGGATGTAAACATTGACACAACTTTTCAAATATCGCCAATATATACAATTTGCAACCACGACCATGTGATACAGAGGCAACAAAATGGCGGATATGTTCCAGCGCCATTTTTTAGTAGTCTTAGCCAAAGGAATTAAACGCCCTGTTACCATACCCCCAAAAAATGACACAATATATAAATATGTTATCAATACACCATAAAAAAGCAGCGAATTCACGTTTTTCCGAGGATTTCCAACGTGTTTTAATACATTGGAAACCAAAGACAGGATTATAGTAAGCAGTTGGTAAACTTCTTTTTATCTAGTTGATTGTCGGACCTGGAATCCACCAACCAGAGGGGTAGCCAGAGGGCGGTTTTGGAAGTTGTCACCCTTCATCGCAATGAAATTTTGTATATTTAACATAGGAATATATGAGTTGTATAGCATTGTAACCCCTCCCATTAAGCCTATAACCCCCTCCTTATAAACTTTGTACCTACGCCACTGCGTCGAACCGGTACGCATCATCACTGCACCATTACAGGACCTAATACGCCATCGGAGAAAGGTAAATATATTCGGAAATTAAAACTGAATTAATACACATGCCTTATTTCCTGAAATGGTTCATAATTTAATGTTGTACGCCACTTAATTCGTTTGATCATCTTAATATCCATTTGGGTCAAAAAAATAATGTGGCGCAGAAACTTTATGAAAACGGATAATAAGCTCTGAAAGCTTAATGTACTGTAAACACTAATGGGAAGCAAGGGGCGCTATTGAATTTAATGCAATCCTGATTACTTTGAAAAGAAACTGAGGGTTGGAAAGAAAGGAGTTTCAATCGATGAACTGAAATTTCAACATTAGAAAAAAGGACCTTGTTTTCAGTCATCAAGTATTGTATGGGGTTTTTCCTCTTCCGGTTGCAGAATATCCTATTGGAAAAGATTTATCACTACAGCTCCCTGCCACAATACAAAGAACGTCAACTCAAATGACCTTCTTGTTTTGCCTCCTTGAATGTACGGTGACGCCGCAATACTACAAAGAAAAACCAGATAAAACATTTTCCTCCTGCTGAGTTTAACGGCCTGGGTATCTCTCTTAGTTAATTACGTTTCGAGCAAGACACAAAAGAAACAGATACAAATACTGGAACAAATATTTCAACAACTGGAAAGATCGATTTCTCGACGAAAAGTTAACAATACTTTTAAATTCTAGTTTTCTTAGGTTTCAAAGAATAAAGGTGATAGTCTTATAAAGTCTCACTTTTTATTTATTCTTATAGTGATGATTATAATTTAAGAATATAGATGAAGGTGTATGTGATATTGTGTTATACCGAAATGAGATCCTGCATTCTTTTTAATTAAAATTTATAAATCGCAGCATTTTCTTTTTGTTGTTTGTTTTAATCAGAATTTTGGATTCCGGAAATAAAGTGATTCGCTTATTTCGAATACCGTAATTTAAAACATTTGACTTTGTTGAATGTTCGCTTTTAATTTCGTTCTTTTACTTTGATGGCAAAACTGAATCCTCTGGTCTGACTAATATAAATCTTATTTCATTTCCATGATATATAAATCTTATTTTATTTCTATGATAAATTGATCTTATTTCATTCCAATATACATAAATACTAAGTATTTGTTAGACAGACAGGCAGACAGACCTCCCTGTCTGTCTGTCTGTTTAAACTTTATTATTGGGACGAATTGTCTGAACATTGTGATGCAAAATACTATGCCTGTACGGTTAATAACATTGAATTATTCTTATTAAAATGTCCTTCATGAAACCATACTTACAAGAATAAATGGAGTTCGTAGTGAATCACTAAATGATTAAACAAATGCATTCTTGCATTAAAATTAAAAGTATGAGCAATAAGTAAGAATAATTAAATGCCATTTACATATCAAACAAATAAAACATATTTAAATTTTAGCGCTGGTGGAAGAATAGCATTTATAATAAAAAAGGGGTTATAAGATTATTTTTACGTTCTTTATAAATGCGTTTATATTCTATTCGAGTCAATTAAGAATATTTTCCTGGAATTTTCTCGCCGTAAATGAGCTGTTAGCTTTTTAAAAAACGAAGTACTTCAGAAACATATGGCTTGTGCAATAAATTCCAAAGGGATAAAATAGTATATTTACATAATAGCATAATAAAAAAAGTACAAGGTTTAATGATAAAATGGCAACGGTCACGATGATTAATGTTTTTTCTTTGCTTGCCTTCCTTCGTTGAGTCTCTATCTTTTTTAAGTTATAACGGACACACAAAGAAAAGTACATGTTCAATTTATGTGGTTCCAAGAACGATTAATATGATAATGAAGAGTTTTTTGGATATAAAGAAGCCCAAAATAATTATTATGGATAAATAAAATAACCTTATTAATTCCTCTTGAAATATCTTCGGAATTCACAAGTAACCACCAAAAAGATCTTCCTTAATCATATAGGAAGGCTTGTGGTAATTGCATAGGCAAAAGGCAAACACAATCAGAAAGTTATTCTATGGCTCCAAAGTGAAATTTTATAGCAGAAATAAATTTAACTTTGTATTTCAGTATTTTGAAACACATTATACAATTGTGCATGTGTTCAGAAAGATGTTGTGTTTCAAAAATTATAAAAAATATACTTTTAATATCTTATATAATGGATGGCCATCTACATCATTACATCTTTCCATTTAAGACATTTTTCACATATACTAAACCGTGAGACACAACAAATTGTAAAAATGTAAACTGTGGTCAGATTCTGCCTTCGTCTTTCATTGTTTAAGGGAAAGAAACCAAACCAGGAAAGAGTACCCGTGGAACTATTTAATACAGAAATGGCACGAATTAAAACTTGGACAGCCGACTACAGCTCCACATAGAATAGGACCTTGATACCTATGGCCATTAATGTTAATCGAAACACCCAGAAGAAATGGCCTCATGCATATTGACTATTCACAGTTCAAGAAGTGACTGGACTCCTTGTATGAACACTAGGGACTTCATTTTACAAACTCAATATATCAAGCTTTTCCAATCCATCTTCGAACAAGAACTTAGTTTTCTTAATAAAATATCCATCGAACTAATTCTCCTTTTACTTCAGAAACAACAGGCATAGATGTGGACATAGCTACTAATTTGTGAAATTCTTGTTTTGATAAAAATGTTCAGTTCATTTTATTTATGTGTAATAATTCATGATATCGGAATTTCCTTTCAGTGCATTAACTTGTTCATGCACTTATGCAAAATAGGGTAATTTAATATTCAGTGAAAAGTATTTGGTTTTTACTATTCATACTACTGGGCAACACAATTCGCTTATATTCATTCTTTTTTTTTTGTGTGTCTAATGTCCACTACTATTTACCTTAATTAAATTCTTTATTTTTATTCATCTAATAGTCTTCATTTTATTTTTTTTAATCCAATCAATTATTCTATTTTTTATTTATCTATTCTTTCGTCTATGGTTCGAGATTAGAAAATTCCTTTATCCTTTTACTTCCTTTCTTTGGTGGCCAAGGCATCATCATCATTACAGCATCAGCCAGTCTACGTTTCTCACCCCTCGCAATTAGATTTGCAAACAAGTAAGGAAGGCAAGAAATAGACGTTGCTATTCACTTATGAACCGAAAGCCTGGTCAGTTCCTGCAGCGACGTAACCACTTTGCAACAGAGGTCAAATAGGTCACCTCTGGCGTCATCAAATCGTACACTCGAGGAAACATACCTTTGTCCAGTACAACTTTGCCGACAACAGAAACGTCGAGGTGTTACCTGAAGGCAAGTTGTAAATTTTGGCCCCAAATTCTGAGAACTGACCAGCAGTTTTGGTGAATGTTGGCGTTGGCGGGACATCAAAGAATTACGTCACCCATTTGACTCGTCCTGGGCTTCACGATAGAGCAATTCGTTCTACTTGGTGGTGTGTTGGCACCATGTTTGACCCTCTCAGTACTTCTGTCTCCAAAGCTGGTCACCAAGAAAGTTACTGACTTCCCGCTAAACTCTTACAGCATCAAGATGTCCACTTGAGTTTCTTTATATTTGGGTATTTCCCCCTCACGTCCGTTGGACCCCCTCATGGTGGATCAACTTAATATTGTAAGCATCCCTTTTCTTCTTTTCCTTATTTAATTACTAATTTTTCGTGCCCTACCTAACTTTAACTTTACTTTTTTAATATAACCATTAGTTTATTCCAACTCTACATCTAATAATGTTCGTAACGTCAGTCAAGAATTTAAGTGAGGGGTTCTACTTCAATAGGCTGATAATTAATTTGTTTGGTCAAACGTTTTATAAAAAAACGTCCGGTTTTAAGTTATTCCCAGTACTGAAGTCAATTATTGCAAAATGCTATAATCTACCATTGTAAGGTAAATTAATATTGTGCACCAGAAATAAAGTTTATATTTCGCTACTAAATTTCCATTATATAATTTGTGTTCCTAGTTATATAATTCTGCAGTTTTTCATAACCATGTTTAGTTAAGTAAATAGAATAAATTAGCTTCCGTCTCAATTTAGGACCCAAGTTCATTTATTAATTGGGGTTTTCTCCCTGGTTCCCTTTGCTTATCTGGTTTGAGGTAGCTTCTTTATCGACTATGTGTTGGAAAAACGGTTATTTAACACAACGCGTAATTTTTGCAAAAATTAATAATTGAAATCCACCCTATACGATCTCTTTGGTTTAAATAAAATAAAATAAATGTTTAACGTTGACATTTTCTCTCACTTTAGGTTCATTGCGAACCTAAACCAAAAGTAAATAACGAGTCAAAATAATCCCCGTAACAAAGATAACCAAGAACACAGTTGTGTATCTTAAATTCTGTATAATATAGCTGCACAATATAAATAATTTAGTGACCTATGCAGCATTTACTTTTAGAATTACATGTTGATTTACTTATTTCATAAAATAATGCGTATGAGAAGTATATAGGCAAAATGAAACCTCAGTATAATTTACCGTTGTAAAATCGGCCTTGTTTACAAAGAATGACGTATTTTCATTTAATTTTATGAAAATATTATTATAATGTATAAAGCGTAATAGCTTTTGTAATTACTGAGTATTGTCTTCAATCGTTATGGTACATCCTATGGAAAAAGGACAGGAAGCATTTTGCCCCTTCAGTTGGCTGTTTAAAACTGCCAGAGACCAATTTCTTAACATAAAGATCAATGGAAGGTGTAGGAAAAATACAATTTATTCTATTAATTATTATATAAATTGCAGTTTACTATCACAGGAATTTAATCCTTCTGTACATATATTATTGAATATAAGTAACAAATACATGTAAGGAAACATTCAGCAAAGTTACACCCGCAGTATCTTCTCGTGATGAAATTTTATAAATTTATATCTTTGGCAGTAGCATGTGCACTCCGAGTCCCAAAAGAATATCAATGTTTATAAATCAGAATTTATATAATATATTATAATTGTAGAATATTATATTAATAGTATATCGATATATATCTCAAATATTTTAATACCACACAGTTAATACTGAATTACAAAATATACTAAAAATACACATCAACGAATTCATTGTTAATTTTAATGGTAGCACCGTATTGCCATTGAATTAATTTCAACCAATATTAATCTAATTGATGTTCATTGTTAATAAATGATTTAAGAAATTTATATATACGTTAAATAACAACTGATCTATATATTTTAATCAAAAGAGGAACACTTTGAAGAATAAAGGACGGTGTGGCGAAATTACTCGATATTGTTTAATTTTGCACTATCCATCCTGTAGTGCCCATCCTGTAGTACCCATCCTGTAGTACCCATCACAAGTCCCTGCCTGTAAACAAAGTTTTTAGTAGAAGTACATACAAATTGTATCGTTAAAACAAAAGCATTCAGGGAAAGAAATTTTCTGTGCTCAGATTGACTGCTTTCAACCTGATTTATGAGAGTATGGCCTACAGCGATGACGTCATCACATTTCAACTATTTAGGTATAACTCGAAGTCTACCCAAACGGACAGCTAGTAGTTTACTCCGAAGCGGGGGTATATGAGTCTCCTCTCATTAGCCTTTCTCTGATTCAGGTAAGAGTAATTTGTTTTCAGGTATAAATTTTATAAAAAAGTAAATATTAACCTTGTAACAAAAGTATACATAGGCCACACATTCAGGTTAAAAACGTAGCATTTATAGCCACACACTCAGATTAAAAGCAACCAATCTGTGTATGAAATATTTTGCTCCCCAAAGGCGCTATTCGAAAACTTCGAAGTATTGGATTGATCTATATAGTTTCAGACAGACCTTTGATAGTAATATTGTTGAGTAAAACTGCTTGTTCCATATGCGGAATTTCAAAATTTCAGATGCCAATTATTCGGACCACCTACGAATCCGAAAATTTAAGATTCACGATATTTAACATTTCTTAACTTTCATGAATGAGTACACATATTCGCGCACAATTGCTATAAATATATTATTTAAAAATCGATGACAATTTGAAGTAATTTACATTCATGTCTATAAATGAAGAATTCTGTAATTGGCTTAGACGTCCAAGTCCGTCAGAAACGTACGTCGAAATTAACTTTCTAACTTTCCTTTACGCTTATGATTTTGACTTCGACTTCGAAACACAATCGACGTAGATCTGTTTCAAAATTACCTTGATTTCTACATTTGTTAAATATCAAACTAATTTTCCGGTTCATTTTTATTTCATTGTTATTTAAATAAAAATCGGGAGATGATTGGGAGAAGACCTAGTTTTTAGGATTCTACTGTAAATAACTTAGAAATGGAGGGGAATAGAAAGTAGAAACTTGTTACGAGATTCTCTTCCAGAATTATGAAAAGCATAAATAAAAATAATTAATGCGAGCAAAAATTAAAAATGAAAGTAATAACAAAAATTTTCAATGATATTGTATATGAGAATGTAAAAAATGTAATTAATAACATCTTCTTCTTCTTCTTCATCATCAACATCATTTCTAATACATCTATCAAAATCCAGAATTTCTGAAAAATTGTAGTAAATATAATGTTTCTAGAATTCGGTAAAAAAAAAGAATCAGAACGTAAAAGAAGTTGGAACGTCGGTCGACCCGCTGGTGGGAATGCTTGAAATATGGTAATGTTCTTGTTTTACAGCAAGCCAGATCTTCGTGATTCTGATGTATAAATTCCTTCGATAAGCTGTTTCAGGGGCTTTTTGTGCAACGACGTAAGGCACTTGTCATGTCTCAATTTCGTCCAGATCCATGTTGCAAAGCTTATTCGATATATCCTGAAGTAGCGAACTACTTCGGTTCTGTTCTTTCTTGAACTCTAACCATTCCTTTATCTGTTCTGGCATTTCGTAAATCCAGTTCCCTCTTCGAACTTGCTGTTGTACTTGAATGCTTTAGTTGTACCTGTAGAAACGATTAGATATTATTTAACTGGGCACGAAATATTTTATTGTTAAAATATGTTTCATTGTTAAGGCTCTTTACTTAGATTCCCTTTAACGAAATCTCATCTGATTAGGGGGAATGGATAGCCAGTTGTTTAGCAATTGAGTTTTATCTTTAACTTATGTATCTGAGTATTTTGTGTACTTGAATTCAATAAAGCACATAATTGAGCATGTATTTGTGTATTCATTACAAATAGAATATTTCGAATTAAAATTATTGACGTATTTCACAATATTAAAATTTGGAATCAAATTAAATCTATATCATATATTTGCTTCATATTAAGATTCCCATGAATATTTAAAAAAAAGGCAAATATCAACAATTTTTACATAATATATAAAATAATGCAAAAATTATTGCAATTTAAAATGTTTCTAAACAACTTTGAGAGCCGTTTCGAAACCACGTGCAACCTTCTTTAGGAAGAGGCTAGTTTAACTTTCTTCTGCAATTTTAGATAAGATTTTTACGTAGTATATAGTAAAATTTTAAGCTATATTATACTGTATATGATGAAAATTTAATGATCTTAAAGTAGCGATCTAATAATAATGATCCCCACATGCATTCCAATTAAAATAATTGGATAATTTTCACACGTACCTAGTTTAAAATTAAAAAAATAAATTTATGTAACTAATAATTTTAATATATTTTTATTGATTTATTTGCGATAACAATTTCTTCAAGCAAAAGGTACCTTTGTTTTAATTTTAGAATATTTATCCCTGGGCAAATATTTTCGATTCATCATATTTGGTTTAATTAAGTATGCTCAAGTTGTCCTAAAAACTGACGACAATTTCGCAGTTTATCATTTTGTGGTTCGTGTAGATCTCTGAAGAGGATATACACATTATTCGAATTGATGCCTAATATATTGAAAAATAAAGCTTACAGTCATCTATTGCTTTTCCTTTTCACACTATTATAGCGCACCAAGTTCTTCTCAAGTGCATCCATTGCTCTTTTTGTGGCATTATAGTTAAAAATAATCTTGGGCTTTGTTTTTGGTCAACAGTGCTCACTGTTTCATCATGGTAGAAAGTGCTTTGTAATACTACACATTTACTTTTCTTTGGAATGTAAGAAACAAGATCACACCTTTAGAGAATCCAAAAACTTAACTCGTCACTTTACGTCCTGTTACTTGTGTGAGTTCCAAGGGGAGTTTAGCCTTGTCACATCTCATGGTTCCAAACATCGTAATATTTCTTCGATGACATGCTCGCTCAAATTGATATGAAGTAAAATAATTGACATAAGTAATGTTGTGAACTTTAAGTTCATACGATAGATACATTACAACTTTAAAGGCCAAATTTTTTTCTCGATTTTCGTCAGATTGTTTACCAAGATGTGGCTTTATATTCCATACATAGGATGTTTAAACGTCACACAAAATCCAAAATCTGGTACCATATCTATTTATACATTATTTATGATTTCCTATTTATATATTGTTTATAATTAGCTATTTATAAATTATTTATGATTATCTATTTATATATTATTTATGATTATCTATTTATATATTATTATTATTATTATATTTGATACAAGTTGTGAAATGATGTAATACCAGGATGATGCAATACCAACCTGAGGTTATGTAATACAAGAACATGAAATGGGAAACAAATATAATATCAAAACACAAAAATTTTGATAAATAAATAATGTAGTTTGCGGTATTTAAAGATTATTCACGTTTGTGAAATAAATAAATATTGTTTTAAATATTAAATGACTGATACATTTTATAATTCGATATCATAAATCTATATGGGTCATTTTTGATCCGAAGAACGTAAGTGTTACTTTTTTTCATACTACAATATTTGTAAACGGCGCGTTAAAATTTTAGTTATTTTATATTAAGAATTATAAAATTATAAAAAAATGGAAGCACAAGAACTAAGTTATGCTATTTAAAGGACTATTTTGTGAAATAGCTGACTTTTTGCCAGAAAAGTCCTGAAAGGCGCAGCAAGGTTAATAGATTTAATTGAAATTTGTACAAAACAATGATTACTAGAAATTACATATTGCATATTTTATATATTTCGAAAAAACATTAATACTTTCTGGCAATATCAATTTGCACATTAGTGAGTTTATGCGAATCACTTAATCTTCGATGAAATCTCTATTACTCCAATCTGAATTCTATTAACATGGTAAATAACGAGCAGAGGACGATAACACCAGCATTAAAATTCAAATATAAAAATCAATTTCCTTCAACGTGCTGAAATAAAAAAGATGCCTCTAATTCTTCGAAAGCAAGCTCCAAATAAAACCATAAAAATGCCGGATTACCAATAAACGTAGGTTGTTTATTTCTACAAAATTACGAACGTAAAAATTACTGTCAATGAAAATGTGATTTTAATCCCAACCGTGTGATTCGAGCACCAGCAACATCAAGGCCATCGTAAGAGCATTTTAAATAATTAAAATATACAGAATAAGCTTTTTTTCCTTGGAAATTGCGCAATGCTCTAAAATAAATTGAAGTTTTTAGAGAGGGAAAAAGAGTTAATGGGATAAAAGTTTCCGGTACTTTTAGCTAATGGACCGAAAAACTATCACATTTTGCACACTAAAACAAAACTCGATCTACTGATAAAAAGGATAATTACCTGCTGTTTCTCTGTACTGTAAATGAAGAAGAAAAATAAGAGCAAACACCAGGCTGGAATAATGTATAGAAAGTCGTTTAATGTAGCATTTATTTTCATAAAAATGTAAAAATGAACTAATGAACATCTAAATCTCATAAAGTGCTAACTGTTTCGTGCGGTTCGGAGGAAAAAGTGAAGTAACAGAAATATTTTTATAGCAATTACGTAATTAGGGTCATATTTACATGACTCATATTGCAACACTTCGAGATAGTGTCTGACTCCATATAATGTTATTAAACGTATAATAATATTTGAGAACAAACAGATATTTAAAACAGCATAAATGTTCACAAATGAATACTATGTTCTCTAAAAATAGTGAAAAATATATGATTCATTTTATATTTAAATGTTTTATACACATATGCATATTCAGGTCAGTTTGAGTTTATTCATGTCTGTTCCCGACGATGGGGTCGGGGTCGGTCAGAAACGAGTCAATACGTTGTGCCGAACATCAACAATTACATTTTATATTGTTGTTGTTGGTATTTGCTGTGTACGTGGTACTGTACGGATTAAGCGTTTGCGTAAATATAGGATTTGCAATGCTGGTCCGGCACGGGCCATTGCTACCAACTTGTTATGATGGATGTTCTTATACCGCATCTCCGTGGAAAAGGGAGCTTCCAGAGCGTTGCAAACGATGGAGAAAGAGGAAGTACATTTGCTTGACTCCTTATTTTCATTTAAATTCTAAAGGGCACCAAATTCTTTTTTTGTGGATTATTGACATTAGAGTGTATTAGGAGCGTGCTTGCGGCGTTAGCGGCCCTGGGCGAAACAGATTTTAGCGGTCCTCAAAAATGTTTTAACATAACACAACTATAAAAAAAAAACTGACCCCGATTTAGCATTACAAAATAAAAGTTCTTCACTAATCCAAACTTCAAAGGTGAAAAGAAGATAATGAATTTAAGTTAAAAACAGACATTTCTAAACAAAATTAACTAGGAATATACCAATCACTTAGAATTTCTTGCTTAATTTCAATATTTTGGACAAATGAATTTTATTTATTATTATTAATTTTATGTAGGTCTACTGCGGCATTATAATGCAAAGAAAAACTTGTAAAATGTAATTATAAATTTTTGCTTCAAAAAACTTTGCGGTAAGTTTTTTTCTTCGGGCACCTAGGTTTCTGTATCGGCTATACGGCCACCACAATATACATAATAACGTGCATAGTCTATTGATGCTAACACATTTAACTTTTAACGAATATATACAGTGAAAACTGTCTTAGGCGGAACCTGCATAAAGCGGAAACTTGCTCAACACGGAATTTTTTTACGGTCCCTTCAAAAGTCAATGGTAGTTAACATTAGCTACGGAAACTGTCTAACGCGGAAACGGAAAGCACTATTTAATCCCGTTAAAGAGAAAAGCCTTCATAAAGCGGAAAATCGCTGGCAGGAAGAAAATTTTCTCAGCAGAAAAAGCAAACAGGTTTGTAATACAATATAAATAGCAAAGTGGGGGATGACGAACAAAAGGCATTTTACAGATATAGAATGCCCTTGTCCGCATAGGCGGAGCCAGGGGGCGGTTTTGGAGGTTGTAACCCCCATCGCAATGAAATTTTGTATATTTAACATAGGAATATATGAGTTGTAGCTCTGTAACCCCTCCCATTAAGCCTATAACCCCTCTTATGAACTTTCTGCCTACGCCTATGCTTGTCCGACCACCATTTTGCACACCACCCACCCACCATAGGCATACCCAGAAAGTTCTTAAGGAGGGGTTGAAGGCCTACAATGGGGGGGTGTTATAACTCCATTGTATTTTCATGTATACTATACTATATACAATTTCATCGCAATGGAGGTTACGTCTAATGCCCCACCCCATGCCAGTATCACGCACTTCTTAAATAAAAACGTTCATTATTAACCAGAACGAAAAGTCACTCATATCGACTTTATCAATTCATGGATAAACACATGGGCGCCGGCAGCATAAAAATATTGAGGGACAGTATACCAGTGGAAGATAGATAGCTTGTTGTTAAATACGGCCGTACACAGCGTGTGGTCCCATGGGTCCGGCTCTCCTTCCCCTTCCGAAATATGTTTGCTGACAATACTTATTCATTAGCGAGGTTGTAAAATTTTTTGCCTCCCCCGAAAAAATTTCTGGTTAAGGCGATCTCGTCGAAGCTTTTTACAGGGATAACAGACAACAACAAAGCAGTGTTTAAGTTAAATGTGCTTCTGCTTGATGACATTCACTTTACCATAAAATTAATATTGTAGTTGCATTACTAGTTTCATTTTCACATGCAATGCTCCTTAATAAATTGCGTATTTATTATGCTAATAGTGATGGTGTAGATAGTCCCTTTAATTTATGTCGTTGATAATGAGCGTAGAGGGCCAAAAATTTCCTTGAGCTTGCGAAATTAAAATTGGGAAAATGTAGTTGTGGTTGTAACGTTATTAAAAACGTTCCACTTGAAAGTTGAAATAATAACATGTCAATGAAAACGCTGCCGTGCAGAAAAGAGAGCTATATAATACAATCCAACAAAAGGTATAATTACATCAAATAAATGACAAAGTGCATTTTTTTATTTAGCTCTAAATACTTTACGCCTTAGATTAAAAACAATAATTTGAACGACGTTACCTATTGTAAAATTTTTGTTTGAAATTGGGGGGACATGGAACCCTAATACCAACATTGACGGGGAGAGGTGCCCTTGCCCTCCCCCACTAACGGCGCCTATGTATAAACCCACCGCAAGGAAGAGTATCTTTATACAAGGGAATCATTATCTTTACAAGGGGGGTACTTTATCGTTACAATTTAAGCTTACATAATAGACTTTTTGTATAGAATAAGCATGTACAGTTAGAATGAAATTTTGCACCATATTGATCGTAATTACTAAAACCACAAAATAGTGCAAAAATTAAAATTAATAAAAATAAAATGCAGTGATAAAATAAATATTTTTATCAAAAGGAAAATATAGTCTTAAAGTTCGCAAGATAAGACAAATAAAAACAATTAGCATATCCAGTCATCTCTTACCACTGAATTTAACTATGTATGTATTTGTTTTGCATGTAACCTACATAAGGCGGAAACCTGCATACTATGGAATTTTTTTCCGGTCCCGTGAGTTTCCGCCTTAGACAGGTTTCACTGTATATATTTTGGCCACCGTTTAGAAACTTCATGAGCGTTATGGAAAATGTAGCGTCACATGTAAAAATTAACCAGATACACTAGGAAACTATATAATGGCGGCTAAAAACTTATTTCTCGGTTCTTGCACTGCATTTTCTTAGAGGACTTGGGCGACCGCCCAGCTCTCAGCTCCACTTAAGAGCGGCCCTGGTGTATGTACAAGGAGGTGGTATACTAGGGAATGATGGCCGCCGGAGGTGGCGCTGTATTCCAGGACAGGACGCTCAGACAGCATAATCAACCGATGGAGGCTAGTTGATAAAGTGGGGTGATGGGTTGGAGATTGTCGACTATGCTCAGTGATTCCCACTCGCATAAAGACATTTGAGTGAAGTGGAATTTTGCAGGTTGACTAGCCATATTGTGAAGAAAATCCTTTACAAAGAGTTTTAGATCATATTTTGCTACTGTTATCTCGGAACCCTAACAGTTTGTTTGTTAAATCGCATTTATGAAATATTAGTGTTAGGCGGGTGTCCTGATAGACTCGCCTCCACATGGCGTACTCCGGGCGACGTTTAGCGGAAAAACGGTCTCTCACTGAGCAGCTTATACAATTTTAAACACTCTCAATTGTATGCTTTTTCATAGTCAATGGCTCTTATTCATATATCCCGCTGCATTGGAAATAAAAAATATATATATTCAAGTCAATGTGCCCAATTTTATGAAATGGCCGTTAACAGATACAAATTTCCTTTCCTGAGGAATTTTTTTTAGAAATATTAATATTGGCAAATAAGGAGACATCCCTCAAAATGTCGCTTAGAGCATGCGCGTAGGCCATATTCAGTGAAACATAGTGAAGTAACCATCTTAATAAATCGACCACCTGGATAAAATTATCACTTTTTATAAGAGAGGACTGGTACGGACTTAGTTATGTTTCAAACAACAATATTAATCAACGTTTATTGGCGTAGTGATACCAGCGCCGATGTTATCACTACGCCAATAAACGTTGATTAATATTGTTGTTTAATTTAATCTGCGTAGTGTTCGATTTATATAGAAATATTAGTTACGTTTGTACCAAAATTTGCCGTTTATAGTGATCACCAGTCTATGGCGACCATTACAGTCCAGTCTCAAAGGTTTTCACTTTAAGCAGGTTATACTGTATATAGAATGTGGGTTTCTTATTCCTTATACCAAATACGTTGGATGGTTAAACTTCTATAGCACAAGGACAGCAAGTGCTATTCTGCCCTAAAAAGGGTGATGTTTAATGCACCGTTTTCTATATATTATAATTCTATAAACATAGGTGTTTATAAATATTAACTATATTAAAATATATAACCAGAGTGCTTATTGAAAAATTAAATTTAATAGTAGACAAAATTTTATTTGTGATTAAAATCTGTTCATTTATTTATATCAACTTGCATAAAATTTTTGGTTTTGTTCGAATCACTAATAGAAGATGAATGTATATTTACGATCATAAAATATATTTTTATGGTTTAAATACAGCATAAACATTGGAAAATTTTAGAAACAAACTATGGATGCTAAAATATATCCATTCTCATATGAGAAGCCAAGCAGATGTCAAAATATATCCATTCTCTTATGAGACGCCATATAGATGCCAAACTATATACAATCTCTTAGAAGAAGCCATTTAGGTCCAAAATATATCCATTCTCTTATGGGAAATTTGGTTGTCTTTTCAAAAACCTCGTAAGAACTATTATGCTGCTGTCAGAAGTCTCTTAGAAGCGAGTTTGCTATGATAACTAATGGTTTTGATTATTCTAAAGTGAGAATTTTATTTCACATTGATTAAACAATTGTAAGCATAGCAAGACAGCATATATTCTACCGTCTAACGTGGAATGCCTACAAGTTACTCCCATGATTCTGCGAAAATTTATAACGTGAGAATACAGCGAAATGCATTGTAAAACTGCTTGAACTACATTTTAAAGTTCTAGCTTTTTTACTCTATCTGGAATTGTATATTTGCATTATGCGGTTTAGTTCGGCACACTTACTGACGCTATTATATTAAACAGGTAATTTTTTGAAACCGGCTATGCATATTAAAACCCACATTTCAATTTAAAGAGTAATTAAATTCTTTAAAGTTGTATTACCCAAGTCACCCGAGAGTACTAATTAAACAGTTTTCCTATTTCACCCAAGAAAAATATGCTTTTTAAACAATAAATAGAAAATGGGCAAGTAACACCATTTTTCGCAAATATTACGCTTTAAAAAGAAAAATTACCGCAAATTCATTAAAATATGTTTTAGCACGCAGCTAAATACGCAAATTATAAATATATGAATAATAATTCCTTGAAATAAATTATTAGCTTTAAAAATTACTAATATCTTCCGAATATTAACTAAAGCGCATATAGGTTAGGCTTGAATTAAAAATTCAAAAACTATTTTTTTTATCATGGAAGTCTGAACTTTCGTGCAAACTCCGTAGTATCCATAACTTTCTTTAGCGATAATAAATTACGTCCCGTGGGTAAGGATTTCACGACAAGCTAAATAAATTTCTGGATTCCTCAATTTTTAAAATTCTCCTGACAAAGCATCAGCCACAATTTTAACTTTTGTAAATTTCAGCAGCGGATTCTTGTTTTAAATTCATGTGCCACACAAAGATGTCCCATGAAAAGGAACTTGCGTGTTTTACATCTTTTACACTGCGTTCCACGCACTTCAGTAACGGAATTGAAAAGAACTTTTCTTTACATTATTTTGTCTCAGGTTTTTGAATATATCGCAATACATGCAAATATTAATTACTAAACGAAAGGAAAAAAAAAATTTTATATGTGAGATAATCATTTTGTGTATAGCAATCAATCATTCAATTCTAAAATAAGGCTATAATATATATAAAGTAAAAACAAGAAGTGTAAAAAAGTGGACTAAGTTTGATATTTCAATTTTTAGCAGATTTTAGGTAACATTGAAGCTGTTATTGTTTTGCTTCATCTGCCTGCCAGTCACCAATATAAAAGTCATCAGTGCGTGTTGCCTTAGCCCTTGTTGTTTATTACTTCGTATTTCTAACTTTCTAATATACCATTAACGTTATCTTGTGATGATTTTACCTCAATAGTTTTCTAGACGAATTTTACGAAATAACCACATTAACGAGTATTATATACATACAGATATGCTGTATAGTAGTGTATATATTATACTGTCCAAGTGCTGTATAAATACAGATACACTGTAGAGTACTGTATAAGTACAGATATACTATATAATTCTGTATAAGTACGGATATACTGTATAGTATATTTTACAGAAACACTGTACAAATATACTGTACAGATGCACTGTATAGTACTGTACAGATGCACTGTATAGTACTGTGTAGATATACTGTACAGATGTACTGTATAGTACTGTATATATGTCTAACTTCAATTTGACGATATCCGCAATTTAACGATTGTTTTTATTTGTCCAGATTGAGTTACATTGGGTTAAATGTTATGTTTTCTTCGCTTTAACGTTTATTTTAGTCGATTTCACGAAAAATATTGATCATTATCCTGTAGCTGCAAGCAGAATTTCAATTAAAAACGAACCACTGTCGTCAGAAAATCAACTTCAATTGAAAACAATGCTGGTTTACTATGTTTAAAGTAGTACTGTGTTTTGACGTCAACGATGGCTTTTTGGATGTATTTGAAAAAATCGAAAATGCAATTTTAATTAAAATGCCAACTCCCAAGAAGAACCGAAACAAATCAAAGATTTCATTCGAAGTAGTAATTACATACCTACTTGTTATTAAAATTAACAAACATTCCTCAGAACGCTGGTAAGGATTTTTATGATTTTTCTTTTCCATAATTACTTTTTCAATTCCTATCAATAATGCACCCATACTTTTTACTCAGGAGAGGGCCAAAGATCTAATAAAATAATAAAATAATTGTTACTTTTAACGTATTTTACATATAAATTTCAGAAGCAAGTTTAGAGAAGTGCAATTTAGCGTTCTTTCAATATTAAGAGTCGGAAAGAAGGCCACGCTTCAATACTCTCTCGATTCATTCACTTTCAGGATTTTTGGACGGATTTAAAAAGAACAACGTTTTAGGCGTAGGAGAAAATTTTTATACATTATTCGACGTACGTTTCGGACGGACAATGGCCATCTATTCCCGTTTTTTCCAAAAATTAGCTTTCATTGTAAAAATTTTTAAACATGTAAATTTTAAAGTAATTTTCTTCCTTTTCAATCAAATTCAGCTTTCCAAATTTAAAGATGAACTTCCTACACTACAACACTGGGGAGTATACCACATATTTTGCCAATGTAATTTATCCTACATCGGCCAGACTAAACGAGCTTTACTGTACAGAATTAAATAACATTAACGTTACGTTTCAAAGGCTGATTTTAATAAATTCTCCATCGCAGTTCATTGCTGGGAGAAAAAACACAAATTCAATTTCCAAGTGGCGTCAATTATCCGTCAATCGAAATCGCAACACGAACTGAATTTTTTGAAAGCCTTCTTTATAAATCTCAACTCTGCAAATATCGTTAATGATCACAAGACGACTCCGAGTTTCAGCCAGGCATGGCAAAACTAAATTTCGTTCCTCTAAACATCAAATCTCTCTTCAGTTTCTACTAAATTCCTTTTGCCACCAATAGATGGGGCTAATATCGCGCAAATATACCGGTAAACACAACAATACTTCAGTTCTGATACGGCAACACTTGAGTTTTGATACGACAATGTTTCAGTGTTGTTTAATTTTAGATCACTCGAATTCCTGACGAGGGACGGCCATTGCCCGTCCGAAACGTACGTCGAATAATGTGTTAAAATTTTTTCTCTTACACCTAAAACGTTGTTCTTCTTAAATCCATTTATACTGCGTAGTATCACAATCTTGTCTTTCAGGATTCTATCTTGATGGTCTTCTCATTGAATAAGCGAAGCCCGGTTACGTTTCATTCACCCGTAAGGGCCAGAAAGAAGGCAAAAAGGCACGACTCACATTTGCCTGAATTCCTTTTCCCCTCTTTTTTATTCTCATGTGCCAAGAACTGCTATCTAGCAGAAGAACGTAGGTTTATGAACTAAATCATTTTTATTTCTCTGCAAATTTACGTCCAAATGTGTGAATCAATATGGGAAACACAATTACGATGTTATGACCACGTTAGCTATGTCTTGATAGTTCACATTCTGTGTTCGACTCCCAACGGTGCTAAAAAAAATAAATAAATCCTTACCGACACATTGTAGTTCTGGTGTTGGTTCCAGAGGCTTTAAAACGTTCGGATTCCTCCGAAAAATGTAGAACCACTTCCCTACGGTAACTTGATAGTAACCTTTTCGTCTGTCTGGTATTAAATCGGGTTCGACTCCCAATGGCATCGCAGAACGACTGCTGGCTTTCTGGCCAATAGTCCGAGGTTCAGTTCCCTTGGCAGCAGACGTTTGCATTCCTGAGAAAATTGTAGATTCCAGCTTTTCATGCAATTTTCCATCCTTGTTTGTAATATCACAAAGAATAGATCTTAGAAGTTCACTCAGTAGAACATCCAGGTAGGGACTTGAAAGATCCTGCATCGAGATCCGTTTGCAAACGCGTAATTCTGCTTCTTTCAAACTCGTATCTGTTGAAGAGTTCAAATCTAAGTCAAGAAGAAATGTGGGTATATTTGCCTCATTATTTGAATTAATTCCCTCGCTTTAACGAGAGAATTCTTTGAAAGGAAAAACATGCACTTTTTTATAAAAAGGGCAACTAATAAACGTGAAACGAATTTAGAGTTGGAGATGAAACAGCTTGTTTGACAAACGAATTGTACATTTACACAATGGCAACTACCGTATGGCAAGATTATATTTGTATACAGGCAATTTGGATGTTGTTGGTTACATTAAACAAGATTTTTATAATATGGCGTGTGATTTCTTCAAATTGCTCAAAATGTAGCATCGTTATTTAATGATTTAAAGCCCTGAAAACTGTAGTTTCAGTTTAAGTGGTTTAAGGGTTTCTTAAACTTCTGAAGTTGCAATTACAACCTGCGACCCTTAAGAAAGTTTTCTGGGCATAATGAGAACATAAAGGTTTGTTATAATTAAAGCTGAGGAACATAAAAGTACTAATACATTTAAACATAGGTACACTATATGCTCAAAATTGTACGGACATTTTGGATTTTTAAAATATTTTTAGAATTTCTAAAAACTACTCTGCCAATTATTCTTTGACTTTGGAGATATATAGAACATGCTTGAATGCACACTTTCCAATAAAGTTTCGGTGACTTGTGCATTTAGGGGACCACCAAAATACTGACAAAACAAAAAAATATATTTGATCACCCTGTATCATAAAAAGCTGGAAATTATTTGTAACTTTCAGAAAATATTTAACCAGCTATGCTTAATGCCAGTGTGCATTTTCGTAAACCAAACATGTATATTCATGAAGATAGAAACGTTTCTTTAAGAAAACCCAAATTTTGTCACATGTTTTTTGCTTATAATATCCACAATTTTCAGTCAAATTTCACGAAACTTATAAAACATTTGTCAACGTACAAGAAAAATATTATACTTAAATTAGAAATTAATATATTGAATACACGATGAGATATGAGCATTTGAAGAAAATAATTTTTTACTGCACATGCGCGGAAGACATAAATAATTTTCTTCGATAATTTTGTAGTCAATAGTATAGGGCAACTTAAAAAAAATACCAGTGGGATATCTTGAAAATTCAGAAAGTTATCGACGATATAGTGAGCCGTATTTCTCTAATTCTCTGAAAGTAGCTAGATGATAAGGGGTTTTTCCACAAATTGTCATATTCCAAATTACCAAACACCCCTGTTCTGAAAATGAAATATTCCAGATTTATGCAAATAAGGATGCGGAATCTGGACACTTGCCTGTTTTACTTCTCTTTTACAGATGTTAAAAATATTGCTTGGTCCAGAATCACCATTGTTGTCCTTGCGCCATAAAAATTCAACAAACCAACAAGAAGTCAAAAATTAGTATGAAGTGGGGCCACCTTTTGCTGCAGTGATGACTGCCACTCTATCGGGGAGGCTATCTACTAGTTTCTGGAATTTTTCAGTGGGAATTGCATGCCATTCTTGCAAAAGAATATTAGTCAGCTCTTTCGCCAATGTGGGGCATTCTGGCTTAGCTCGCAGTCGACGTTCTAATTCATCCCATAGGTGTTCTATGGGATTTAGGTCTGGGCTCTGAGCAGGCCAGTCCAATTCCTCAACATCCATGTCAGCAAGCCTGCTCTATACAGCCCTTTCTGTGTGGATAGACGTCAGACTTCCCTTTTCTGAAACAAGAATGAACACGCTCCAAATTGTTGCCACAATGTAGGCAGCGTGGAATTGTCTAAAATGTCGAGATAGCCTCCCGTCTTCAGAGTTCCCTTCAAAGGAATTAAAGTGCCAAGCTCGAACCATGAGAAACCACCCCAAACCATTATGCTTCCACCATCAAACTTAACTTGCGGCACAATACAGTCAAGTAAAAAGCGTTTACCCAGCATTCTCCACACCCAGACTCTACCATCCGATTGCCAAATAGTTTACCGTAGTTCATCGCTCCATAACACTTCACGCCACTGCTGCAGGCTCCATGTTTTGCACACTTTGAATCATTGTAAGCGACGCTTGACATTGGTTGCGGTAATGCTTGGTTTATATGCAGCTGCTCGGCCATGAAAACCAAGACTTTGCAGCTCCCGACGAACTGTCTTTGTGCTGACGTTGCATCCAGAGGCATCTTGAAAATCCGCACGAACTTTTTCCGCCGATTTCATGCGGTTCACTTTCACAACTCTTTTCATCACTCTGCGTTCCCTGTCTACTAGACGGAGTGGTCGACCAGGTCTACCAGTGGTCTACCAGGTCTACCAGTGGTCTACCAGGTCTACCAGTGGTCTACCAGGTGGATGCACCGTTGTAGTCCCCGTATGTTCCCACTTTACGATAACAACATTAACGGTGGAACGGGGCACTCGTAACATCACAGAAATCTCACGAGCAGATTTTCCACAGCAGTGACAACCAATGACTTCACCACGTTCAAAATCATTTAGCTCGCCCTTTCCTCCCATTTTACTTTTCTAGCTTTGAAATTATAATTGTTAACTCGTCAAACTTCTTTTATACTTGTCTGAGAGCTAGAAATTTGACGTCACTAACAGAATCCACCACGTAGGAGGGTGTCCAGATACCTTTGGTCCTTATTTGCATAAATCTGGAATATTTCATTTTCAGAACAGGGGTGTTTGGTAATTTGGAATATGACAATTTGTGGAAAAAACCCTTATCATCTAGTTAGTTTTAGAGAATTAGAGAAATACGGCTTACTGTACCGTTGATGATTTTCAAAATTTTCAAGGTATCCCACTAGTATTTTTTCTTAAGCTTCCATATACTATTGACTACAAAATTATGAAAGAAATTTATTCATATCTTTCGCGCATGCGCAGTAAAAAATTATTTTCTTCAAATGCTCATATCTCATCATATATTCAATATATTAATTCCTAACTTAAGTATAATATTTTTCTTGTACCTTGACAAACGTTCTGTAAGTTCCGTGAAATTTGACTGAAAATTGTGGATATTATAAGCAAAATACTTGTGACAAAATTTTTTTTTTAAAGAAATGTTTCTATCTTCATGAATATACATGTTTGTTTTACAAAAATAAACACACGCATTAAGCATAGTTGGTTAAATATTTTCTGAAAGTTACAAATAATTTCCAGCTTTTTATGATACAGGGTGATCAAATATTTTTTCACTTTGTCAATATGTGGGTGGTCCCCTAAATGCACAAGTCCGAAACTTTATTGTAAAGTGTTTATATATACCTCCAAAGTTAGAGAACAATTGGCCGAGTGGTTTTTTAGAAATTCGAAAAAAAAAAAAAAATCCAAAGTGTCCGGATACTTTTGGGCATATAGTGTATTATGTTCGTTTTATGACTTCCTATAGCGCAAACATGTAACAGTACATTAAAATATAATTTATAATTTACACACACACACGCGCACCACAATATATATATATATAAAGTGTGTTATTATTGATAAGAAGTCAAGGTAAATCGAATTTGAACATAAACAATAGAACTGTTAGGAAATTGTTATCTATACTAAGAACATTTAGTATCGTCATTAAACACTATTGTTTTTTATAAAACATTTGCGGTAAACTTGCTTTCCCGTAGGTGGTTTGACCTTTGATATAATAAGTTTTGCTACGAATAATTCAGCCGTGGGATAAAATATGAGTGTTGGTTTTTTCGTTTTCATGAGCTCAGGGCCATAAGGAGGGACAATGTAAGATATTATTACGCTATCTCAGGGATAATAAAATTGCCAAATAATGGTCAATAAACAAAGCTACCGGGGCGAGTTTTTAGTTTTCGTGGGGAATTATGATACAATAATTTTTGCCAATCTTCAACTACAAAGTGCCACCTCCTTTCAGCTTATTTATGCAACTTATTTCTCAGGCTGTCTATATGTAGGTGACATCGCACTTCATCCAATATATATGTATGTACATATATCTTGGTGCAAGGAAGGGATAAAGGCGGGTTAGTCATCCCTTGAAGAATCGTAGCCCCTAAGTAAATAAAAAGTACAAACAAATACCATTCATGGAACATAGTATAGAATAACATAGAACTAAGTGTGGCACAAATGCTATGGATGGAACAAATTAATGGAGCTACTATATGTTTCCCATATGCTGACTATCTAGAGAAATGCAATACATATATATAGAAATGAAGAGATATCTCATATCAGTGGCATATATTTATAATGATTTCTAGTTAAGCATCCCATTATTAGCTCAATTTTTTTATATTGCTATCATTATTAATATAATAATAAATGTTGTAAGATAGCTATAAACAAAGCGACATAATTGAATAAAAATGGAAAAATAAAAATTCTAACTTGATAAGTCAACAATTGGAAATTGTTTTCCCCATTTTAGCAAAATTAGAATTAATTAACATTTACATTGTTTCATACATATTCTTTAATTTTGTGTTTAAGTTTTTTCGCTACAGGCTATCTAATATGCTTCATGTAAAGCAGAGGTTGTCAAGCTGTCGAGGACGACACTTGTAAAGACGTGGCGTGATAACGTTTTTGTACATTATGTAATTAATTTTAATTTAATCTAAATGATGACTAATACGTTTATGAGCCGAAATATTATTTCGTGTTGAATTATATATTTTTATATTTAATTAGACATTATTTTTATATTTAAGTAGAATTTATTTAAATAAAGCTAATGTAATTTGAATGATATATTTTTCATTATCTTGTGAATGAAATATTAAACTACGCATATACAAATATGTTCAAATATATATATATTTATTAACCAAACGAAGGGGAGTAAAATTTTATTCTTGCTGGTCATCATGAGCAACTGATAGTTATCGGCTCTATGCGGAGGGAAAATTACTGTAACTAAAACCTTAAGCTATCCAGCAATAACATATACTAATATAGTATAAAACTTACATTAATTAATCACTACAACAAAATAGTGTATTATGGATAAATACTTCGGAAAATTTACAACTTAACAAAAAAAAATTGCACTTACATACAGTGGAAAATCATTTATTTTATTTAAGGCCGTATAAAGAATTCGAAAGAATTTTTAAGTTTGATTTTGAAAAACGAGTTTTTGCACCTAAGGGAAAATCGTGCTGTTTTCGATACGTTCTGAATTTTTTCTGAAAAAGACATGCTCTTCTTTGCACAGAAAACTTTCGTTCGCATTATCTGATGAGCCATACCCATTTAGAGAAATATTAATATTAAATATGCATGTGCCTCAGACTGTGATTTTTGGCAATAAAGAGAGGTCCATCTTGAGTGAAGCCGTACTAAAGTTCAGAAATTTCACTTAATTTTTATTTATATACTAGACAGAGCACGAGGGAGATCGCGACATCCGTATGAATTTATAAATAAGGCGAAAGGGTGACCGTTTGAGAACCACTGGTTTAAAGTATAAATTAGAAATTTACCGACGGCTTACATTGACATTGGTAAGTTGGCGCTGCTCGCGTTAATACGCAATACAGAAATATATGCATGCTGTATATTATAAATATGAGGCCATAATACAAATTCTATTGTATTCCATAGAAAAATAGTTGAATAATGGTATATATCACTAATGGCTACAAATGAGAAATGTGCAGTTCGTAAATTGTTTTGGTTTAAAGAGAAGGTAAAAAACAATTATTTATTCCAATATGTTCATATGGGAATAAACGTATTATCAGCAAAATTAATTTTGGAATATTTAGTCTCGGCTGAGTAATAAGCATTTTATTGATTGTGAAATATAAGCCTGGAATTTTTAAAGAAAGAATAATAATTTTTGATTATATATATGTATATGTATATAATTTGCGATAAAACAACATAGAAATAAAAATATATTCCCATGATATTCAGGTTAATCACAAACTGATTTCGTAAAAATTGCAACACCATGAAGGACTCGTCCGAATTGAATGAAATTTAATGTACAAACGACCTGTGTTGATACAAATAAACGATTAAAATTACAAAGCAAAAAACAATATTACATGTCGAAAATCAGTATTTGGTGAAGCCACCACGCGCTGCAATAAGTGATGCTATACGACGTGGCATGGAATCAAACAGATGTTGAATGTGTGCCTGAGGAAGAGCATTCCAGATTGCTTGTATGCGACCCCAAAGTTCATCTGTAGTAGCTATGGGACGAGGATCACGAGCGAGACGCCGACCAACGAAATCCCACACATGTTCAATCGGCGACATATCCGGCGAATAGGCAGGCCAAGGAAGAAGCTGTATCTGTTGTGATGAAAAGAAGTCTTGAACATTCCTGGCAATATGTGGGCGGGCATTGTCCTGTTGAAATACAGCTCCGGGAATGCCTTGAAGGAAGGGAACAACTTCGGGCTCCAGAACTTCATTGATGTACCGGTTGCTGTTAAGATTACCCACAATTCGTAGCAGCTGAGATCGTCCATGATACGCAATCGCACCCCAGACCATAACGCTGGGGGTTCGTCCACTATGACGTTGGATAACGCACTCCGGAAGGTGGCGTTCACCGGTATAGCGTCTAACACGGATGCGGCCATCACTGTACCCCAAATTAAAGCGGGATTCATCAGAAAACACCACTTGTTGCCAATCAGCACGCCAGTCTCTATGTCCATGAGCTCACTGTAGCCGTAGGCACCGATGGTTTTGCGTCAGGAGGATCCTGTATAAAGGAACTCTTGCACGCAGTCCACGGTGCAGTAGACGCCGACGAATTGATGAAGCACACAATGATACACCTGTAGCAGTGCACCAACGTTCTGCCAACTGTCCAGATGAAGCAAAACGGTCCGTCACCGCCATGCGGACCAGGTGTCTATCATCCCGTGCTGACGTCACCTTTCGGCGTCCACTCCCGGATTTCCGAGTTGTCTGGTTCTCTTGAACCCACTGCTTCCACACTCGCATCACTGTGCTGCTGTTACGCCCCATACGAGCTGCTATTGCACGATAAGAAAACCCTCCTTCACGAAGGCCGATCATTCGTCCCCGTTCAAACTCCGTAACTTGCTGAAATGTCGCCCTCTTTCGTCGTAGAGGCATAGTGACGTCTCATGTAACGTTTACCACTAGCAGATAACCATACACGCCCCGCTACAGCCCTCTATTTATACGGATCCATCAGCAGTTCAGAGGGCGCTGCTCAGCCCACGCATGCGCGATGACTCTGAAATTCTAATCATTTGAATAGCATACCCTAATTTGCATTTCCTGAAAGTTTCAGCTCAATCACATGATTCCTTCATGGTGTTGCAATTTTTACACACGTTAGTTTTTTACTGTCTCATGGTAAACTAAATCCAATTTTCTAATAGCAGTAATAAAAAGGCATAAAAGGTAAAGTACATCATATTGCTTTGAAAACCAAGACCTGATTTTCGGGCCGTTTTAAGATAAATGGTTTATTATATCTTGGCTTAGAATTAAAAAAAAAATTAGAAGGCTACAATCTGTACCATATTTTTAGCAGAAAGGGTAGCAACAATAAAAAATTTAAATTTTCACGCAAATCTCTGTGAAGTCATACAAATATCAGATTCAAATTTCAAATATGACAATAGTCATTTGTTGATCAAGCCAAAAAAACCTTTTATCTGAATGAAAAAACATGTAATGTATGACAGTAGTTAAAATGCAAGTATTTCTCTCCGCTTCTCTCTTTCATGTATGTGTGGGTTCAATTGCTCTTATGAATAACTAAACGCGTATCTATAAAAAGTGTCCCTTGGTTTACGCAAAATGATCCTTGCTGCTCTTGCGCCATAAGATACAACCAACCAAGCAAGCATAACTTGCCTTATCTATACTGATTATTTCACTGCTTCATGTGTCAAACACCAAACCAATCTCGTTATAATGTTTTATATCCACATGCGGATTTTATTATGGTAACAAAACACATCCCAGTCAGAAAACTTTCCTTAAACGGTCAATACTTCAAATCCACTGTTTTAAAACCAAACACGAATATTTCGCATATAAATGAATCAAAATTGCGTTTTTCCAAATGGTTTTTCAAAGTCATTATTCTAATGTGGAAGTCGATAATTGATAGCAATTCATATGTATATGAACATCGTACTTTACCATTGTGCATAAGTTGACAAGACTAGAAGTTGAGGATGGATTGCTTCTATACAAACAAAGCAGTGGTAAGAATGTGGCCAATGAGGCGGTTACCTCAGAACAGATGATTAAAGGGAGGCTTAGTGTGGTCACGTACGGATACGTATTGTGGTTCGTGGCAGATGTTAATGTGTCAGAATTAAACATGTATATAATCAATAATTAAAAATTTCAAGTTTTAAAACCTGATGTTTTATTTGGAATATTATTTTGTATTTTCGAATTAGGCAGGCAACTTTCTCAGAATCGTCCTGTCTACGTAGCATTAAAATGCATTAAAATTACTCATAAAGTTGTGAAACCTATGGCTCTAAACCAGTGGTTCTCAACCTGTGCTCCGCGTGTGCTCCAGTGCTCAAAAATTACAAAAATCGTTAGATTTCTTGCTAAAAAAAGTTGAAAAAGCCAGATTTATAAAGTATTCCTGCTGGTCGTGAATCGAAATTTTATAGCTAAAGGAATGTCAAATTCGCTAGATTGACAGAAGTGGTTTTCGAGAGCATATCTATATGGGTAACACATTGTGGATTTAAAATATTGCTTTAAATTTTTTCTCAAATGTTTTGAATTACTTTATGTTTTTCGTTACTGTTTTCTGTTTACGTAGTTAAGAAATTCCCCATTTCTCTGAAATTTTTGAGAAATATAACATTACGAATATAATAAAACTTGACGTTTACATGTCCAAATACCTAGAAATTCCATCCACCGTTAATACTGTTGTCAGTGAGTTTATTACATACATTGGCGAAAATGTCTTCGCCCTTGTGAGGAAAGAAGTACAAAAAGAAAACAAATAAAAGCATATGCATAACTGATGTTTTAGAAAACGATATTTAAAGTTCCATCTTTTGATAATTTTAATTGGAAAAATTAAATTTAAGCAATTTGAAATTCGAGTTTTTAAAATTCTCAATTTAAAGCCGATTCAAATTAAAGCAATTTAAAATTCGAAAACACAAATTCGCGTTTTGATTTTTAAACAATAAAATTTCGACCAACAACTTGAAAAATATGATTAGGTAAAAGTAGCTAAAATTATACGTAGGTGCCTTTGGCATAAGGGTGACGAAAATGCCCTTATTAATAATTCTTCATTTAAAAAGTGTTCTGTGACGCAAAAAATAGAGAACAGCTGCTCGAAATAACGTCATAAACCCTGTGCCACAAATTGTGACATACTGTTAGCTGTAAGGTTTTTATTTCTATGTCACATAAAAAGTTTAATATGTTCACCACCGTCTTAAAAATGAAACACAAATGTAGTGTTCAAAGAATGAATTGTTTTTACTAAAGTCAAACGAACTCATCATAACTGATGATGTAATATTGGACGACATATTACTATAAAAGACAGAAAGCTTTTTCCGCATCGAGTGGGGAAATAGACCCACAAACACTTAATAACAAGTAAAGTGCTTTTTTCCACTGAGCAACAGACGGCGATCTAACTACCTCTTCAACAGAATATGATGGTGTCCAAAACTAATGGTGCCCTATATATGTGTCTTCATTGTAATTCAATATCGATATAATATTCTTTAGGCAATAAACATAAAATTTCATTTTTAAAATCTTTCTAAAGAGGAGTGAACTGTTTATTTGCTTGTAGTAATTAAGGTCATGGCATCAGTTGCCAAAGTAATATGTTTTTATTTACATACAGGGTGATTCATAATGGATGTTATGGGAAGCATTTCTTAACACTTATTCGTAGAAAAACGTGTTCATTTCGAGATTATCAATAAACCATTCTTTGTTATCACTATAAAACACATTCATAAACTTCATAATGTAAATTCGAATTTGCTCTGCGGTGGCGCAGTGTGGTAACGCGTTCTCCTAGTGCGCCGCTAATCCGGGTTCGACTCCCAGCAGTGCAAAGAACGCTTACTCAGAGATCTCATAAAGATCGCACTGCTCACTGTAGTCCGGGGTTTGGTTCCCTAGGCCTTAAGAGGTTCGGATTCCTCGGAAAACAGTAGGTCCCGGCGCAGCATGACCACTGTAGTCTTTGAGCCGTAAAACCAAAAAGAAAGAAAGAAAAGAAATTCGAATTCCTCGCGCATATAGAAAAATTACAACTACAGAATAAGGAGCGTGAGAAAACTTCAGTGCAACTACGTATACAGGTAATGACAGTAGAATCTGTAGAAATTCACAACTCATGGGGCTCAAGTGGCTATGGGGGGGGGGGCTCAAACACTTTTAATGAAGATTGTGTGGCGCGACCTATGTGAAAATAATTGGTTTTGATTTCGAACGGTGCAGGCTTGAACCCACTGAGCCACTCCTTTTCCTATGCTACTGAGTGTTGTTGATGGAGGTCACTTAAAAATATTAACTGCAGTCACTTAAAAGAAACAACAGTCATCTTATAATCCAAATAAATGACATAAAAAATGCTGAAATACAAAAAGCAATCGGAAACTTTATTTCATAAAAAGTCACAGATTATATGTTGACGCGTTAGATAACGCTAATGATGAAACACTACTCCTTAAGCCCAAAAACCGCGATTGCGATCTTCAAATCATGTCGTTATAGAATTATGCTTGTGCGCTCTTACTAGGCAAGGATACAAAGTGCAGGCTGTATCAGGGGCTATATCTTTCTGAGAAATCAAAACCTATGTGCCAGGGGAATCGTGCCGGGAACTACTGTAGGCAGAAAAACTGCCCTCCTTCTACACCATCACTGGGAGTAGAACGCGGGTTTATGGTATGATAGACGAATGCGACACTACCGTTTCAACATACATGGGACAGTGGACTTACTGTCGATTCATAAAAAGGTCCGGTGTAAAAGCCGGTTTTGTGGCATGGACGCGTGTTTTCTGGATTTTCCACTGGACTTCTTTTCATGAACGGGTAGTACAATAATGGTCCGAGGAATCTGAACCTTTTTAGGCTTAAAGAAACAAGTTATGAACAACAGTGTACGGTTAATCGCTATGGAATTTTTTTTGGCACCGAACCCGAATCAACAGCACAAGATAAACGTGCCATTCCTGAGCTATAACATTAAGAAACTTTCCTGAAGAACAGGGCGAAAATGAAAAAGACGAGCATTTACAGTGAAAATACATCGCACCATAGGAAATCCTAATAAATTCAATAACCATATGGTTAACTGTTAGCAATCAAGATCATTTGCAGAAGTGTTAGCTGTAACGTAATATTTAAAAGGCTTACATTTTTTTTAAACTGAATGAGAATACTTTATTCAGTAGAGAAGAGTTTTCTTAAAGTGTGGTCCAAGGCGATCAATCAAGTTGATCGCGGTGGCCCATCAAGTGGGCCGCGGGATCTTCAGAAAATGTTGAAAAAAAAAATGTAATGGAATAGTACAGAGTGGCCATTATTTAATGTAAGGTGTTTAGAGCCCGGTGTCAAAAATATATTGAGTCAAACGGAACCAAATTTGATTTACATACTTCTGGGATCATGGGATTTTTGATTTCTGAATAAAAGAGATGAAACAATTATAAAATATCTCAAAATTTTGCCACCACGATGGAAACTGACACCGAAATCGCTCAATTGTATATATTTTTGCAATCAAAAATAGCTAGATTATACAAAGTCCAGTACATTAAAGGTAATTAGTGAATATAAGAAATGCTGAAAATGCAATTCACGTTCGTTCGATAAAACTGTTGCGCTATGCTAACCCAAAGTAATTGTGCTCTCCTGTAAAAATCTTGTTACACAAACAGTGGTAATATTAATTCCGCGTTTCTGCAATTTCTAAAGCTTTTTACTACAAATCAAATTTCATGGTCTCAAAAATATGTACACCAAATTTGGTTCAGTTTGGTACAATTTATTCTTCGCTATTGGGTTCTAAGTGCTTCACGTTAAATTATGGCCACCCTGTATATTAACATTTTGTGGCTAAAAAAGTGCCCGCTTGCGAAGAGTAAAGATTCGATGCGAACAATATAATTTTTCACAGTGTCTTCCTCGTTGTCATTCCAGTAATTCAAGAAATTAATATTCAAGCTGAGGAGCTTGGCCTTGGTTGCTTATAATGTTTTACTACTTACGCACAAAACACAAAATTATTTTGCTTGCAACGGTGGGGGAATAGTGATTAGTTGAGCCTAATGTTATTCACCACAGTTGGTAACCTTAGTTTTAGAAGAACAAAACTATTTCAAATGTCTACCGTGGACAAACCCAAGACTCCCTTCCACTGAGAGTCCACGACGAGTAAAGACATACCTAAAGTTTTATTTTCATGCTACCTCTACCTATGTTGTGGATATAGCGTAAGGTGGGTCGAATTTTCAAAAGTTGCTCGAATCGAAACGTAATAGTGCGGAAAAGTTGCTTTTTCTCGAGATAAACACAGTGAAAAAATAAGTTTTGGAATCGGATAATATCTTCAGGTCACACATGACCCTCAAAATTTGTGAAATTAGCCATAAATTGACCTTTTTTAGAAACTTTTGAATAGTGCCTTAAATTGGTTGGATTCTTATGAAACTTCCGTTATGAAAGTAATTAGAAACTAGTTAACGATAAATAATACTTTGTCGGACGGCAGGGTGTCGCTTTAGGAAGAAAATCGGCCAAAAATACGAAAAAAAACAAAACACCGTAGAAGCGTTCATGACTGTAGAAAAATAGGTTACGCAGACTGTTTGATTATCTATTGCTGTGCAGCTCTTCGCCTGTTTGCATTCCACATTCAGTGTAAAGGAAAACGACCTCGAACTCACCACGGGAAGATGGCCGCACTTCAAGTTTAACCCACGCCCTTCTCAACCAACCAACCACAGCGGGACTTGGAAAATCACTATTTTTTGATTTGGTTTGGTTCCACATGAACTGGATGTCGTTTTCAAATATTGACATTTGGCAGCGGGAAAGCAAAACTTCTCTGATGAAACCATCTCTGCTGTCACCGCCACATACTTTGCTCACTGCTTCTGTGATTAGTTTCACAGTACGTTTAACCTCCTGAGTGTGACATGGAAATTCGTTTATGTTGAAAGTTGTTATCTGCTTGGAATGAATGAGGTTTAAGATTTCCTCGGATGTTGCAGATGCTAGAAGTGGAGGACAGGTAATTTTCGTTGATGACTAACTGATCCACCTTGTCTAGTCTTTTGCATCAAAATTTAAATCAGGAGTGATGAACGTACATACGGATCTGCATTTCTCTGGTATTTCCCTGGCTTTTAAAATGCACCTTAAAGCAAACTCTCTGATATGCTATTTTTCATTTTAGCAAGAAGAAGATCCTCAGGATGGTTAAAGAAAGCATTGTTTTGGATTACTGGATCAATGATTGTTTTGAGATGATAAGATTAGTATCGGGGAGCCTGAATTGACTGAAAACATGTTTTGGGAATTGAAGCGTTGATGATTGGGTTTTGATTGTGAACCATAGAGGTGAGTATACTTTCAGGATGAACGCTGTGATATGAATAAGATTTGAAGATGGGTCTGAGGAAGCAACGTATAGTCTAAGGACTCTATTAGCCGTTGTCAACCACCTTGAATGACTAAGCAGTCCAGGGTTACAAATGACAAGATCTGGAGGACAAACACCTTTGTGGAAAGTCAATGAAATTGCAAGTGAATATTTTTTTATTACTCCTGCATATTACTCCTGATGAAGGACTGCTGCTGATGCGTCCGAAAGCTTGAGTGATCTTTTTCATTGCTATTTTACCAGTGTTTAACCTTTTTATGTAAATATTTTTTATCCTTGCTTACGATGTCTTTGCTCCACTTTTGGAAGTATTCACTGGATTTCCAGAAATTGGTAATTTTTCGCATCTTTGAAGGTGCTTTTCGACAGGTCCAGAGTATGACTGTGGGCAAGTTGTTTTGCCGTCTAATTTTTCAATGAAGTGCCTCAATGGCAACTCATTGAAGTGGAACATATAGGCAGACAACTGTAAAGGAATTTTGACAGAAATTTCTATAAACCTAATGGCTCCATTTTTCCACCCAGTGTTTGTGTTTGTTCCATCGCATCCAATGCCTTCTTTGCCCATCTTAAGAATCTTCTTCTGGCTATGGTGAAAGACGAAAAAAAGCATGTCAGAGAGTTTGCTTTGAGACATATTTTAAAAGCCAGGGAAAACTAGAGAAATGCAAATCCGTACGTAGGTTCATCATTCTTGATTTTCAACATCCGAGGAAACCTTAGACTTCATTCATTCTAAGCAAATACCAAATTTCGACCTAAACGAATTTACATGTCACACTCAGGCGGTTAAACGTACTGTAAAACTAATCACAGAAACTCCGAGCAAAGTATGTGGCGGTGATAGCAGAGATGGTTTCATCAGAGCAACTTTGCTTTCTCGCTGCCAAATGTCAATATTTAAAAACGAAGTCCAGTTTATGGGAACCAAACCAAATCACGAAAGTAGTGATTTTTAAAGTCCAGCTATGGTTGGTTGGTTTGTTGAGAAATGGCATAGGTGGAACCTAGTGCGGCAACCTTCCCGTGGTGAGTTTTGGGTCGTTTTCCTTTTTACTGAAAGTAGAATGCAAACGTCTACACATCGAAAGTAAAAAAAACAGTCTGCTTAACCTATTCTTCTGAAATCATGAAGGCTTCTACTATGTTTTACTTTTTTCGTAATTTTGGCCAATTTTTTTTCCAATTTTTCCCTGCCCGCTCCCTTTGAGAATGTTTTCGATCACTGTGTTTATCTCGACGAGTAGCAACTTTTCCGCACTATTAGGTTTCGATTCGGTGTAATTTTTAAAAATTCCACCCACCCTTACTATAGGGGGAAATAACAGAATTTACATGTTTTCATGGAAATTTCGGCGATGTTTTACAAATTATTTGTGGAACTTCCTTAGGATCGTCGGAGAACCCTGGGATTTCAAGGAAACCTAGATTTCCAGGAAACGCACTTTCAAAAAGACTGTACTAGAGGTTTGCAAGCTCATTTATAGGGATCAGAACGTGATCAATTTTATTTGAACTGACCCTGCGGTGGTACTAAGGATCCATTTTCTCGCCATCGTATCACGTGATCGTGGTTGCAAATTGCATTTATTGGCGACATTTTGAAAGTTGCGCCAATGTTTACATTCGTCGGATAATCGCGGATTTTTGATTATTTTTATGCCAAAATAGCGAACATTGCGCCAATGCGTAAAACCTTTATCGCCAAGGTAATTAAAAATCGGAGCTGTACAAAAAATGGCGGCTGATTCGTCGGCCTATAATTCTAGGGACTCAAGGTGATACGGCGCTGACGCGCTTGCGTAGCCCGGGTTGGACTTACATCGGTGCCAAAGAAAAATAACTCTGACGGACTAACTGATTATTGCACTCCTGGGGTTGATTCCCTAGGCCAAAGGAGGTTCATATTCCTCGAAAAACTGTACTTCCCGACGCAAGATTATCCTTTGCTATCATTGTGCCATAAAACTCAGAAACAAATTTATTTGTGGTTTTAAGACTCCAGAACGGCAAAAGACGTGAAGCGATTTTTTTTTGATTAGTTCATTTTTATATGAATTAATCAGAAATTAATTTTTTACAAACATTAGGAAAATTGTTAGTAACCTGATCTAAGCAAATGACGTTTAATTCTCCGTAGTTGGAATCAATTTAATAAATCTATTTAATTAATCCATTTAATAAATCAATTTAATAAATCAATTTAAAAAGTGAAGGTAATTTATACTAATATTATAAGATAGTCTTCTTTGGGAACTCACTTGTCAATTTTTTATTTAATACGTGCATATCTTTTCTCATATCAAATTTTCTTATGACTTTCTATGTTCCATGTCTTGTCTTTCATAATGATTCAAGGTAATAGAATTTTTTCCTTGCCCTTGAACGAAAATTAATTTAAATATTTCTGCTTAATAAATTGGTATTTAGAAAAAAACTTAGGCCGCTTCTATGTTTAGTAATTAACGTTTGCTAAATCTCGGTAAGTATCATCGAATATTTTCGCTTTGAAAGCTTAGTATTTCGTTGCGGGGTAATTACTAAAGTAATATATCATAAACTCAAATTATCTTAAAATCTGCTTACATTTTCATAGCTTTACCTAAGCTTACATAAGAATTCTTTTACTTAGTCTCCATTTTTTTCATTTAGTTTGTATAAGTTAAAAAAGTAGCCAATTGCGACCATAATTTATATTAGCAAACGATCCTCTCATTTAATTTAAACTCATTTAATCACTTCATTAATGTAAATCAACTTTATTTTTGACTGAATGTATGCAAAATTAATTATGCAAATGAAAATATACAAAACGGAGAATACAAATGAAAATACGCAAATTGAAAAAATATAAAATGAAATACACAAAATGGAAAAAGAGAAGGCAAGAAGAAATAAATCACAATATATACATTTTATACTGACCATATTGGGAAGAGACTTTTGCATCTTACGAAGCCTAAGATGCCCAGATTAAAGGTGTGTTTATATGTCATTTACAATCCAAATACATGGAATGAACATGTTATTCTTCTACAATATTGCAAACTTGTTTTTCATGATTTCGAAGCTTCTGTCAATCTAAAGATATCTTCTGAAGTAAACTGTTCTCTGTACATATATTTTTAGTCTTTTTGAAATTTACATTTGCGCATCATAAACACCATTATCGCCAGCTTTATTTTATGTAGGCCTTATTATATCATTAGGGAGCAAAGACAGAGAATATAAAGGTCCAAATATGGTAGGATTCGCATATGATTAGGAGCTCAAGACCAATGTCTTCGTTCACAATATTCGGTCACTTGCTGAACGAGTTCTAGAATATAAAATTTCAAACTCTGAAAATCAAATCTGCATAAGTTATATATGTACATACAATAATATCCAGCATTAAACTGTCTTAAAATTTTATTAAACAATACATTGTATATTTCCACTTGAATTTTAGTACAATAAGCTAACACACGACCATGATATGAAGATATTTATATTAGTGACCACTCATAGAATAAGCTGCATATTTGAAGATTAAAAAAAAAAGGTATACATTTGTTTCCTTCGGGTTACAATACCTCTGTGCATAAAATTTCCGTCCTAAAGAATTAAACACATAATCATCAGTGTAACTCGTTGATTCAACAAAGCTTTTATTGTAAACACCTCAGTTGCTCGCCTCGATGAAAATGACATTCTGGATCACTATACTTTTTTTTAGTTTTCTAATTTTTATATTTTTCGAATTTTCTACTCTTTATTTTTAGAAATCTCGACATTTTTATTCTTTATATCCGTCGCATGCAAAAATCTTCTTCATAAAAATATCGAAATTTAGTTCACTTAGTCATTATATCAAGCACACTGATCTTCCACACTCAATGCGAGCTAGGGTTCTGTGGGCCTTACAGTGCGTGACTCATCGCCAAAGAGAAAATTTATTCATCGAGATGTAAAAAAATTAATCCACATAATTTAAATATTGCAAAATGGACGTAACAAAAATATATCTATGAAACGAACATGACGAATTCAAAAATTACGAATAATTAAATTTTAGATCATTCTATATTTCTTAAAAGCCTCATGGGATATCAGTTCGATAATACAAATAATTCTATAACGATGATACCCACCCCGCATGTTGATGAAACTTTAAATATTTTTCACGCACAACAACATTTCGATTTACAAAGTTTGATGGCTATTGAACAGTTCTGTTTTAAAATATCCGATTAAAATGCTTTAATTTGAGCAAACAAATGGATTATTTATTTTATATAAATCGAACACTACGCAGATTAAATCAAACAACAATGTCAATCAATCAACGTTTATTGGCGTAGTGATACCAACGCCGATGGTATGGCGTGATTAGATGGTGAAACGTTTCACAATCTAATCACGCCATAAAATGGATTATTATTAAAAATTTGTTTATTATAAGTTGTTTTATGGTTACCATATATTTGCCGTTTTAAGGAATAAGAAAACGGCGTAAAAATGTTTAATAGAAACAGTATTTTGATTAATTAAAAGTTTATTTTTTTAAAAATTGCGATCTTAAAATGCACGTCAGATAAGATGAAGGTTTTTCTGAAATAAGGAGACCTGGAAATGAAATTTTTAATTTCGTTGATTTTTTTTACCAACCAAGTTGAAATTGTTATGCAAGATGTAATTTTATGAAGTAACTTACCGTACCAAATTTAAACTTGATAGGTTTGGTAGTGTTTTTTCAGTAACTTTTTGTTGCCTTTTTAGTCCCGAACCTGCTATTTGGCGAACTCGCTCCCCGCGTTGCAATTTTTCAGTACGAGTGTCCCTTTTTTTGGTGGGAAGATATTTATATAAGTCATGAAATGATGCATATATTAATATGTATCATAATCATAAGTTACATAGAAGATATATATTTTAATATACGGCAAAAATGCTTTAAAATTTTTCTTAAGACAAATGTATTAAAATCAAAATATTCATGTGGTAAAATACTTTTAATATAATTTATTTAATAAATTTGTTGTAAAGTCAATTTAATAAATTAGTTAATAAATTTATTTAAGCAAATCAAGATTTAATAAATCAATTTAATAAAACAATTTAATAAAACAATTTAATAAATCAATTTAATAAATCAATCTAATTTCATAATTATGAAATTTCTATGTTGAAAACGGTTATTTACGTTAAACATTTTGGGATTTTCTTACCGAAATTTATCAAGATCATTAAGCAGCCCTGAAAGGAAAGCCCATAATATGAAAAGCAGGTTTAAATGCCGAACTGCGAGCAAGTAAAATATTTTCATTTGTTTCAAAGTTAATATTCTCATTCTGAATATTTGTTTTCGCAATTTTATCTATCATCTTATTATACATTTTAGATAATACGATGAAAAAACAAATCATCAGTTGCTATACGACTGTAGTTTTCATCAAGATACAGTGGAATATCGATAACTCGAAAGTCTCGGTATTCCCAAAGTAGTTTAATTCCACTTGAAATATCATGAATCTCTGTAAATCGAAAAGTTGAAAACACGAATTCAATTTCCTTTCCCTCGAATTTCAAGTTACTAAGGCTCCCCTATATTCGTCACGCGATGTCTTGTTATTGGATCGCGGTAGTGTATTTTTTATTGAATCACTTTTATATTAAAATCTGGTGGACCAATAACAAATGTGTGTACATGCCGTGACTCCGATGGAAAAGTAAAAATCGAATGAATTTAATAAAAAATGAAGCAATGTTGACGTCATCTGTAAAGCCACAACACACGTAGTGTTATTTAAAATTATATCCTAGTGGCCTTATATTTTGGCTTTGAAAATCCACAGGTATAAAGGTGCTTTTAAATTCATGTGGAGTTCTGAACCAAAGAAGAGGACAACATGCGAGAGAGAAATTTAATAATAAATACCGAGGGCAAATTCAAATATATTTCAAATTTTTAGCTTGAGTTAGTATTGAGTTGACGTGAGTTGGTATTCGCCGGGTTTAATCAAGTTTTGGTCCCTTAATACAATAAGTACGGCAGGTGCACCCACGCATATATACACATGCTATTTTTAAGGTAAATGCAATACAATGTATGCTAATAGTTTAGACAGATGTATGTAGTTTAAATACATCTAAAGTTAGAGCTAACTCTATAAAGACGGGACTAAAGTAGGAATAAAGGAAATTGCTTAGCAAAAATTTAAAAAAATATTTTTATCTATTATTTTTTAAAAGCCTTCTCATATAGAACCTCTTTTTAAAGCCTATAGAACTACACATTGTATCGTAAAGTTAACCTAAAATCCAGGTTTTTCAACATTTAAGAAATACATGACTTTCCCTCCATTGTTAATGATACGAATCTAAAGCATACTGTGACTTCCACACCTCTATAAGTTACGTTCACACATCTCAAAATTACGTTAGGCCGGACAGCAAAAAAAAGCTCTTATGTCTTCAAGCAAAAACGTTATTTTGATCTTTTCAATTAAAAATATCACTTCTCACACTCATTAATAATAATTACGTCATCAAAGTGGCGATCTCCTGCGACACTGAGATTGATAGAAAGCAATATTCTTTTTAAAACTATATCTCTGTTGTCATTTCTGAAAGAAATAGTTTATCGCATAGAAATGAAAAGTCAACATTCTCCCATCTTGTGTTGCGGGTACGAAGCAACACTCAACAAAATCATAAACTATTTCAGCAAAAGCCACATTGTCATTGCATTGTTCGTATAAAACTGGAGCATTCCACCATCAAATAACCCCCAGCTGCTTGATCTAACAAACCAAAAACGGGAGGTCTGCCTAGTTAACTTGTCCAGGTTGTTTCTAAGATTCAAGCTTTCTAATTTCACTTACGTTTATTGTTGACGAACACCGACTAAATTTTTTCATATTGAATTTATACCAGTACAGTAGTTGAGTCTGTCCAGAAGTATAAGTAACTCTTTCGTAGTCTGTCTATTAGTAGCGGATTATACTCTTCATCCACAGAAAATTCTTTCAAGTGGTGTTCAATAACAACACATAGTAAAAAAGGACTGTTCATTACACCGAATACTACTCTGGTGTAGTGAAAAATCTTAGCTGCTGATGTTCTGGCCACCAAAAGAAACATAGGAAGTCTCTGTCTTCCTTTCGGACACAGATTTGCAAAAACGCTTTTTCAATGTCTGCAAACGCAGCATATTTTTTTTTTCTCTAAACCTCAAAAGAAGGTTAGGAAACAGCTCAATAATATTGGGTAACAATTTAGACAATGATTTAGTGACGATTCATTGAATACTGGCCTTATTTTGTTAGTGCTGTGGTGTTTTACGATAGGTTTATGTGATGAATAATGACCATAATTATCAACTTCGTTTTATGGTATTTCTTAGATTATTCTCTGAAACAACCGTTCTAATAAAATATCATTATACGATGAGTATGGATTCTCCGAATGTAGTTTACTATGTTTCTTTCAACCTCTTTAATGCTGAACTTTTATTAGAAGGGGCTGCTCTTACTTCCATAGTGGAGCAACTGTATATCGTCTTTCCTTGTTTGCAAATACTTATTTTGAAAAACTCAATCGTACCTGTTAAACTGCCTCTTTTTTGTGGACCTTTTTCAGCAGGGTTTTTTATACCTATATTGTGTATATTCCATAAATCAGAAATTGGGCTCCTTGTAGGAACATTATGGTTACTGTTATGGTCAGGTTAATTTCTTCCTCTTTATTAGATTGGCCCAGAAGATGCTAACTAAATTTTGTCTTGATGGCAAGAAGTCCACATGTCAATTTTTTTTAATAACAAATTAATAGATGTGCGGCAATATACGCCCCAATCAACAACTCGAGCGGCCCTGGATTTGCTTCATTATCTGTAATAGAAGTGTATAGATGATTTAATTCTTCAATCCACGGACACCTTTCTACCGGAAACACATAGTCACAAATACTCGGTTGATCCAGAACTTTGACACTGTGTACATTTACACTACCCAATTTACACTATCCCATTTACACTACCCCATATACACTACCCCATTTACACTACCCCATATACACTACCCCATTTACACTACCCCATATACACTACCCAATTCCATTTTGTACCATAAATGTTTCCTGTGTCCTGTTTTGTGTCCGCAAAATAACGAATGTACCATAACTTCTTGTTTAGGAGGCACACAATTTAGTTTGGCAGCTGTTTCTTTTCGAATCTGTGATCTCTGCGATCCGATATCTATTAATGCCGTAACTTTAGATTAAATGTTCGCTTTCTTTACTTTTAAAATTAAAAAATTTGTAAAAATATTTTGTAATATTGGCCGTATAATACTAATATTAGTATTATATAATATTATTCCATACAGATAATATATAGAGTAAGAGAAACGACAAAATATAAATATATGTATTAAAAAAGAAAGAAAATAGGATTTCAAAACCTGGATCGCAAAAACGAGGTCAAAAAACCAAACGTGGAACAAGCAGTAGGCAATCGCAAAAGCGTGGTTTGTTTTAGGGAACACTGGTTTGTTTACAAACATAAAGTGCGTAGAGTAGTTTACTTCATTTGTCCTGCATCTGTTGATAAAATAAGAAAGTATGTATGTAGACACGTCTCCTACAATGCGCATAAAATTCTTAAACGAATACATGAATACGAAAACATCGAAACTAAATGTAAACAAACTCTGCGTCCCTTTAAAATGATATCCTTGAAGATTCAGTACTCTTTAGATTTTTTTTCGTAATTCAACTTCTAATGTAAATATTTTTAAACGGTTGGTCTTAAAATGGTCAGAAATATTTGGGCTTTCTGATAAAAAAAAAATAAAAAAAGGTAAATTTTTGAAACTTTATGGGCTATGTGCCCTTAAGACAATAATTGAAACTGCTGGGGAAATTGGTGGTGTAACCTGTAAAAAGCACAATAGCAAATTATCTGAGAAGACGAAACAGCTCATGAAAAGGCGAAGAGATATGAAGGTGGACAATCGAAATACCAGTTCCAGGATTGAGTACATAGAACTTTGTAAAACTCTGCGCAAAAGCATGAAAGAAGACATAAGAAAATTCAACTGTGAGTTAGTAAGGAAGGCCATTGAAAATAACAAGAGCCTTAGGGTTGTTAAAGGAAGTTTATCTGTTGGGAAGAAACACATCATTGCATTAAAAGGAGAGGATGGCACCGTAACAAGAAATAGGGAAGAAATACTTAGAAGAGTTGAAGAATTCTACAAAAAACTATATGAAAGTAACAGTGGATTAAACGAAGACACTGAAATAGTCGAAGGAACAGCTCCTAAAATCTTAAAAGAAGAAGTTTCATTTGCAATAAAAAGTATGAAGAAAGGAAGAGCCCCTGGCGATGATGGTATTACATTAGATATCCTAAAAGAAGCTGGAGAATATGTAGAAGACATACTTGCAAAATTCTTTACCAAATGTCTTAACAGCGGTAACATACCAAACCAATGGGATTCTGCAACAGTAATTCTTTTGCATAAAAAAGGTGATAAAGAGGATTTGAAAAATTACCGACCAATTAGCTTGTTACCTGCTATTTATAAAATCTTCACAAAAGTGCTAACACATCGCCTGCAGAAAAAATTAGATGCAGCTCAACCAAGAGAACAAGCTGGATTTCGAAGTGGATTCAGTACAGTGGACCATATTCAAGTATTAAGAGAATTAATTGAAAGAACACATGAATATGAACTTCCATTGTGTGTTGCATTTATTGACTATGAGAAGGCCTTTGACTCTATTAAAACATCAGCAGTCATCAACTCTTTAAGATCAACAGACATTGAGGATGTGTACATTGACATGGTGAAACGTGTGTATAAAAATGCAAGTGCAAAATTTCGGTTACATAAAGATACCAAAACTATCAAAATTGGTAAAGGTGTGAGGCAGGGAGATACCATTTCTCCAAAACTTTTTACTTCAGCTTTACAGATGATTTTTCAGCTGATAAATTGGAATAACAAGGGAATAAAAATAAATGGTGAATATTTAAATCATTTGCGGTTTGCTGATGACATTGTTATTTTTTCAACGAACCCATCAGAACTCCAAGACATGGTACAGGAGCTCTCAACTAGAAGTAAAGAAGTTGGACTCAAGATGAACCTACAAAAAACTAAGATCATGTTCAATAATTTTGTAGAGGAAACAAAAATACAAGTTGACAACATTGAGCTAGAAATTGCTGATTCATATATTTACCTTGGCCAGCTGATTTCAATGGATGGCAACATTATGAAAGAACTCAACAGACGTATTAAACTTGGCTGGAGTGCATTTGGAAGAAACAGTTTTATCCTGAAGGGGAAATTGCCTTTGTGTCTAAAAAGAAAGGTCTTCAACCAGTGTGTATTGCCAGTCCTCTCTTATGGATCAGAGACATGGAGTCTAACAGTTGGAGCAATACGAAAGTTACAGACAACGCAAAGGAGCATGGAGAGGTGCATGCTTGGAATAACTAGGAGAGATCGAAAAAGAAACACTTGGGTGAGAGAGCAAACTAGAGTAGAGGACATCATTGTTAAAGTAAAAGGGCTGAAATGGCGATGGGCTGGGCATATTGCAAGAAGAACTGATCAACGATGGACAACAGAAATTCTGAACTGGATTCCAAGAGACCACCGAAGACCTAGAAAACGTCCTCAAACTAGATGGGTGGATGAAATAAGAAAAGAGGTTGGGGTGACGTGGAAACGAATGGCCCAGGATAGACTTGTGTGGAAAGCATTTGGAGAGACCTTCATCCAGCAGTGGATAGATAATGGTTGAATATGATGATGATGATGATATCTGTAGCCATAGGTTGAAATTTTCAGATCTTTTCAATATGCTTTCTTTGTGGAGATTCGAAGTATACACATACAAGGCGAACAACAAAAATCTTACACTGAGCCTAATAATGAAATACTACTACCTTTTTACTCTCACGCGATGCGGAAATTCAACATCTCACCATACAGTTCATCACAGACTTGTCCAAATTTTCATTACTGCTATTAACGGAAGCACCGTCTTTATTTAAAGATTCCGTTCCAACATTTGCACATTCTTTATTGCCATCGCCAACTGATGGTCGATTAGGTAACACACTTTGTAAACGACGAAAAATGCTAATGTTGGCTCTAAGCTTTTCTGGTTGACGATTTCGATAATCCCGGACCTCCGTAAGTTCGTTTAAAACTTTATTGGACGCTTCAAAATTATAAGTCCGTTTCCTCAATGCAATCTGAAGTTCTTTTGTCAAGGTATTCAATACATATTTTTGATCTTTAACCTTGGCACAAAGCTCATCATTAATCAAGTTCTTTTCGCCATCGATGTGTTGTGATCCATATCGGCAAGAAAACCCATAAAGGCACTTCCCATAGGTCTCGTACACATAACAGGTTTTACCGATATCTGCAGGTTTATCCTTCAGATAGGCAACAACATCATGGCCATAAGGACAGCTTTCTGCAAAACGACAGGGTACATTATTACCCATTGAAAAACATAACTTTTCAGATCTTGGCTGTTTCTTTTCTCTAGGGCGATGTTTATTTTGACCTTTTAACTTTTTCCTTGGAGGTCCTTCGTTGTCGTTTTCGGGAACATCACCTGCTGCATTCTTATCTTTGACAGCAACAAATTCTGTATTCAGTAGCCGTACATGATTAGAAATTAAATACCTGGATAGAAAGAGAAAACAGAAAGTTAGCTAATATTTATCAGTAATCAGAGATGCAATTTATTTGTACGAACTTCTAAGGTACATGAGAGACAGTCTGATCTGAAAGTAATCTTATGGTGAATCAGGGATATAGCAACACAAAAATTATTGGGGAGATGGAAGGCTCAAGCAGCTTTAACTGGATAGAAATAAAATACAGGGTACCAGGGAGGAAATTTACATACAAAAGGTTAAACACTGGTAAAATAGCAATGAAAAAGATCACCCAAGCTTTCGGACGCGTCAGCAGCAGTCCTTCATCAGGAGTAATGACGATGTTATGTTTCTGTCTCTTTTTATACTTGAAATTTCTAGAAAATCCTTCATCAAAGCAGTCTCGCAGAATGGAAAAACCCAGTGGGAACCAATGGGAGGCCTCCAATAGGAATCATGGAAAAACCCAATGGGAACCAATGAGAAACCTGTACTGTGGGTACCTAATGTTGGGAAATCCCATACATTTCAGATTAAGAGTTGTTTGTAAGTTTCTGGAAGTGGTTGTGATGTATTAATTTAACTGGGTATCTACAGGGTTTCTGAAAGTCCATTTAGTGACTTCTTTGGGGGACTCTAAAAAAAATATTTCCTAGCCTTACGCAGTGCCTAACAAATAAAATTTGTAATTCTGGCCAGGGCTCGAAATTACCGGTCATTGGTCGTATTCTGCACCTATGAATTTCATTTTGACAACCGAGATTTTAGACCCAGTTATCATTTTTAGCACTTAACTTTTTCAATTTTTATTGTTCTTATGACACAAATTTCAATTGCTCAATCCTTTATTTTTCCCTCTGCCAATCTCACTTACGCATGTCACAAGATTAGAATCATTGTTGTTCTTGTTATGGGTGAAACCCATGATCTGCAATCTAGTGGGCTCTTGTCAACTATTATATATATATATATATATATATATATCATCATCATCATATTCAACCATTATCTATCCACTGCTGGATGAAGGTCTCTCCAAATGCTTTCCACACAAGTCTATCCTGAGCAATTCGCTTCCACGTCACCCCAACCTGTTTTCTTATTTCATCCACCCATCTAGTTTGAGGACGTTTTCTAGGTCTTCGGTGGTCTCTTGGAATCCAGTTCAGAATTTCTGTTGTCCATCGTTGATCAGTTCTTCTTGCAATATGCCCAGCCCATCGCCATTTCAGCCCTTTTACTTTAACAATGATGTCCTCTACTCTAGTTTGCTCTCTCACCCAAGTGTTCCTTTTTCGATCTCTCCTAGTTATTCCAAGCATGCACCTCTCCATGCTCCTTTGCGTTGTCTGTAACTTTCGTATTGCTCCAACTGTTAGACTCCATGTCTTGGAGTTCTGATGGGTCCGTTGAAAAAATAATATATATATACCCCGATTCCCTTCCCCTAGTATATCAATGTAGCCTTCTTTGCCTATAAGGAAGTTCTTTAGGAATAGTTTATATTTAGCGATATTCTTTGGCTTCACGTTCATTTCTGATTTTTAGGATTACAAAAATACAATAGGATTACAAAGACAATGCAAAATGGAATTGGTAATAAAGTTCCTTTGGCAAAGTGTTCGCATGTTAAAGCTTAAAACTCAGGTATTTGGTTAGTCGCCACTGGCTAGCAGGGCCGTTAAATAAGGAGGCCACTTCATTTAAGTTATAGCCACTTTCTCGTGGCCACAAAACATTTAAATACTGAAGCCTTAGGAGGGTTTGTTTGATCAACATTTTTCATAAAAAAATAGTAAGTAGTTTGCGGTTTCAGAATGAGACCTCCCTGCAGAGTCAAAACAGACAGGATTGCATTGGGAAACAATAAAGTGACGAGTATGATGGTGACTGAAGTCGTATTTTTAATCGCCATTCCCCAATATTTAGTTGCCCTGGGGCCAGTGGCGACCATGAATTTTAACCTTTACAGCATGTGCATAATATTTTAAATTGTAATCATGTGCGATCAAACCCGAATTTATAAATAGGCATATTGGGAAAATGCCCAAGGTACTAAAGTTTAGAAGGACAAAATTTCAAAAGATGTCAGGTTTTTTTTTTTTAATTGCAATTTATCATTGAATTCTGTTGATTCGCTTTTGCTGGAAAAACTTTTCATCTCCCATCCCAAACATCCGGAAATTTTTTCATCGTCATATAAAATGAATTTATTCATAAAACGCATAAGATAATCTCAGACCCCCCCCCCCTGCCGATACCCTGTGATTTTATGTCGCAGTCTCATTTGAAGACAGATCCACAGAATTCTTATTTCTTGTAACAGAAAATTCCTAATAAATCCCCTACATGTTGTGTCATTTTTCATTACATTTTGTGTGTGTGTGGGGGGGACACAGATTTATATATGGGAAAATTTTGGGCTACCATATTGGGTAGCGTCATCCAATTTTTAAAAAAAAAAGAAAAAAAAAATGGTTTCGCACTGGGTTTCTGTCCCCCAGCTCTGGCAGTTAACATTCTTAACTTTCCATTATACAAAATAATAAATTAATTCTTGCAACTTACTCAGATTTTAAGGCTGCAGTTCCTGGTTCTGCTTTAGGTTTTAATTCTATACTAGATTCTTCGTTCGACATAATTTGCTTCGATTCAAAACTAAAAGTAAGTTAAGAATAATTTTGTTTTCGCATTCAAACTATAACCAAAAAAAAGTGGTTAAACCAATTTATTTAACTAGTTAATTCAATACAACAAAATCCTGTAAAGTAACTCAAAAACGAATGAAAAACACAAACAGAAACACGAGGTTGATGACGGTACAGGTCAATGATATTCAATCGTGTTTCTCAGTAATTTAAAACACTCAACAAGCTTTTCACATGGAGGTAGGAAACACAAGAAGATGTAAAGACAGTAGTAGTAGTAGTAAATTGGGCAAGGGCGAGGGATTAGGAAGAGTGGCCGCCGAGCTCAGACTGTGTAGGAGGAGGAATTGTGCAAGGATTTCATTGGGAAGGGTGGATACCCAGACGGTGTAGGAGGAGAAGGAATTGTGCAAGGATTGCATTGGGAAGGGTGGCCGCCGGAGGCGGCGCTGTAATCCCAGACAGGACGCTTGAACAGCGTAATCAGCCGCCGAGGCGGCTGAGGGGGAGATGGATTGCCGACCAACACGGCATTCAAAGATGCACGTTCACGTGAAAGTCGTCATTTAACATCCAGACGGTGTAACGGCGAAGATATCAGGTCTGTCGCCAATCCCCAATCGAATTTACCAGAGAGGGCGGGACCTATGACCGTCCCAACATTTCTCAATGATGAACATTATGGTTTAACTCACAAATTAAATACAATCAGATTAAATAAATATATTTAACCTATGGGCTCAACTTTACCTATTTTCTATTATGCATTGCGTACTTTACATGATTGCCTTTTTTTTTTATGGTAGGTGCGTGCCCACAAGGGCGGAGGGATTTTCCGCCCAGCCTCTGAGGTGGGGGCGAAGGGTACGTTTCGCCATCCCCCCCCTACTATCGAGGAATACTATTAAAATTTTAATTTCAAGAATAACATTAAACATTTCCACTAATGTAGCAAAGCTGAAAGAAACTTAGATTCTAATTTCATTTCTTGTCAATAGATGTCGCTACCATACCGTCAATAATACAGCTTCGACAGTGCCCCTCCTTGGCGTATCTATTGTTAAAAAAAAAATTAGCGTCTCTTTACCTGTATATTTTTTTTCAGTCTTTGTGAAACTATCGATCTTAAATCGTGGTGCTCTGATAAAATCAGTAAATCGTTCAAATGGTTGTTTCGTAATTCATTTTAATTATTCAATTATCTAATTAATATTTAATAATTGTTAGGAATTCGTGGAAACAGATGACGCCACCAGTTCGTCGTCGTAAAAAGTATAAGACTATAGCGGAAGGAAGCAACTGCAACATGAGGATGGACTCCTCTTCCGTCTTCTGCGCATGTGTGTAGACTTGCAAAAATTCCTATCAGTATTGCCATCTAATAATAGTTACTTGGCCAGAAAACTAACATCTAGCGAGAAGAAAAATAGCTTCTATGTAATCGGGAAGGGGAACAGGGGGGGGGGGGGGTTTAAAGTAGGGGCAACTATGCCCTTTTAAAAAAGAAATTGTTTAATCAAGAATGGCAAATGAAAAAAAAAAAAAGAGAATGAATGGAGATATTTATGTACTGTAAATTATGGTAGTAGTAATAGTAGACTGTATTAGAGAAGTATAGGTAGATTTTAGTATTTTAGAGTTATATGGTATACTATTTTAGAGAAAGGAAAATGGATGGAGGTATTTATGGACTGTGAATTATAGTAGTAGTGGACTGTTTTAAAAAAGTATGCATAGATTTTAGCGTTTTAGAGGAATATATAAAGATACTGTTTTAGAGAAAGGAGAATGAATAGAGATACTTAAAGGAGTATAGTATAGTATACTGTTTTAGAGGAAATAGTTATAGTTTGTTTTCGCTTGACTACTGACAAATTAAGTCCACATGCAAGCACAGAAACACGACAGGAGAAGCTCCTATCATCTAGTGGCTAGATGCTAGCAGATCTAGTTAATTTATAGCGTGTTTCGGCATTACTAGTACCTAAGCAGCGACATGCTTGCATTTACAAAGTCAATGTACATGTGCAGAAAATGGAGGAGTGCTCATGTTGCAATCACCTCCTCCTGCTATAGGCTTTTGCAAAAGATCTCTCATCTCCCACTCTCCAAAAAATTTGCATGTCCAGGTTTTATGGTTTCGTTACAGTAAAAAGCACACAGGTAAACTATTGGAGATGGCGTGAAAGCAATTTAACGAAGCCACTTCTCATCAAGTTCACCTAATAAGGCGGAGCTTATGGGTGTCCCAGCATTTCTGATTCAGTCAATGTATGTTCAGAAGGTTTTAAGTGCTATGGCTTGGTCAAGATGTTTATTTGGTGCCACTTGTTTCAAAGAGGAGTCGCCAAATAACATACCCATTTCTGACAGACATCTTGCGAGTTTAGTGCGCATGCTCCTAGACTTCGGGCACATATGAAGAAATCAGAAGTAATGCCAAGGGAAGAGAATTGGAGGCCTGTGTTCAGTTCAATGCTTTCCTTTTCTCCCCCCCCCCTTTTTGTTTTTTGAGGCGATTCTTTCTCATTTATTTTTGAATAATGTTTTTTTTTTTTTCACTTGTTGGGAAACATAATTTTCTTTTTCTTCCTTGGATTGGATTCAAAAGCCAACCAGTGTAAAGAAAAAGTCCATAAAAATTTACCTAATTACTTACATTGCCGTATAAATGTAAACCGCTTACAATCAAGTCAGTCATACCTTGCATTAAATGAAATGAATAATAATAATTTTATTTTCAAATTCTAAGATGGAGGTTGCTAAATACCAAATGTGAAAAGACGCAAGATAAGGACCAAATGTTTAAAAAAAAATAGACTTGAAATGAAAATATGGACCTTTGCATAAAAAAGACACTCACTGGGAGCCCACTGAACTCGCTGAAAGAAAAGTGCAGTGCCCCTGCAATAATGCGACCAAGTTCGAAGTTGGTCTTGAGTTTGAACGGAAGTTGACTGGGTGGCCTTCCTCAATTAAAACTCTTTTGGGAAAATATTCTGTTTTAAAAAAAAAACACAATTTGGTCAAATTTTGAAAAAATTTTAAAAGACGTAAATCCGTCCCCATAACGGAAGAGTAGCACCCATGGCCCTGTCATATGAAGTGATACACTGAAAGGGAGGAAAAAAGGTTTAATAGTTGGCAGCTTAAGGATCATTACTGAGGAAACTAGATTTTTGTTACCGCATAAGGTCTTAAGTGAGAGTTATCGGACATAGAAACATCTTGTCTTTTTTTTTAAAGTTAGTTTGGACCTGCGGAATAAGTGGCTACCTAAAGTGGAAAAAGGGGGGGGGGGGGATGTAACAGCAGGAAGTATAAGACAAGACAGTAACCAGAATTTAATTTCAGGGGGTTAGACCAACTAACGATACAATCAAAGCATGCAAGCGAAGTCCCATTAAAAACTTAATTTTGGAGGAGACAGATCCCTAAGATCGTACCTGGATACCGGCATGGTTAATTCATTAACGAGTAAATCACATTTTTGTCACTGTATAAGGTTTAGAGTTTGATACCAGATTTGGGAACGCCATCTTTTTCTTTAACTTAAGAATTGTAATTTGCCCTTGTTAAATGAAGTGTCACATGGAAGGGGAAAATATGTTTAATTACAGGCAGTATCGAAACAGGTCATTCAACTTTATTTTGGAACACGTTTTGTTGATGCTGCTTCTTAACTCTTGCTGATTTAGATGAAAAAACATTTTTGAAACTCTTGCACAAAGAATTCTCTGGTCTTGGGGAAATGCTCAAGGAAGTGAATAGCCCAATGGGAATTTTTCAATATCTGTTGGAGAAAATTTTATGAAATTTTTTCTGAACTTCAAAATTATTTAGAAAAAAAAAAAAAACAAAAAAAAACAACCACCCTACTATTTTTATTTTTTAATATGCAAAATTCATAGCCTGAAATTGATATTTCAACTTACCAAACCCTATTTTTTTGGTTTTATATTTTACATGCCAATGTGACAACTTCTGCCATTTATGGATATAAATTCTATTTCATTTCTTCGGTTTAAATTCACATGTATCACCCTCACCATAGACCTCCTCCCCGAGGGACCACATTTTCATAGAACCAAGTATGTGTATGAAGGGTAGTTTTACTGTGTATAAAGCTCTAAGCTGCAACAGTGCAGTATTACATAGAAATAAACAAAAATCCTACTGTACAGCGTGTTGTCTCTCCCGTCAGAAAACCAGAAGAAAAGTAAACGAAAGAAAGATGACATTTTCTAAATATTGGATACCTTTATTGCTAAGAACTATATTAATATAAGTGCTACAATAAACTCAATAATTGAGATATTCAGTTATGATTAGTTTTGAAGTTTTACACTCCTAGCTTGTTTATGGAGATATGGAAGATGGGATTAGATTCAGATAACGATTCTTAACTGAGGTATGGAGGCTAAGCATATAAGATGCATACACACATAGTATCCCCTTTGAACTAGAGCAGTGGTTCCCAACCTTTTTCAAGCCGCAACCCACTTTTATAGTAGCCAAGTAATAAGCGACTCCCTTTTATAGTAACCAAAAGATCTGCGAGCCCCCCCCCCCATCTATCGCCACTGTCACATTTCTTATAATAAAAGAATTTTTTACAGAGTAAAAAAAAACCAAATTGAATATAAAATTATATTAATTATATATATTAATGTATATTATAGATATAAAGTTAACAACCGTTAGTAGAATATTGCAATGTAGCCATGTTGAAATATAAAAGCGTTGGAAACATTTGGTATAAAATTCCTTATAAAAATAATTGCAACTAAAAATAGCAGTGGCGACCCCCTAGAAACTTGTTCATGACCCTCAAGTAGGTCGCAACTTTCAGATCGGGAACTACTGAACTAGAGTATGTAGATTAATGATATAAGAGGCATGAACTCCAGTGAAGAACAATTACCATAATGAGATACAGACATTAATATTGTTAGGAGATGCCAAAACAGTATTTCCAGAATTATATCTGAAATCAAGAGAATATTTTTGAATAGATAATGTTCGGAGCACTTAAAGACTTTTAGCTTGTACTTCAAGAGGCACCTCATCAATAATTGAGAATGACTGAATTATGAGGAAAACATTTAAATGACTAAATCAACAGCATTATTGACAGAAATTCATGCAAATTCTATGTTTTAATGATACAGTCTATATAAGATTCCTTTGTTTTATACAAGTAAATACAAACAAGAAAATGTCATTAAGAAAACTTAATGGAACAAAAATGCAAAACATCTGTATATTCACTACGAAATGACACTATATTTTTATATGAAGTCTCATTCATCTTCAAAATTATATGGACACATTTCATATTGCCTACCCCAGACTAGCCGAATATCAAAATCAGGTATGTACTATGTCAAACATTTTTCAAAATGCTGATTTTTATAATATGTTGAGCGATTATATACTTTATTATTATATATATGCTTGATTATGATTATATGCTATATGCTTAAATTAGCAAGCACCACTGAAAGCATGGCACTTTATACTAAGGTAGACTTAAATACCCATGCACACCTTGCTATACAATAGGCTTGAGTATTTTTGCTCACCTTGGAATAGATGGGCATACACGAACACACGCATACAGGGTGGTCCTGAATTCTACCGACAAAATAAGAGGGGGTGTTGGGGACGCCAAATAAGGCATGTTTGTCCATATCCCCGTGTCCGCAAAGGGTCCGGTTTGGCTGTAGAGCGTAACTACTGTTTACGTCTATCACGTTGCTACGTAGCCAATTGCACGAATTAAATACAATTTTTGATACATAACTTAAGCGATTGAGCTAATAATACAAAAGGGACAAAGAAATCCGGAATTCAGTTTCCTGTTCCTGATCTGTGTTACTATGTAGTGAAAATAAGCCTAAAACTGCCCTTTTTTAATACACTAGAAAAGCGTTCAGAGTTGCCAAGTATATGTAACAGGTGAAGAACATCAAAATAAGCATTTTTTGTTCAGTGAATTTTTTTCCAAAAATTAGCCGTTCGGGCACTACAGTGAATTTAGTATTTGCATCCACCACATTCAAGGTTTCCATAAATGGCTACAATGCGCCATTTCACAAAGTTTTAAAATTATTTAACGTTTACGGCGACTTTCTAAAGTCAGTTAAATTCACCGGAATTGTATGTGTAGAATCCATGGTCGCAAATGAAGAAGCGGATTCTATGATTACAATTCCGGTGAATTTAACTGATTTTAAAAAGTCGCCAGAGACATGCGTTGACATTAAATAATTTTAAAATTTCTTGAAATGGCACATTCTAGCTACTTGTGGAAACTTTGAATGCGGTGGGTGCAAACACTGAATTCATTGTAATGCCCGAATGGCTAATTTTTGGAAAAAATTCACTGTACAAAAAATTTCTTATTTCGATGTTCTTCACCTGTTGCACATACTTGGCAGTTCCCAACTCTTTTCTAGTGTGTTAAGAAAGCCAGTTTTAGGCTTATTTTCACTACACAGTAACACAGATTAGGAAATGGAATTCTGGATTTCTTTATTATTAGCTCAATCACCTAAATTATGCATCAAAAATTGTATTTAATTCATGTAATTGGCTACGTAGCAAAGACATGGACATAAACAGTAGTTACGTTAAACCAGCCCCTTTGAGGACACGGGAATATGGACAAATATACAGTATTTGGTATGCCCAACAATCCCTCTTATTTTGTCAGTAGAGTTCAGGACCACCCTGTATATATAGGGTGGACCAGCCAGTTGGTACTGTAAAATATTTAAAAAAATCAGCTTTTTAGAAAAAAATGTTCTAATCGAAAGTTGCTTGTCTTGAAGTGTGGGAAGGGGGGGGGGGTTTCATTACCTATATTTTACTACAGGGTTGTTTTCAAGGTCATTTAAAGGTCAAACTGTTTCTTTTTAAAGAGAAACCCATATTTTTTATTCTTATTCCTTGTAAAAACTAAACTTTCCTAGAAAGCATTTTTTTTTTTTTTTTTTATTCAGTGCAATAGTTTCCAAAATATTTAAAAAATAAGCTTAAATAAAGACATTTGTGCCATATCATGTGTGTTGCACTTCCCCCCGAGATTTCCCATAAATGCATGCCTGGGTAAATCCAATTTTTCAGTCCTATAAATTTTGAAATTACTCGTCAAGATAAAAAAAAAAAAAGTTTCATAATGGGATATAAAAACAAGGCTGCAGCTAGATGCTTTTTACAGTGGGGAAGGGGGGGGCTTAGAAATCACTCTTTTGATGTATTTCATTAATGTATTTAATACTAAACATCTAAGCAGATATATACATAACATGAGTAAATTTTTTAACATAAACTTTGCACTGAAAACTGAAATCTAAAATTTTCTCCTGACTTTACTATACAGCAGTGGTTTTCCATTAGTTTTCATTGCGGACCACTTCGGATTTTTTTTTTTTCAGTCAACGGGCCAGAAGATATGAAAACAAAATTATTATAAGCTCTATATAAACACTGGGGGGAGGATAGGGGGACATCCCCCTAGAAATTTCAATGAGCTGAGTCAATGAAATAGCATTGAGGCAAAAGCATTAGCCACCTCTAGATAAAATTAGCCTCCCATGGAAAAAAAATTGGTTTCTTATCTTTCATAGCCAGACCAGTTTTTACAGTTTGCGGGCCAGATCTGGCCCACCGACGACCTATTGGAATTCACTGCTATAGAGTATATGAAGACTCGAACTTCTGTAAAAAAAACCATGATATACACAAGATCTACTGTGAATGCATTTTTAACATTAAAGAACATCCATTGTACTGTACAATTTCATGCAAAACAAAATTCTGCAATAATTTATTTTAAGGACTATTTTCCACAGGGGCTGATTACATCTGCAGGGGTGGTTCAGCCCTCCTCTGGCTATGGCCCTGTATAAAAACACACATTTCACATACTTATAAATAGCTCTTTGCAACAGTGACTTTATTCAAAGCTAGAAGCACACTACATTATTGCAAAGATTTGTTTTGTGTTCCATGGGGCATAACTTGCATTTTGCGCCGAGATCTGCAGTTTTCCGAGGAAATTGAATTTCTTTTACCTAAGTAATCAAACCATGCACTGTGAATCTGCAGAAGAAAAATATAAGAAGAGCTGGGTATTCTTGCTGGTATATGTGTGTGAATCCAGATTATTCACAGGGTGTCCAAGTTTAAACGATGTTACTGTAGACCACATTACTTAGCTAGGAAGCATTAATAATGCATACTACCGGAAAGCAGAATAATTTACGGATCAGATGGTCTCCCACAAAATAATTAGAATAGGATGTGCAGAAACGCTTGATGATCCACTCTCTGAATGATTCTTCCAACCTCTAATGCACATTAGAGATAGGCAAAGTCATTCAATGACCAGATCACTGAAACATCATTATATAATGTACTGAATACTTTAGTGATCCAGTCTGGGGGGGGTACAGAGAAAGAGAGATTCTTTTCACCTTTAAATGCACATTACAGATTTATAGACGAATGACTTAATTGAATGCAATCTCAAAAGTTAAAGGTTAACTCCTTTCCTTGAAGGTGTGATCAATTTCAATCCCATTCCATAAATGCATGATCAAAGTGAATGGAAAAAAAAAAACGTACCACTTCAATCCTTGTCAGGCTTGTGAGACTTACATCGCTTAAAAAAAAAAGAAAAGAAAAAAAAGGGAAATATATATACACCATATTACCTATACATGTTTTGAAAGCCACTTTTTTCCACCTCGTTTGATGTAGTACAATTTTTGGACAAATGCATTTCTTTATTTCACGCACCTAATAAATATTCTGTTGGTTGGAAATATATATATATACCATAATAATGAATTCAACACACACACAGTTTGTTATATGATCAGTAAACTAAACTGAATCAGTGAAGTGACAAAAGATTAATAGTTTGAATTGAAATAAAAAGATTAAACCTAATCTGCAATTTCTGCCAAATTCTTCGTTCAAAAATGAATTAGTGTACCATTATCATCTGTTGGAAAAAATAAAATGTAAAAATGGGTAATAAAGTATACTCGATTCTATCATTGTTAAAATGGAGAAAATCGGGATACACAAATACGGAAATTAGAATCGACTCTGGCTCAACTCCAGAAATCACTCACTAAGCAAATTCTGCTATGTTTGCACTGCTCATGGAATAGGCAGCCAGAGGGTTAAAGAACAGGAATTTTTGTTTTATGGCACAAGGACCACAAAGGTCATGCTGCGACGGGACCTACAATTTTCCGAGGAATTCAAACAGCTTACGGCTTAAGCTACAAGGTCTTAAACTATGGTATGCACTTTGTCGGTAAGCATTCTATTTTGGCACCATTGGGAGCAGGGGCAGACTGGGTCCTGTCAAAGGGTGCGAGTCCTATAGCCCACGAGGATGCACTGGCTCGGGGACCAGTTGGCCAGTCCACCCCTGATTGGGAGAAAAACCCAGATTAATGGCAAAGTAGGCGAACACGTTACCACTGCAGGGTCTCGAAGAATGAGAATACTAAAATCTACTTCCAAAGAAGAATGATGATAATCTAAAACTAAGGAAACATTTCTTGTATAATATACTTGCCACATCGATGCACAACATACATTAGACTTAAGAATCATGGTGCTTAATTAGCTATGTTTCTTTTTAAGTTAACATATTTCAGCTTTATTTCCTTTGATAAACAAATCTGGTAATAAGTATATTGTAAAGACAGGGCAATGTTCAAACTAAACATTGTGGTATGAACACTCACCACCATATTGTCATTTTTCTCAAAATGCAAAGCTGCAAGTTTGCTTCTATTCCATAGTAACCTATATGGAATATTTGGTTCGGATACGTAGGTCATAGCAGCTCAACACACCATGTGTAGGTACAGAATTTGGTTTAAACGAATTTGCATAAATAACATGATTCCAAATTACATTTTACAAAAATTACTGATATGCATAATATCATTGTAAATACATATGTGCAAAAATCGCTTAAAATAATACAATTTACAGCTACTACTACTATAACAGATAAAGACCCTTGTTCGAGCTGTATTCATATTGCCAACAGACAAAAAAAAAAATCGCAGTGTCTCTACCCACCATTTAGAGTGGGGAAAGTAACTCGCTCAAGCATTATATTTTTTAGCTTCTGTCGCATAGTTAAGAAAGGACAGCACGATATTGAAAACTGAAGCACTACTCATATCCCCCACCAAAAATATAAATCCTTCAATGACAAATGATTAGCACCCGAGGTTCAACATTGTTTGACATTAAATAATACTGCACAATAAATTTATTATTCAACGTTTCTACTTTTCATTTACAAATTCCAACTGTTCATCACACAAAATTTCAATAAACATAAAATTATTCAACAACATACAACAAATTAATTAATTAAATAAATTAAATATACAGATAATGAACCTTTTTAATAGTGAGCTCATAAATATTCATAGCAATTTTTATTTGACGAAAACATATTTTAAAAAGGCTACATAGCTTGGAAATACTGCAGTTAAATAAATATGCACATTCTCCTAATTCAGTACATCCACACCACTCATAAAACACACTGTGTTTAACGGATACATATTAAAGACACACATAAACTTTCACTGCACCTTTTCTACGATCTTTTGTTCAGGGGTGTGTTGGTTAAGAGCATGTTGTTCTTTGGCTCTCTGTGCTATTGTTTATAATTAAATCGGTCACTTTGGAAAGGGGTTATTTTACACTGTTTTCGTATGGAGTTGACCCCCTTTAAAAATGACCGATTCAATTTAAAAGAAATATTTTACACTAGAGCAAAATTGAGCATTCAAATATGAAAATTTTTAAAAATTCAAATTGAGTTTAATGTCTTGATTTTCCGTTGATGCTCTATTGTAGCGGTTCTCAACTTCCCCCCCCCCCACTAACTCAGGATGTCATTCCCCATTTCAAAGGTTCTTCAAGCCAGCTGAATCTGAATCACAAGAGTTTGAGTCTACTAATTTGAATTGGCAATATTGCCTTGCCCTACTCTACTAAACAACTGAGTAGATTCAATAATGTAAAGCATTACAGTGGTAGTGGCCCTGGGCGAAACAGATTTTAGCGACCCTCAAAAATGTTTTAACATAACACAGCGATAAAAAGACTGACCAGGGTTCAGCATTACAAAATAAAGTTCGTTACTGGTCTAAAAACTGAAGGAAAAGATAAAGAGAAGACAAAGTGAAATTAAAAATAGATAAAAGTTTATTAAAATATGAATTATTATAACTTATTACTCTATTATAATATAACAAATAACTTAAAAGCCAACTCAATGAATATAGCCACTTTTATTATACTATTACAACTTACAAAGTAATTTTCCTAAGTTTTTGTGCAGCGAAATTATCTATCAAATGTCAAAAATCATGAGCTTCCGAGAGTGGCCATATGTTTATTTACCGAATCGGCTAGATATCACACAATGGCATTAAATTATAGC
>QLNU02014176.1:44245380-44277942 GCA_006491805.2 Dysdera silvatica | reverse complement strand
ATTTAAATTCTTGAAAATTCAAATCACCGTTGCTGGGCCGCTGTCCATTTGTCTACCCCCATGATTTGATACTAGGATGGCAGAAACTCCTGCTGTTGCTGCTGCTCTTATAGCATCTCGACCTAACAATGTACACCGGATTACATACATATGTACATATGTGTGTATACATGCCTACCAAAAGTGGGAAACTCCCCAATAAGTAAGTAAAGTGTGGGGATTATATAAGATAAAATGAGATTTTTGATAAAAGTAAGGTTATTAATAAAAGTAAGGTTATTAATAAAAGTAAGGTTATTGATTAAAGTAAGGTTTTTGATAAAAGTAAGATCCTTGATAAAAGTAAGATTGGTGTTTCGATAGCAAAAGACTGCCTTTCTTTCATGAAATAAAATGTAGTTCTCTACCATTATTTTAATTTATGAATTGTGCACACAATATTTTTATATATATTTTATATTATATTTATATACTATATTTAAATACTGTATTGTATATACTATATTATATTATTTTTTATATCTATATATTGAATGAAATTTTCTGGATTTCCTAAACTGGTATATTTTAAGTGCTCGCGCGTGTGTGCGTGTGAGTGTTTGGGTGTATGTTATATTATATATTTCTTACTTTGAATATAACTGTGCCTTATGTATATATGTTTACGGAATATATTAATATCATATATATAAATATATATTATGAAATCAATCTTGCATATAAATGTTTTCTGGAGGTTTCGGTTTATGTTTATATGGGGAGGGAGGATTCGAGAAGAGAGTATTACTACTTATTACTCTTTTTTTTTCCTCTTATCCCGTTAGATGGAACACACCAACGTTATAGTATGCTTTCTTATTATTGGTATTATAGTTTAATGAAATATAGTGACAGTTCTTTCATGAAATAAAAATTTATCAATTTATTTGCTGAATAGTTTTGAGTTTCGGCACTCCATGTTTTATATGGTTGATACCAAAATAAGTGTTTTTAACTAGAGAAAGGATAATATGTCACGTACTCGGGTACACTCTAAAAAATGTCTGTTAATTTATTCATTTTTTCTGATTTCCAGAAGGACGAAATCTGTCTTTCATTGAAAATGCATTTAGTCTGCTTTACAAATGCTCTCTTAGCAACACTGTGTTGGACGCATGCGTACTAGGAAGGAAACGTTTGGGCTTTGTATATCGATTTAAATAGGGACTTTAGGTAGATCTTATCAGTTAATTAAGTAGTGGCCAACGTTCTTTTTCTATTGAATGACAAATATCTTACCACTAAGAATTCCTTTTAGCCACTACAGGCAGCCTAGTTGATCGCACTAGCCATGTTAAGCCTTTGATGGATATAGATTAGTCGAGTTTAGATTCCGGGAAGCTCTCATTGAAAAGGTTGGGATACCTTTGGAAAAAAGAAAGTAGTAAAAAGTGAAAATTTTGCGTGCTCCAATTATTTAATAATTTCAAACTCCGCTATTAAGTAAGTGTATGTGCATACACGCACACGCACACATATACCAATAATTTTAGCGCCGCTTAATCGGAAATACGTGTTAACGGTCAAGGATGCAAACTGGGGATGGAGCAAAGGCGGCTTTAGGGTAAGTAGGGACAGGCAACAGTTTAGAGCCTTGCGCCATCAGGGCCTCTCGCAATACTCCATTAGTTGCTTTAATTTTTATAAATTCTGAAAATCTTTACACGGCGATTAAAATAGTTTTTGTATTAAAAAATAAATAAAACGTAGCTTTACCAGTAACAATTTCAAATAGTGTAAAATTTCTGTATTTAAAAGGAAGCAGGGAATTATTATAAAATATTACGTCTCTGCAACAAAAACCGAAGTTTGATTTGCAGCCTACATAAAGAAAAGAATTCTGACCGTTAACATGAAAAGAAAGAAAAATTGTAAACAAGGTGGGAATATGTATGAAAAAGAGACAGTTTTTTAGGGAATATTTTCCATACTTTGTATAAAATAAAACATATAATCGCAATTTAAGTTAATAAAACGTTTGATAATTATTTTGGAAGCACTTTAGGCTTCCTTCCTCAGAACTCTTGTTAGGCTATCATTGTCCTCGTGCTAAAACATCTATCGATGCCAACATGCTAGTTATAAATTACTTCGAGTACCCGAAGTTGGTACCCGTTAGTTGGTCAGACAGCCCGGAACGGAGCGAAGGACGCCCGCACGACCCGAGAGTCGAAGACCGATCCAAGGGGAAAAGCAGAGTCAAGTCCCAGAATAGCGGGCACCAATATCAATCCGCTCCAGTCCAACGGCCTGGCTAACGTGCCATTCACTTCGACAAAGTCTAGCCCCACCGGAAGCGACACAGTCGTATGGTCAGGAATCAAGACCCGCCGGCTCGTCCGCACGCCACCAGAGCTGAAATCGGACTCTCCGTTTGAGAGTCCTTTGCAGTAAGATTAATTCTCAGTTAACCAATAACTAATGCATTAAAAAATTGCAAACTTTGCAATTAACACAATGAATAATGTGGTCTTTTTACGAAAGGAAATAGGATGGTACAGTTAAAAATATCGGGAGGTGACGTCATAAACCGGCTAGACGCTTACAACAATGTAGGACTCCAAGTTCTAGACTTGTTTTTGCCGACCGCCAAAAACAAGTTTTGAGATTGAAGTCCTACTCTGCTGTAAGCGTCTAGCCGGCTTGTAATGTCGCCTCTCGATATTTCTAACTGCACAATCGGACTCCTTTTTGTGACCAGGCGGTATTATTAGTTCCCATCGATTGAAATGTAATTTTCAGTTGTAATTCATTTTGCTAATATTTTACTTTGTTTATACCTCGTTTCGAAAACTGCGCCTCTGCCACTGCAACTTGTTTGGGAAATTACATTGCTACCCAGTGTCACTACTGCAGCTTTGAACACATATTTTTCAGCTTTTCTTAGTATATGTGTACAACTTCTGCTCTATTCTTCAAAATGTACGTCTGCATCCAAAGCACTGAATCCTTGTTGACCGAATAAGCTGCTTTGGCGACATCTTCTATGGAACTTTAAGCTAAACTGCTGAGAATCATCACCGCTCTTACAGATGCTGCAGCTTTTTGAACATTATCGAAAAATGTTTTATCAGCATCAATGTAAGAAGACATCAATTATATCAATAATTATATGAAATAAGATATATATATAAATAGAGAGAGAGAGAGAAGTGAATATCAACTGTCTTCTTTGAATAATGCATTTATTATATATTGATAATACCTTTAGCTACAGCCACTTCGCCTTCAGCATAAACAGTTTTAAGAGCACCTGTTGGCGATATCCCAAATGGCACATGAATCTGCCTTCGAAGCACAATAGTGCGCAAATGGTTTTGAGATACGTCACGGAATGCACATGGAATGATATATGCTATGAAATATAATAAATTTTGTAAACACAGATGCATGTTCCTCAAACGTTATATGTGTAAGCAGCAACTATTAGCGCATATAGTATTAACTATGTTAGCCTTTGTATTATTTATATTTTGTCACAATTGTGTACATGTGGTCGTAAAAAAGTTGCAAATGACAGTAATAAGGGGACCTGAGTTGAAACTATTATCAGTATAAAAGATCAGAATATTAGGCTAAAATTCATTATAAATTCGTCCTTTTAATAATCATAATAAACCAAGCATATGAACTTCGCAAAATGCATTCAAATGAAATAAGTGCATAAAAATCTTAATTTTACTAATTTATCTGATCCAGAAAATGTGAGCTCCCTGTCTGGTCCGTTGACTTCTTCAAAATTAGCGATCAGGTCAAACAGAGACTTGGAATTTTTATTTCTTTATTTTATGCTTATTTTACTTATGCATAATTGAATGTCTCCTACAGGTTAATGAAAAGGACCATAAATCAATGCCAAATGAAGAAAAAAGTAAATTTAATAACGATTGGACCTTAACAGGCAATTCTTTTGGACATTTTTTAACCCCACGGTTAATGTAAAAACATTTAATATTTTTTAAAATTTTTTTCTTTTCAATTACGCATTATGCTTGCCTATTTTTTTATCTAGTACATTTTATTTCTGAGGATTATTACCATTAAGAATCGCTTTAATTTGAAATATATTATAATATCTTGTTTAATTGTCCCTTAATTTTACTTTCGAGATCATTAAAAATAAGCTAAATATAACCGTATTTACATTTACTAAATTTAACGATATATTTTTTATTATTTTTCATCATCTTTAGATTTAAAAATCAAAATTCTAATAGGAACGATTGATTTTCAACCAGTAAATAACTACTATTTTATTAAATTATAACCTATTTCATCTTCTTCTTTTAACTGTTCCTGCTTCGTTCTATATTTTGTAATTACTTAATTAGCAATATTTTTAAATCCGCTGATCCATGCCCCTTGTTGAATTCTGAACTGGAATGGGTGTTTAGTGTTCTGACAGTGCAGAACCTATTATATCTCCGACTCTGATCTGTATTAAATCCTTTAAGAACGTTGTTAGTCCGGGAAAATTACAACATATGGTTTATTACTTGCTTCGCATTCAAAATATTCCTGAATTTGGCGTCTATATAGCCTGCCAGAATGTGGCCAAAAACTTATCTGAAATTATTAAGTTTGCGTTCCTTAAAATCCTTAGTGGCAAAAACCAAGGAATCCTGCAAAGCGCACATATAGTGTTTCTATTTTGGAAGCCCACAGGGTAACAGGTTGCATTCAAATCGCTATTTAGAGCCTCGGCAATAAAAGGTTGGAAACGGCTGATTCAATACAACTACACCATCGGCAATGATGATAATTAGTCGAATAGATCATAACAGTTGCTATAATCTTCCAAAGATTTTCACAGATATACCTGAAAGGATTTGTTTCCTACGCCGCCAGTTTATAGTACTCTTTACCGTACTAGTGTTTGGTATTACTTACTGCAAGCTAAAGGCGCCATATTGTCAGTCGTTTCCCCATAGTGGCATTACACACAGGCGATGGACATTACCCTCACAATACACATATATATACGACGTGGTTTACTAGGTAGCCAAATGCAAACCGAACAAATCCAAAGGAGATACTTATACCCCCGGGGCTATTGTGGCGTACAAGTAGAAAAGGTTCGTTGGTTGTATTATTTTTTAATGACGCATAGACAACAAGGGATATTGTTCGCCATGGAAAGGTTATAACATAAAGGTATTTTCATAGTCTTCCCTGGAAATACTCGTATGGTCGCCCATGCTTCTACGTAAATTTGAAGAACACGCGTATCAAAAATGCATTTAACTATGCAAAAGATATTCTGATGTAAGAAAGTTGTCTAAAAAAAGGTGAGAATGGTTTTTTAAAATCTAGTTGATAATTTTTGCAAGTAACACAGAAACGATTTCGTTCTCAAGTTAGGTGCCTCGGGAGACATGGGAAACTAGGCTGAGATATATATTATTCCCAAATATTTCATAGATATAATAGAAATAACGTTTAAATTTTATATTATGTTCATGAAGAGAAGATTATTTTTTATAGGGAGAAGCTTCTCCCACTTCCCTGGAAAAATGTATATTAATGTGAAATATTATTATACTAATATCCACCATATAAGTATCTATTAAATGTATTTATGCAACACAAAGATAGTTTTCATGCAATATATGCAATAAATTAACCTTCTTAGGCTTTCAAAGTTCTTTTCATATGTTCGCTTTCTCCCAGAACCGCCCCAAACGAAATTTCTTGCGGATATGGGGAGCACGACTGGTACACATCGCTCAAAATCTTCTCCCGTAGTCATATTTTCTAAAACAATGCTAAACCCACAACGTTTTTATAAATACTTCTTCAATAAATTTATATACGAGTATTCATGCACCTGATCAATGTATATTAATTTATATACAAAAAAGTACTATAAACAAAAAAAATAGTCGATATGCAATATATACATTTTGTTTTTATACTGCATAATTTCAGAAGCGTTGTAATTATTATTCGAAAAATAGAACACTTCTATGTGAAGAGCTACATAGAGCATCCCCACGCTTACAAGCAGTGTAAAAAAATAATATTTAATCTAAACGTCAGTTCTAATATATTACTTTGGGTAGCCGCAATTATCCGAAATGTGGGCCTCTTCGTATGCTATCTGCAAAAGAAATGTAAGTAAATGAGAACATTGGAGGAGATCCCCGCAACAAGCTACGACTTCCAATATCTTCCATTTTAAATCTTTTCAGTAGAAACGCAATACTTTTTTGCTAATTCGATACTGACAATTCAAAGACTATCCGCAACATGTATCCACGCTGCATGTCTCATAGGTTAGATAAACTACGTTTTATGTTGCGTTTTTATTGTAAACGTATAAATTAAACTGGCGTATCCTTATGATCGATGATCTAAAGTTTACAGAATACTTGTTTTTTTTTATGTCAAGCGAATTATTTTCTGTTTGCATTTTTGAGTTACGTACAAAATTCCTTCAAATTTGTTAAATTTTCGTGTTCTTATTTTCTGAATTTTAACTTAATAAAATTTTTAACGCTGTTTGAGGATGAAAATGAAAGAAAAACCAAAGAACTTAGGACCGAAAGAGGCGATACGCATAATTCCGAGATTAGTTCTTGAGAAATCGAGTTTGAATTTGCATAAATTTTTAGTAAAAGGGTCAGGATTGGCAATTACAATCGAACTTCCATGTTTGCAGCTAGCATATATATGCTAAGATCGCATAAATGCATAACATAAATATCGAACCTCGAATTTTCTCTTATCTTTTTAATGTTATTTAATCCCGCTTAACTGAGATTTTATGAATGTACAAATCACATACTTTAAAGTATTTTTGAAGCCAAATGAATGTTTTATTACAGAATTTAAACCAGATATATGCAAACAAATTTTATGAACAAGTTTTCGTCTGCAGTGAATAGGTGGCAACACTCATTTTTGAGGAGTGGCTTGTCCCACAGGAAATGGCTATCAACCTTTGACCAAGTGTCATTTACCAGCTTATTTTTGTTTTTGTTTACACCTTTCTCCTCTTTCTGTGTTGGAATCCACTGTCAAAATTTGTTTCGGTAACGGTGAATCTGTGGTAAAGAAGCTGTTTCTGCTCTAATGCCTTGGCAAAATCATTTATAATCAAACAATTTTGATAGGAAAACCGTTAATACTTTAACAGATCAAATCTTTAGTCAGTCATTAGAATATCCGTGCTTACAAAGAAAATTGACTGATTTTGCCCAGTAATACAGTACATGTGTTTATATAAGTACTAATTTACTTGTTACTTTTATTCATAAAGTAATAATATTGTACATTATAAATATTGAAATAAATAATATATCTAATTTAATAACATGACACTATGCAAATTTAATGAGCAAATTATTTCCAGGTAATAGTTTAGAGAACACCGCTTATAAACAAAACCCGCTTATATGCATAGGATTTATTTGCCGTGCCCATTTTCATATATATATACGGTTTCGACTATACATATATAAGAGATTGGTATGTTTATGTTTTATATACTATTAATAATCTTTTAGTAATAATAATAATAATCTTTTTTCTAATTAAATTTGATATACTATCCAAAATTTGAGATTATTTAGTGGAAAATCTTTTCAATTAGAAACGTTAGGAAGCGACAGGCAATACCGACATATTGAAGGTATGGAAGTGGAGAAAAGGTGAGAGTATCTTTTTAGAAATGCTGTTATCCTTCTAATGTTCGCCTCAGATGCATAACTCTAGATTAATACACAATAGTGTACACGTGAGAATATATGGAAATAATATGGATACACATAATATGGTGAAACCTGATAATTCTGATTACTTCGATGCTTCTACTTATAGCATGGGTATCCTTATTTCTAAATAGATTTTAATATAATATCTAGAAAATTGGTTACAGTTAAAAATGAGATAGCGAATCAACTTATATTTAAATTAAGTTAGTTCAAACTGACTTTTTGTATTATTAGTAATTAACAGAAGTCATTAAACTTCGAAGCGTGATTGACAGTAGAAAATTTATTTGAAAAAGCCAGTAAAATGCTCACTTTCATTTATAATAATGCCAGTGAAATACCAAATTTATTGTTTATCAATTGAATCAATTGTCGATTTCGATACAGTGGAAGAATATACTTTTACCTTCAGACAAAATGCTTAAAAAAAACTTTCGAAATTTTTTTTGTATATCTCACTATACATCTAATGTCTGAAAACTTGCATTAAATGTAATGCTGCAGAGAATAAATGTCTATCAATTGCAACAGGAAATTAATATATCCAACGTACTTCAATTAAATAAAAATAAAAAAGTGTCAGGATTTATAATACTGTAAAACAATTTTGTGTTATACAATAATTTCTGCCACCCACGTATAGATTATAGCTCAAACTAGAGCTTTTTTCGTTTTGGAGAAAAAGAGACGCTTTCCCCATCCTGGATTCGAACCAGGGTCCCTCCGTTTCGTCTAGCGGTCCAAGACACTCCGGGCTAAACGGAGGGACCCTGGTTCGAATCCAGGATGGGGAAAGCGTCTCTTTTTCTCCAAAATTACATAAGCTCTAGTTTGAGCTGTAATTAAAACGTGGGTGGCAAAAATTATAGTATAATAAATTCCCCCACGAAAACTCACAAAATTCTCGCCCCGGAGGCTTTCTTGTGTTGACCATATTTGGCAATTGTGTTATCCCTGCGGAGGGTAATAATACCTTAACAACAATTTTGTGGTTATAAAATAAATACGTCAATTATCAGTAGGACGTGTATACGCAAATAATCTATTTAACACGCAAGTTAATACAGATATCTATACAGGGTGGTCCAAAGGAAACTTTAGATACCTATGAAGTACTAACAACCGAAATTTTCTAGGGACTGAGATGAAATGACAGATACAGACTCAAAGAAATATGGGCTCTGTATTTATATAGGTAAACAATATTTGTTATCTTAGTAATTACAGTTAGAGCATTTCAAATATTCCCAACGATAAAACTATTTTTTCATGTCTTTGTGATCGACATGTAAAGAAACAATTAAATCAGAGAAACTGCATTCTATAGATCTATGAAACGCAACCCCTGAAAACAATGGAAAGACAAAATGGAAGGCCTTCTACTGTACCGCCAAATTACATCTATTTGCGGCAAGTAATTATGAATTTATTTATAGCTTTTTTATTTCGTTTTTTTCTTTAAATTCTCACTGAATTTAAAAGAGTAATTTCTCAGTGATTTTTCACTTTCATTTATCTCGAAGTATTTTTATTTAGCGAAAGGTCATACGTAACACTTTAAGTATTTAATTTAATGCTCTACATAATGCTTGAATCATTTAATGCACTGTAAAATGCTTGAATCATTTAATGCACTGTAAAATGCTTGAGGTATTCAATTTAATGAACTACGTAATGCTTTGGGTAGTTCGTTTAGTAAAAAAAAAGTACTATTTTAATACGAAAAAGTAGTGTTTATATCATTTAATGCGATAAAAATAACTGAAATGATATTAACTTACCTTACGTTTATACGAAATAAAATTGTCCTCTGCTGTTATAATCCTCAGCCTGCATAAATATAGCAAGAATAATGACCGCATCTTTGCAGGTTAATTTCAAAATGATCCTAATATCTGCTTCTTATCTTTCAACATCCTGTCAAAAAGTGAATAAACGCACTCTCATTTCACTATATATTGACATACATTTTCACAGGTTAATGCACTTCAGGACCAGCAATAGGGGGATTCGTTTAACATAATGTGCTTTGACGTTTTCTCTTCCAATAACTGAACTCGAATTTAATGCGAAAAGTACGTAAATCACAAGGTAGTCCATGTACTTTAATAAATGATCAGGTAGATGACGACTGAAATTAGGAAATTACTATATATGAGACAAATTTATATGACTGATTAGCTGCCTCTAATTAATGAAATATATGAGATATATGTTGTCAACCTACATCTAAATTCAGCACTGTATATTCAAACCACGTTCGTCAAAAATGCATGAATACACACCCATTATCAAGATCTCAAATGTGAAAAAAATATGGCGCACGTAAAGAGTTATAGTATTAGAAACGATTATTAAACAGATTACTAACGATATATTAAACAGATTACTAACGATATATTAAACAGATTACTAACGATATATTAAACAGATTACTAACGATATATTAAACAGATGAAAACAGATTATTAAACAAACAGATGAAACAGATTATTAAACAAACATACGAAAACGGATTATTAAACAAACATATGACAACAGATTATTACACAAACAGATTATTCAGCAAAGAAAATATTAAACAGGCAGATTATTGAACAGACAAAATATTAAACAGGCAGAATATTAAAAAGATATGAACCTCGATAAATCGTTGCTTAAGTATTGGATATTCTTCCAATACTGGCATAATTTTTACTCTGGATCCTTAAATGTAACACGTAAAAAATGTAAATGCGCGAGATATTTTTTTTTATTGTTCTAGGGTTCGCTAAGGAAGTTTGTAAGTTTCCGATTTTCTCCTCCTCTTCATATTAACCACCTTTTGTAATAAATGAGTTTTGCGACCTTGGTTGAGAAATAAATATTATATATATAAATATAAATTGAAGTTCTGACAGTAAACGACTACCGACCAAACTGCAGTTCAATTCAATGTTTAGATGGCGTATTAAGGGAAAGGTGTTTAACTTTAAATTAAATTGAGGTTTAATGGGAGTTTAAGAGGAAAGAAATCATTTTGAAGAGAGCAAAATCATTGCGACTGATGGAAAACTTCGAATTTTTAAGGTTGCGCACACACACACATAAAAATATACAGAAATTCTCCCTCTCTCTCTTTCTCTCTCTCAAGTATATTCTGAAAATCCCCTGAAAAACAAGAGAGCAGACGTTGGGATTTAGTAGTCCAACAAGCTCAGCAACAGACTAGTACTATTCCTTCTTTAAAAAGGATGTCCCTGATGTTTTTCAAGTATATGTCTTGCTCCTTTTATTTCAGAGTTCTCGGGTTTTAGCGTTATGGAAGCAAACTTCCGAATAAGCTGCAGAAAGGTGCTTTCCAAACACATTCTTGTTTTACGAACACACAGACGAAATATATGGTAGCATAAAGAAAATGTTTTTCTTGGGTTGGTCTTTAGATAGAAATTATTGAAATTCTCGGGCCTAAAAAAATGAGTCTGATCGTTTAAATAGAAAACGTAAGTACGAAAATTCATCTTTATTTGATGATGTTCATTGAGAGCTTGGAATCGCGTTTATAAGGAGCAAAACTAAATTAATTCGAAGTTAAAGAAACCATAACCTTATTTCAAATTATCCGAAAAATTCTAATTAGAGGAACTTCATATGTATATATCTCAACTATATTCCCACGCTTCCTCCCCTTTACCGCGTGTTACTTGAAAAATAATCGAAGTTAATTTTTCAATTACAAAAAAATATAAGTAGCTTTTCTTTACATATAATAATATTTTAGTTGTTATTATTTAATTATATATAATAATTAAAATAAAAATATATAATTAAAATATAATACACATACACACATAGATATATATATATATTAAAGTACAAAATACATAATTAAGATATAAAATATATAATTAACATATAAAACATATATTTAAAATATAAAATATTCTAAAATAAAAATGAAGATTAGAACTTTAACACTACATCTTTAAATTCTTTATTTGTACATGAATTCCATTCTTCTTTTCTTTTGTGGAAATCTAAGCCTTACATTTCCATAAAAAGTTTTTCAGAGTACTTTTCATATTTAAAAGAATATTTTACTCTATTACAAAAGAGCCAAAATGCTCAAGCGTATTTGTCCTTGCGTGTCTCTAAGATATATCTTGATTCCTTTCAAGGCAGAAATTTGTTTTCGGAATTTGCAATAGTTTATGGAAAATTTAATGCTGGTTCTATTAGTTTGTACACCTCTCTAAATAACATGTCCAATTTATTCAATTTCATAATATATATAGAAATAAAATACAGGGTACCAGGGAGGAAATTACATAAAAAGGTTAAACACTGGTAAAATAGCAATGAAAAAGATCACTCAAGCTTTCGGACGCATCAGCAGCAGTCCTTCATCAGGAGTAATGACGATGTTATGTTTCTGTCTCTTTTTTATACTTGAAATTTCTGGAAAACCCTTCATCAGAGTAGTCCCGCAGAATGGGAAAACCCAATGAGAACCAATGGGAGGCCTCCAATAGAATCATGGAAGAACCCCAATAGGGACCAATGAGAAACCCACACTGCGGGTTACCTAATTTGGGGATGTCTCATACATTTCAGAGTAAGAGTTGTTTATAAGTTTCTGGAAGTGGTTGTGATGTATTAATGGCTTTCCCGTGTAGTTTGTAAGTTTCCCAAGATTCTAAGAAGAGTCTACTATTCTTGTTTGTGATGTGACGGTGTAGTATTTTTGTTGAGTCCCAGTCGGGTTCGTGTCCGTGTTGTAAAGCGTGTTCTGCCAGACGTGAGGCTATGTCTCCTTTCGCGAGTGCTTGTTTGTGTTCTTTTTCTTCTTGAAAGAAAGAAAAGACTGCTGCTGATGCGTCCGAAAGCTTGAGTGATCTTTTTCATTGCTATTTTACCAGTGTTTAACCTTTTTATGTAATTCATAATATCTGTTACGGATTTTGTTTTTGTATTCGTCAAGGTAAGAAAACGACCTTAACTCATTTTTGTTGTTGTTGTTGGTTCAATTTTTCTAGGCACAAACAAGAAACCGTTTCATATACAATCATCGAAGGAAAATTTCATTGCATTTTGAAATTTGATTGTTAAGCTTAAATTTGAAGAAAACCAATAAAAGAAATAGTCTTCGGTATTTCAGAGGTTTCTCTGAAATGAAGATTGGAACAATCTTCAAAATGGTTTACGGAAAATTCTGGAGGAAGTCTTATCCAAAAATCGGTATAATGGATCATAAGATAGGTTCGTAGATAGGTGTTCAAATGGTTAGCCATTTCCCCTTCAAACGGAATGTCCAATTTTACCGAAATGCGTACCATACTATATATAATTAAAAACGTAACCTACGCTAAACTCGGCAATTACTTGATACTTTTTATTGCATTGTTAAATTATGTATCCTATAAGACATCAAACCTATCCTATAATAGGACATCAAACATTATCCTATAAGACATCGAACATTTTTACTTCCTTTTTTAGAGATTTGGCCCTGTAGCAATAGGAAACAATATAACGTTTATTGAAAAGGTCACTAGAACACTAAGAGGAAACTTTCTTGCAGGCATAACACAAATCTTATCATCATAAACATTGTGAAAACTTCCAATTGTACAATCTTATAAAAAGTACCATTTTATTGGATTCATAAAAGTTAGACATTAATCTCAGTTTAAGATGCAAATGCAATTCATTGGGTTCCAAGAAGAAAAAGAAATAAAATTCACATTCCTGAAATTGGTCAATATTATGTCGCATTGAGTTATCTCCATAGTTGCATTCTCTTTCCAACGCTTTTCAATTTAACTTCTTTCAATTTTCCTTAATTACAGGCTTATAGTTATACGCGCCTGTGGAACCTTAGTCTCCTCAATAATTTGAAATAAGATGCAATTATACATATATTGTAACGTATTAATGTAGAAAATATGGGATTGGGCCCCTCCCGGTAAGCTGTTTCCATTCCCGGATCGATTCAGACACTTGGCGTCGAGCTGCGAAAACTATTAATAACGCCAACGTTTTTAACGGTACCAATGTTGCCAGTTGCCTCCCGCATACGCTTCCTCCGTGGATTTTTCCATCCGATAATATTTACTTGGCTAGAAAAATGGGAGAAAATAGCTTCCCCTGTCGCATTTCTATGCATACGCGTGGATTTCACGTATGTTTGTTGACAAGAAGGATGTGGTATGGATTAGATTTTATGTATGTTTAGATTTCATTAAGGTGGGAATGCATAGATCCCTTGGCAAGGCGATACAATTATAATTTATACTTACAAATATATATATATATACTGATTCAACAGATACTAATGCAGGCAGCGCACATCGAATGTGATCGAAACGGCACGAGTCGCGAAGCGACGAGCGGAGGAAGTCTGGGGGGTCTCCTCCCCAGTTCGGTCTCTGTGATTCAGGTAAGTACTGATTTATTTAAAACAAATGCTAATTCATAATCAAAATACTATATTAGCGGGGATACAAATACGGAGCTACACCATTGCTAATATAGCTAGCCAGATGCCAGTATATTTAGCTATTTTATAGCGTGTTTCGAATTACTAGTACCTAAGAGGTGATGTGTTTGATTAGACAGTCCACGCACATGTGCAGAAGTATTGCCCTTGGGACAAATACGGCACATGAGCGCGTCCTCTAGCGTCTAGTGCCAGAATCACCCCTTTACCCCCGAAGCGCTTTTTTGCTGACAAGTCTTTCCGTCGCCAAGTGTCTGAATCGATCCGGGAATGGAAAGATGCTCCCGATACCGGTTCCCTCGTGGTCTAATACATAAGGCGTCGGAGGATTTCACTTCCAATGGAAGTCAATGCCCAATCATGGACCTCAAACTTAATGTAGCTGAAGCCAAAAATTAGCGATATGTATATTTAAAGCGTTTTCAAATATCTAAAACTGCTCATATTGTCGGTCGCCAATACTGATTAATATTACGTATGTTACTGCTGATACTAAGGCTATGACCTCCCCCAATAAAAGCTTACCGGTTTTGTCATCGACATTTTCAAAAACAGCATTGATAATTCCTATTCCCAGAAAAATGTATAAATATCCGCCCATATCACTCTATCGGAATATCGATACACCTACTACTTCTAAACATCCCTAATTTCTAAGAACCAATGTGTAATTATTTTTTATTGAACTGTACGATGACGTAACTTTTCCCTTTTCGAAGTAGAGTTATGATTTATTCATTAACCTACTAGCGTATGGCAGAAATCAATATTTATATCGATTGATTTAATATTCAGAAATAAAAGAACGATTACAGGCACCGTAGGCATACTGTTCGTTCACGAAAAGAAGTTGGATGGAACAGTTAGAAATAACGGGAGGTGACGTCACAAACGGGTTAGTTCACTACAACAGAGGAGGACTACAATTTCAGAACTGGCTTTTGGTGAACGTTTGTCGGCGCCAAAATCAAGTTCTGAAATTGGAGCCCTCCTCTACTGTAATGGGATAGGCCGTTTGTAACGTCACCTCCCGTTATTTCTATCAGTTCCATCAGACCTCTTCCCGTGAAGGAACAGTAATTATAGCATTTTTTGTGTTGTGGGATGAGGAAAGTATGATCCTTTTTTATGAGAATAAATTATAAAGGCCTATTGAGTTTTAGCCTCCTATATATATTTTTTTTTCCAAGCATGGGTGTATGCGGAGGGAGGTGGGGGGAAGCTGCTCCCTAAATCAAGCAAATAAAAATACTGAACTAAAAGTGGCATTAAAATTTAAATTGTAGTAAAATGGTGCTCTGCCCATAATACAAATCCTGGCTACGTCTATTATTCACGGCTTTAAAACATTTCGTTAAAACAATTTGGTGTTGATTAATGCACTACTGGGTAACGCAGTGTTATAATAGTTAATGTAAATATTGTAATTATGGGAACTTTAATCAATATTCTAGCCGGTATGTTAAACTTAGCTATTGAAAAAGCAATCATCATTCGAAGAAATTATATTAAATAGAATAATTATTGAGAATGAAGTAACGTTAGATTTTAAGAACGATGATAGCATAAATAGCAACAGCAATATAGATTATATTTCTGACGATAATAACAGATATATAAGTTACACTTTTGATAACATATTCGTTCAGATTATACATCTGATAATGATTTTTGCGGGGAAAATTGTACTTTGAAAGAAATGAGAAACATTGTGAGCTATTGCAATTCTTGTAAAAGAAAGAAACTTCAACAGAATCAAAGACGATGTCGAAAAGCAGTGGATTATGAAATAAGTCATTTTAAAAAATATATTACGGAATTTGAGACAAATAGGAAGAAATATAAATTAATTCAATGTACACTATTAGAAAAATTCAAACACGCTGTGTAAGTGTATATTCGTACATGATGCAGACTAAAAGAGATGCGCTTATCATAAAGAAAAGGGTTTAAACATTAGGAACTGTATGATTTCAAAGAGTTTTATATACAGAATAAAAATATGAGTATATATTCTCGTAAAGTTACGAAACATATAATATTAGACAAAATTAGAGTAAAGAAGGTCTAGAAAACACAGCAATTAAATTCGTGTTAATATCACGTAATGCATTTGCACATTACTCAAAGAGCCAAATATTTGATGCTGATCAGAGTGGTTTTGCATATTTCATACCAAATAACAGAACATTATAGCAAAAAAGATTGAAAAGGAACCCAATTTTAGTTTCGTCCGCGTAATCTGTGACCCACTCATACACTTTTATATGCCCTTACTTATCAATGGATGGAAAATTGAAAGGTTAATTGTTACGTTTGCGTGAATCAACAAGATCCGTTAAGCCTCAAGTTTGACGTCACACATGTTTCGTGCCACTAATGTTTACAAAACATACACAAAATCTTGTAAAATGAGTACAGAAATCATGAACGACTGGTTTTTAAATTGCTCCTTTCTACTTTAAGACAACCCTCCCCTGTGTCATATTAGATTCTTGGACTGGATCAACTGTCCCATCTATATTAGTAACCTGCAGAACAATTGCATGGAATTTCAAATTCCTCCAGCCACAACAACACTAATTCAACCTTTCCGCATTTATTTTTTCCGGAAGTACAAACTTCTCGTAAAAAAATTTTAAACTATGCCGTTCTAAATGATGTCGCAATAAAGTTAATGGAACTCATTGAAATAATAAAAATGCATTCATTGGTTTATAATCATATTCATTCCGAGAAATATAAACCTATGTAAATATACTCCTAGTCAGCTTGCAATTATACTAACGTTGCTATTGCGTCATTTCGTAAAATTTTAGCTACATCATTTTAAATTGATCATGAGGAAAGTGGTTTTAATAAATGTAGAGATTTTTCTTTTCAAAAATATACACATTGTGATCAAAATTGTTTCATACATTTTATGTTTTTTACAATTTTCATGACTTATGATACATGGCATTTGAACATTATAAAATTCTTACCTCAATCTTTCTTTCGTAAACATAGTCAAACACTCTATTGTTTGATATTTGCGGCTTTTTTCTTCTTGAAAGTAGTAAGATGTATGGTATAATTTTAGTTTACATTTTTTAAAATTATGTATGCTATAATTTGTAGGTTAGAGCAGAAATTTTTGATAGGAAAAAATATGGAGAAGGGGTATTTTCTTTGTATTTTAAATTCTATACCGCCAATTATTTTAAAATGTTTTTAGATTTTAAATATTGATTTGTTTATTTTGACTCTCCAAGCAGAGGATCCATTGCATCCTCTGCATCTATTCCACTAACTGGTATAAGTGGTTTTTTTTTCCAAATGAATTTTTTGTGAAATAAAATTTGTTAGTAGTCAATAATTTCACCAGTAGCCAGTAATTATATTAAATATTATAACGCGTCAATTTTAGCTTTACTAGAACTCTGCTGCATGTAAGGTGTACACTGCACTCAATTATTTTTGCGTTAGAATTCACCACAAAATTTTATTGGTTTCCGAAAAACTTGTCATTGTACCAAACAACACCATATTAAAAAATGACTTCCCCTATTTTACCACTACTCGCATAGCTTGGAAGTAACGCAAGAAAGTACGGGAAACAAAAGGTCCAAAGGGAACAAAAAATCTGTTCCTATTAACAGCAATTCGTCTTTTCCAGCAATGATATTATGCTATATAATCTGACAAAACTTCAAAAACCGGTTCCTATTAAAAGTAATTCGCTTTAAGTGTGTTCATCTTAACGAGGTTCGACTGTAGTAAATAAAGAAATAACAAAAATTCAATTTAGCCCTAAATTCAGTTATATTAACGAGCATGCGGTTTTGAAATACAAAAATGCGCAATCAGCAACATAAAACCAAGTAGTATTCACAAGGCAGTTAGCGAAAACGAAACTCACTGTAGAATATATATGTACTCACCCTGTTTGTGCTTGGTTGATGATTCAAAGTCATGGGCGCGTATTTCCCCTTCAGTGTAAAAACAATTTCTTAAGAAAGGGGGGACCTATGGCTGTCTAGAGTTTATTGAGGTGGCTATCTCAAAATTTCACCGGCGGAAGTTAATTTGGTTGAGGTCAGTCACTTCTTGAGTACAATTGGGCCCACCGTTTTCAAACTCGACTTCTATGTTTATAGTGTATCTGTTAGAGTCAATTAGTGTAGCACAGATGCTTTGCACTCGCATTCATGAAGTGAGAAGGGTCCGACAAGAAAACGGAGTTTGCTTTTCACTCCATAGATTACCAAATTCAGGACGTTGTAGTGGGGACTATGTCCGAATGATGGGTTGCGAGTTGAAATATCACACAAGTAAAAAACTGCGACAGATGAGAAGATGCATTTTATCGAACTAGAAGCGCATCTCGGAACATGTGATTTGAAGTTAGAAAGTTTTTAATTCAAATGGTATTTGTTTCCGCCCACGTGATGTGATTGGATAGAATGTTCATCACACAGACAGCATCTGATACCTACTGATCGATTTCTCGCTCCTGGTCATCATTCACGTACCCCGCAAGTGTCACATAAAGATGTCAAGTTTCTAACTTAGAACGTTGCACACATGGCTATCTTCCCATCCAGTAATAGGAAGTAGTCACTGGGAAGATTTCTTTCCCCACGTGTTTACGCATACATGACAGACACTTGTATTTTTAGGAAATTTCGGTGGGAAAGCTGAAGCTTTAGCACTGACTTGCTTTACATTTATCCACAATAAAAAAAATGAAATGCGGGAAATTTTCTGGGGTTGCAGTGGGCTTTCTGGGGGCCGGCGCTCCTGGGTCCCCACCTAGTTACGCCAATGCCAGGGAATCAAACCACGGACTGCGGTTGGCAGAAAAATGGCACGCTTTCCACGATACAACTGTGAGTTCAACCCAGGTTAATGTCACTGCAGATGAATGCGTTACTTACGCCATGATAAGCGGGAAGTGGTCCTGTACCTTTCCGAGGAACCCGAACTTCCTAAACCCCAGGAAGCCTATCCTCGAACTACAGACAGTGTGCAGTCTATCTCTAAATGTTCAATTTTTTTGACATCATTGTGAATTGAACCCTAATTAACGGTTCGCTAATTGAACTTCTTGCCATTTGGGGATAGACACAAACTTTCATTTTGGGGGTCAAGGACAGAATTTGCCATGGTCTTGGAATAACACCCTTCATTTATCATGAAAGTTGGAATTTTTTACAGTGAAAAAATATATTTTGGGGGTCATGACCCCTGTAACGCCTTGTGCCCGCGCTTGTTGCCACTACACCACCGTAGAGCCAAATACATCAATAAAAAGCTTTAAACTGATATTGATTAATCTGGAAAAATAAAGAGTGAAAAACGACTTATTCCGCATTAGAATTCAAATATTAAACATCAATAGATTTTAAAGTGACTCAATAAGAACAGGTGGAACTAATTTTCCGGATGCATGTTCTAACAAAAGTCATAAGAATATAGGATCGATAATAAGCTTGGTTTCTTTTTTTATAGTCGCATTTCGGTCTTCAAAAAATCCTGTAATAGAAAACGAGATTTTAATCTCAGCAATATAATGCAAATTCCAAAGACAGTTGTCAACGCATTTTAAATAATTAAGGTATGCAAAGATTTTCTTCGTGTTTTGAAATGGCAGAGATGCTCTAAAATAAATTGAAATTTTCGAGGAAAAGCAGTTAGTGAAAGAAGTTCCTGGTACTTTGAGCTAATGGACCGAAGAATTATTGGGTAGTATACTGAAACGTAACGCTATCTGCTGATAAAAGTGCCACTTATCTGATATTTTGGATGAGAAAACGCAGAATGAAAGGAAAAGGAGCTAACATAAAACTAGAATAATGTGCAAAAAGTCGTCGATGATACATTTATTGAAAAAGGAGAAAATGAACTACCTTATCCCAAATCATAAAATATTGGGCTGTTTGGATCATTTCGGAGGAGGAAAAAATTGGATAAAAAAAGTGCTTTTATATTTTATGACTTGCATTACACAATATTTAAAGAAGTTTGAACAATTTATTTCACATAAATGTTAAGTACTTACAGAAAGACAGCTTTTTTAAGACAGTGAGGAAGAATTTGAATGGGGACTGGTAAAATACTACGTTTGATTCGATTTTCCATGTCGCTTAAAAATCCGAGCTTTATATGCAAATACAATATTAAATAATTTTAAGAGAGAGATTCCAGTTTAAGAAAAGTAGTAGGAATGGAACTAGTAAATTATTAATCGGTTATTTAAACACCATTGCGAGATATATGTAAGTGAAAATTTTTTTGAATGTTATTTTTTCAGAGAGTGCATGTTTTAGATGAAAAAAAACTTTTAATACTTTTTTCTCGTTATTGTAAATTTTTTGATACATCAATTTGGGAAAAAATGGTATTTCTATGGATTGAGATACTGATATTAAGATTCTAATATATAGGCATATTAACTTTGAAATTATAGTCACTTCTTTTATCATTGATACCAGTAATAATTATAGAGTTATTATTAAAGTTGATATTAATATTCAAAGACTGGATGCTATTGCCTTAACTTTTTTTCTTTAATTTTAAGGTAACTAAATAAACTTACAAACTATCTCAGACTTATGGCAATTGAAAGCATTTATACCATTAATCTATCTGAATGTTGTTAGCTCGCATATCCTAGAATAGAGTACTTCATAATAAAGTAAAAACAAATAATTGCATAAAAGCTCGCGTAACTACAGCCCATGGCGTTTCCATTGATTTATAGGAAGTATTTCTTACCATTAAAAAAATGTTGTTAAAAATACAAAATCCGTGAAGGTCTTCCCAATAAGTTTTACCCACCTTTATGATATGTTTGTATTTGTAATAGATATAGTCGCAGATGGAACCAATTTCTTCGACGGGAATGCCAGTAAAAAGATTTTGTTCGTTTGTTTGGACTTTTATAGCGCAAGTGTATCTGGGCTATACTGCGCCAAGCATAGTAAAATCAAAGACTGAAAACTAAAAAATGATAGACTCAAAAACTCGAAAAACAAAGGAGATTTTCAAAATCAAAAGTTTCGATATTGAAAATATTTTCATGGTTTCGGATAAAGCTGAAAACTCTGTTGTTGTTATTGATTATGAAAGAGTTGTTACTATTTTTTGTTTCAATTCCTTTAAAAATATTTTTAAGAATGAAACGAACTTAATTGCGTGCTTTCCGATTGTAAACGGTAGAATCACAGATAATAAACCTAAAGGCGAGAGTATCTTCATGGAATTATGCGGTGAGGTAGAGGTAAGGAAACAAAAATGGGGTAGTTTTTAAGCTTAAAAAATTACAATTTTCTTGAAAATATTATTGGATAAGTTGAGTAATTTAAATATATTGCTGGTTTCATATTCTTTGAGAAGGATTACTTTATAATATTTTTTGCACATTATGCAAAAGTTATTACATGCTTTGTCAATTGGGGTGATTACATACACTGTACTGATTCAACATATATATATATATATTTATAATTTCCTTCTGTTTGAATTCTTGACGCCATCTTGAAACACAATGTATTCATTCACACTATTTAGAATGAAGTGTAACGCCCAAATTTGTGACCAATCTTGGTTAACACACAGAAAAACGACCAATTACGTTGTAAGATATTATTACCCTTCACAGGGATAACACAATTGCCAAATAATGGTCAACACAGAAAAGCCTCCGGGGCGAGATTTTTGTGAGTTTTTCGTGGGGGAATTTATTATACAATAATTTTTGCCACCCACGTATATTTAGCTCAAACTAGAGCTTTTTCGTTTTTGGAGAAAAAGAGGCGCCGTCCTCATCCAGGATGAGGACGGCGCCTCTTTTTCTCCAAAGACAAAACTCTAGTTTGAGCTAAATATGTGTGGGTGGCAAAACTTATTGTATGACCAATTACATTTCCACACGCATACTGTATAATAACTTGCGAACATTTTAACAACAGAGACCACAATGTGGAAACTATCACTTTAGCTGCAAGGGAAACCTTTTCAAAACATCCGTGGCTATTGTCAAAAAGGTACTTAAAATTTGTTATTTTTACAGCTTAAAATTTCGATGTAAAATCTGTTTACATATTTGTAATAATAAAAAGTATTTCTACGAAATTTAAATGTTTGTTAAATATTTCAGCTATCGTTTTCCGATTATTCGTAATAATCGTGGCATCAACTACAATGGATAATCAAGAATTTACCGTTTAATAATATATTTATTAAAACAGTGTTTTCGTATCATATTACTCAATATTTACAAAGGCAAACTAATTAAAAATTGCTTGTTTCATTCGGAAGAAGATTTAAAATGCCTTTTGAATACATAAATAAATTTGAGTAGAGTCATTACTCAAAAGTGTTATGCTTTAGAAAAACTCTACTAAACGTTCCATCCATCATGTATGAGCCCGGAATTAAACATTCTGTAAATAAATAAGCATTTCTTGACATAAATTATTAGCGTTAAATTTATTAATATATTCTGAATAATAATATACATTTGCTACTGATTTAAAAATGCAATTTCACTTTTTTGTAATGGAATTCTGAGCTCTCGAACAAATTCCTCAGCGTCCACAATTTTCCTACAGCGGTAATTAATTGTGTTACAAGAGCCTTTTGGAAGAAGCCTCATAAATTTATCGATGACTCAATTTTTTAAATTTATTTGCATAACACCATCTGCTACGCTTTACACTTTTGAAAATTTGAACAAAATAATTCTGGTTTTAAATACATATCTCATACGGAGATAAAGAAATCTCTCTCGGGGAGTACTCGTTGCATATGGTTCAACAAACAAAATTCAGGATGCTGTTTCTTTCAATTATTTTTTCCCGAATTTCTTTGCAATTGCGATACTTGCAAACTTCATATACTAACTGCAAAACCGTTGCTTTATGTACCGTAATATAATCATAGAATTCTAAAATTAGTTTGCAATATGTAACTTAAAATATATTATACAATTATAATATCATCCTGTGAGATTATGACATTTGAATAAATAAATAAATAAATAAATAAATAACCAACCAGACAGACAGACAGACAGACAGACAGACAGACAGACAGAGAGCAATTGCCCACTCCTCTCATCTAGAATTCTCAGAATGGACTGTTTAATGTAGGAGTGTGGAATCTTTTCATGTTGGAAGGCCGCAATAAATAAGCTGTTAACGTTAGAAGGCTGCATTAAGTGTGTGCTGTAATGTACGAAGACCGCATGTGTTCTGATTGTATCGGTTGTCAACTAAGATTATTTCATTAAATCTGTTTCCATACCCTTTTTTACTTAGGCTCATTTTAAGCATTTTAAGATTATAATGTAAATAAAAAAGAAGTACAGGATCATATTAATAAAAATAAAATGATTTTTTAAAAAAAAATTAATTAGATCAAAATGCCGCACCTAAGGGCCTCGAAGGCCGTATGTGGCCATAAGGTCACAAGTTCCCCACCCCTACTTTAAAGTAATTAAGTTTAAATGGACACACACTCACTTTTAGGCTTAGATTAAAACGTTTTGATGCCGAAGATTTAGAAAGTCAGATTTCACTCTGCTTCCGATCCGGCAACCTTTTCATTCTTTTAGCTTAACTTTCTACCATTCATGTTTTCATCTTGACTTTTTGCCACTCATTCTTCTATCTTTGTTTTTTACCCCTTATTTTTCTTTCTTTATTTTTTACCCCTCATTCTTCTTTCTTGAATTTTACTACTCATTCTTCCAGCTAGACTTTTGCCATACAGTTTTCTATCATGATTTTTTGCCTTTCTTTCTTTTACCTTCACATCTTGTCACTTATTATTTTATCTTGATTTTTTGCTATTAATTTTTTATCTTGACTTTCTGCCATTCCTTCTTTTATCTTGACTTTCTGCCATTCCTTCTTTTATCTTGACTTCTGCCATTCCTTCTTTTATATTGACTTTCTGTCATTCATTTTTTATTTGACATTCTGCCCACTAAAACTAAGACAAAAATAACGTTCACATGCACACTTTTGTTATCACTTTTAGCCCTTGTATTAAAAATAAGATTCTTCGAATAATTAAGTCATTCATTCATTTTCAGAAAATCACTTTTTTCCTGACCAAGCTAAAGCTTTTTGACCCCCAAGTATTGTTAAGAAGTTAAAGGCAAAATCTCACATTTTAACTTTCTTTTTTTCGAGTCTTATGAGTTGAAATCTTTCTTTTGAGCAGAAAACGGCATGTATATGAACAAATTTTATCACTGGTTTCAGTCACGTACCTTAGATTAAATGTTTGAGTTAAAAGTACAACATACGTACAGAGTTAAGGTCACTTCAACTATGTTTTAGCAGTTCAGTAGTAGGGATAACAAGATGGAAGCTTGTGGTCCTCTGTATCAGAACCATTTTGCGAGAAAGTATCTTTTTGCCAACTATATATATAAATAAATGCCAACTATATGTATAAATGCCAACTATATGCCAACTATAAAATGCCAACTATATATATAAATTATGGGTACCATAGCCTTAATCTGACTTGAAAAACGCACAAATATGTGAATATCATTACTTTAATTAATACTACCGTAGATCTCTATTCTCATACATGAGTTAGAAGTGCCAACAAATGTTGTCAAAAAATATTCAGCATGTGGAACTGATTGGCCATCATGAAGTCAACAGTTTATTTAATAAAAAAATGTAGAAACACATACATTTGCAAATACCGTATATTATTTGTAAAATTTGTGATTATTTTAGTCTGCCAAACAAAAGGTTTTTTGCAAAATGCCGTGTAATATTTTGAAGCCATTTAAAACTTGTCAATAAGGATTTATGATCTGAAGGGTACTGAACTCAATTTCTGTATAAGCATATTAATGATTCATTGAGATTTAATCATTAATTATGGAATTAATAAATTTAAACATTTTTCCGGAATGGCAGTTCTAAACCTGGTAAAACACAATTTATTAACTTAAGTTAAAAGCACACAAAAGTTTCATTTAGGAAAGATAGAGGAGTTTTTATTTAAAATTTCAGAAACTAAGATGATAAAGAGAGTGTTACTAGTGGGTAACGAAATGTTGGTGAGTTTAGTGCAAAGTTAATGCAGTGAAAAAATAAAGTGAGGGGATTATAAACCTCTCTAGTGCAATGTCTGTGGTTAAGTTCTTTAACAAGAGCCTCAATAGAGGACAAGCGATCTAATGTTGCGAAATATCACCATAAAATATGCTGATTTTATGGCTTGTGAATAAGAAAATAAAGAATGAGGCGGAAGACAGGCAGTAAAATTTAGTACAAATATGGATAAGAAATCTAGCCAATATTTTTCAACAGTGCATTCAGGAAGGATAAGGAACTTCTACTTTGTCCTTTGAAAGACAAAATATCAGTTACGAAATATCTTCCCAGTTCTGGAAATTTCTTCCCGTGTTTCTGTTATTTAAGTGTGTGTATATATATGTGTGTGTCTGTTCGCTCAAAATTTACGAAATCGTATGAAACTGAATACGCATATATTTGTAAGAATTAAAACTGCTAGTATAAAACAAAAAAGAACATACGTTCTATGGTTTTGAATTTGTATTTAAAGAGGAACATTTTTTGTACCATGTTAAGGTTTTATGGAAAGAAGCTTAAAGTTCTTCCCCACTAAGTGTGTATCGTAAAATTGGATAAAACCTGGGATTACGTCACAGTATGGTGGATATATTTTTAGTAATCGAAAACCAAATTCACAACATGCAGATCTCCCATTTTGTTTTATTTTAATAATACATATAATAAACTACCAAATTAGGTATATATTATACAATTTAAGATTGAAAAAAGAGATAAAATCTGTACAATTCCAGCTTTTAACAAACCGGTTTTAGTTTAGAAATGATGCTTGTCGAAGCGGAAAAGTTCAAACCGTTAAATAGAAAAAAAAATGTACCCTGTTATAAAATCCTTGGAAAACAGAGTGAGCAGACGTTAAGTCTTACTATTCTAACAAGCTAAAAAAGAAAATAGTAAAACTTTTACTCCGAAAAAAAATTCTCTGACGTTTTCAGCTACTAGTCTTATTCTGCCTTTTCTTGCGGATTTGGCGGTTTGGTGTCTTCGTAAAACCTAACTAAACATGCTTCCGAAGAAGCGGCGGAGAAAGGCTTTGCAAACACATTCTTGTTTTGCGAAAATGTGAAGACGAAATACCTCAGGAAATTCGCAGCAGCCTAAAAGGCTTTCCTTTTTGGATTTAGCTTCGGATAGAAACTGAAAGTTTTAGAGGAAAAAGAAGATTGAATCCTTGAGGAAAAAATTGCTTTTAAAGGCTACAATTCGTCTTGGTTTATAATGTGTTTTCAGAGTTTATAGCTCATATATATCAAAGAATCAAACAGTAACAGTCTTACATGCGCGCAAAGCAACACCAACCTTAAATCAAAATTTTCAATACGTTTTGTTATATGATTAAGAAGATGAAGACAGAGTTTTATTTTTTTAATTAGAAGCTACTCTGTATAAATATGTTTGACAATATTAAAGAAATTACATATAATTAACAGAAAAATATCATGAATAAAATGAACATGTTTTTAATTAAAAATTTCTGTAAATAAATTTTCTGTATCCGCTGTTTGTAGCACTTTCAATTGATGTAAGGCAAGGGTTAATTATTGATGGGATTTGAAAAATTCCGATTTTATTAAATCGTGAAAAAATTTTCCTGGTGAAAGTTTTATCACTTGCATGTAGTATTTTTTAATCCAATCAATTCCATATAACTAACTAAATTTTTTTAAATAATTCTTTATTTAAATCAATATTCATATTTCCCATTACGATTATTCTATCCGTTTTTCGAATTTTCTAACTTTACATATAACCAGTCTATAAATTTAATCATGATTCCATTTGAGTTCCTATTTAGAGTAGATGTTCTTAAATTGTCCGTCACTATTCCCGATATATCCCAGTATTCACAGGAGTAAGCTATCCCAATCCGTTCCTCAAATTCATCTTGCATGCCTTTAATATAAATAGAAACACCCCATCTTTATATTTTTTCTTATCAAATGAAGACCATACAATCCATGTTTATCCATATGGTCGTTTTCCTTCGACCATGTTTCCCCAATATCTAATCTGTCTACTTGTAATTCTGTATTATACATTAATAATTGTTTTCACCAATTTTATTATTAATACTTAAAGCATCCAAAAATATAGTTTTATTATATTTCCTTTATTATTTCTTAAATTCTTACATCTATTTTTAACACTTAAATTCACAAATAAACCCCTTGATATATTTCAAATTTTAGTTGTCAAATTTGTATATTTATATATTATTTATACATATTATTATTGTATTGTATTATATATTACTTATTATATATTATGTTATATTGTATTGTCCCTTATATTATATTGCTGTTGTATTCTTCTCTCCTTCCTCTTCTTCTCTCTTCTTCTTATATATATTATATTATTATATGTTATATTTTATATATATTATTACATATATTATTTTATTTTATCAAAGAAAATCAATGTATCCATATAATAAATCCCATAAATGTCCTGATTAATCACGCATTTATTATTTTATTCCTCTTCTAAACTTCTGACTTCTGTGTGATCTGTTATGATATATATTACTATTTTTAGTATTATTCACCCCTATAATATTAATATTCATTTCTTCAATTCCAACATTACTTTCTCTATTTAATTCATGAATTACTCTATTTTCATTAGATTCAGCCATATTAATTACCTAACTACTTAAAATATATCGCCCTTCGTTTTTTCTTATTTTCTATTTCCTCAGTTCCATTCACTTACTCATCATTCGTTACATCAATATCACTAATATGACAAATAATATCAGCATCATTATTGGTTTTATAATTAGCGTTTATAACATTTTATGCTCCTCTTTTATATAATCACCTAATGTTTTTTTCATTAACCATGAATTCAACAGCCACTATGACATTTTCACTTGTTAAGCTAGACAAATTAGTGTTTATATTATTTAATTTTTAGTCTTTATATTATTTTTTTAATTAGTGTTTATATTATTTCAGGTAATTAACTAGTTCATTAGTTGAACTAAATGTACGATACCAATTATCTGCTTTTATTTCATTGGTTAATAATTAAATTATAATTGGCTAGTAATTGGTTAATAATCTTTTATGCAGTTGATATCTTTTTCATAATTAACACGAACTGTGTTAACATTATCTCTTTTTCAATTTATATTATATAATTTATTACATATACCACACCCAATAAACAAATTCCTACCATTTAAAATCCCTTTTAAATATACATGTCTATTTAAGCCCTTTCTCTCACTCTTTTTATTATATTTTAACAGTTTAAATCACTCTATTTTATCAATATCACTATAAGTATTTTAATTATTATTATATCACTATATTCATTTTCGCAATTTAATTTTATTATTCATGATTCTTAAGTACTTTCATTTATCCTTCCCTTCTATTTTTATGCTTGAATAAACAATCCTTACTTAAAAGGGCACGGTTTTTTATTAATAAATATCATATTCTCCCTTTTTCTCCTACTTTCTCCTTAGCATGGTGATAGATACCCCTTTTTCCTATTAAATCATTTTTAATACTACCATTTAAAAATCGTACAATTTTTCTCTGTTTTTTTTTGTCTATATTTCATTCTATAGAATATTTCAATTTAACCAGGTAGAATATCTACCAATAATTTATCACACAATTTAATATTATTTCTTTACAATTCTTTCCTTCTTTATATGGTAAGCTCACTATTTCCACGATTTTTTCTTCTGACATATTGAGCAATTTCAATTAGTTCACCTTTTCTCCTATTAATGTCACCTTCAATATTTTCAATTCTCTCGCTTATTTCTTTTTTCTTATCAACAATCATTCTTCAACTTTCTCTTCTTTCCATTTCTTTATTTCCATCGTTTATATTCTATTCTCGCCAATAACTTTCCAAATTCTTTCGATATATCTCTAGAAGCATTTCTAATTTCCTAATATATATTTTGCAATTCTTCATCTGTTTATTCATCCATTCATTTTTCTTTAATTGTACTATCATTTATTTTGCCATTTATTATTCCCAATTCTTGCATAATATTATAATTAGTACTCATATTCCTTTAAAATATTTATTATCCTTTATTTTCGATGTTAGTAGCTTCCCATCAACTTCAGTAATAATATTTTAAAGAACATCATCAGAAGACACATTTTTCGTCAAAAAAAAAATATATAATTATTTTGATCTCCACCCGTCAGCATTATTAAACACAAGCTGCTCTCTCCATCTAACGTTCAAAAACATTTATGTCAACTCAATCAATTTCCTAAAAGCTTAGAAGAAACTCAATCCGAAGATCAGCATTTCCAATCTAAGCCTTATTTTCAATCACATTTCAGTAGTCCAAGTCAAACCAATTGTCAGTATGCATACAACTATATCATTATACCAAATAAAATAAACTCAGTAGTTCACCTTTTAAATCAATGTCTTTTTAATCCTTTCTATATTCAATTATATTTCAATTAACACATGTTATTTTCCCTAATTTCACTTTACATTTTACATTTTTTTTATAGAATATTAATAAAACTTACTATTCTTACTATTCGTACTAATCTTAATATTCTCCGGAATCGTAGTTTCCCATGACTTCTCTAATACGCCCTCTAGTGGAGAGTACAAACCGAATGGGCCCTGCGGTGGCGCAGTGTGGTAACGCGTTCTCCTAGTGCGCGGCTAATCCGGGTTCGACTCCCAGCAGTGCAAAAAGAACGCTTACTCAGAGATCTCATAAAGATCACTGCTCGCAGTCCGGGATTTGGTTCCCTAGGCCTTAGAAGGTTCGGATTCACTCCAGAAAACAGTAGGTCCCGGCGCAGCATGACCACTGTAGTCTTTGAAACCAGCAAAACCAAGCAAACAAACAAACAACGACTGCCACCTAAATGTAACATTAGATGAAGAGAGGTATTAAGAAGATTATTTATTTATCAATCAGAGAGAAAGCTTCGTTCTTTAACAGAGATGGGTAGATGTCTCCTCTTCCAACCAAAGTTATCCCTGACGTTATGGGCTGAAGCCATAAACACTGCTGATTTTGTACAAAACAGGTGTCCAACTAAAGCTCTTAATGTAAAAACGCCGTATGAACTGTGGTGTAGCGTTACTCCGAATGTCTCCTTTCTAAAAACATTTAGATGTACAGCCTATTATTTAAATAATGGACCAAAGCATAAATTTGCCGAACGTTTGAAAAAGGCATTTTGGTTGGATATTCTGATAATAGACAGCAGAGTTTATTACCCCGAGGAAGGCAATATTTTATATTTTAGTAATGTTAAATTTTTCGAGGAAGCAACGGCATCTTTTAATGAAGTTGTGCCACGCTTTTATGGAACACAGCGGTATCAAAACCGTTTATTGAAGTTGACCTTAAGTCTCGTGAATCCAAAGTTGAAACTTTCCTGCTTAACAATACTGGCTATAATGCCGATTTTGACGATAATGGAGAGACCCATAGTCTGGGAGATTTGCGTCCGACACAGTGCAGAAAGAATAAACTTTCATTGCGTAAGAAGAAGGTGGAACGATGTCCAATAACAGGTCATACGTCACATAACGATTATGTCTCGTACTTTAGCACAGAAATTCCCACCCGAAACGCATTAAAAGGAACGAATGCGTCCGAATGGTATATGGTATTGATTTGTGATGACAAATTAACGAGGTAAAAAGCGGTTTGAAAAATAATACATTTGGACTCGTTGATAGGCCTAGTTCCAGGAAGTGTATTGGATGCCAATTTATTCTAATCAATAAATTTTATCCCAGCAGATCACTTTTGAAAAGGAAGGCTTGATTAGTGGCCAAAGGTTTTCAACCAGAGACCAGGTATAAATTTTGGTGAAACATTTGCGCCAGTTGTACGCCAAGGGTCCGTTCGTCTTACTGGTGCACGGACACTAGCGGCAAAATTTGGAATTAAAATTCACCAATTTGACAATACGACTGCCACCTGGCCCTGCGGTGGCGCAGTGTGGTAACGCGTTCTCCTAGTGCGCCGCTAATCCGGGTTCGACTCCCAGCAGTGCAAAAAGAACGCTTACTCAGAGATCTCATAAAGATCGCACTGCTCACTGTAGTCCGGGGTTTGGTTCCCTAGGCCTTAAGAGGTTCGGATTCCTCGGAAAACAGTAGGTCCCGGCGCAGCATGACCACTGTAGTCTTTGAGCCGTAAAACCAAAAAACAAACAAACAAACAAATAAACGACTGCCACCTAAATGTAACATTAGATGAAGAGATAGTCATGCAATGTCCTGATTATTTCGGGAAAATTATCAATAATAAATAACGAAACTCCAGGCAGCGACACCCATATTATGGTATTAGAAATAGTGGAGTCACTAAATGAAAATAAAGCACTCCGGTTGAAAAAAATCGCTCTATGGACTTATACAGGCTGGATGATATTGGAATACAAAACTGGATGAAATTCTAAAAGACTTCGGAACAAGACCGACCAAAGCTGATCCATGAATGTACTACGTTATGGATGGAATTCTACTAACTGTCGTATTAATAAATGTTGAGGACATTTTATTTAGGTCCCAAGATCCAAACATTGTAAAAAGGTTTGAAAACCACCCCAGTAAGAAGTTAGAGGTTAAGTTTACTGGTTTGGCAAAATGTTATTTAGCATAAATTTTCGCCAAGAAATTGGGATGGAAGCCATATGCCAACAGAGCTACATCCGGGAATTATTGAAACGCTTCGACATATAAGAAGCCAGACATGTAGCTAGTCCTGTGGATATCAGTGTTCGTTTACGAAAAGCCGATAAATGTGTAGAAGCGGTGTTCCCGTATCGTGAACTCGTCGGAGGACTAATGTATTTGGCAACCTCTACGAGGCCCGACATCTCGAATGTAGCGTGTCAATTAAGTCAATATCTAAATTACCTCGATAATTCTCAATGAATAGCAGTGAAAAGGGTGTTACGATATTTAAAGAAAACTCCCAATGTTGAACTAATTTTCAAGTGCACTGATGAACCTCTGTTTGGGTAATTGATTCCGATTGGGGTAATTGTCTTGATGACAGAAAATCGTATATCGGGTACTGCTCTATTTTAAGCTGAAGTCCTATAAGTTGGAATAGTCACGACCAATCTACAGTTGCATTGTCTTCTACCGAAGCAGAGTATATAGTGCTCTCCGATAGCACAAAAGAGTCTATTTACCTATCAAAACTAATTGAAAAATTATGTGGCTCAATTCCTGAAAGTGAAAA
>QLNU02014176.1:44201075-44215144 GCA_006491805.2 Dysdera silvatica | reverse complement strand
GTATGTTTTACAATACTGGCATATGCACACATTTTTCCGCCATTGCATATTCTTTTTCGATCACCCCGAACGTTTTTAGTGCGTACCCCAATTTGAGAACAGCTGATCTGTTTAATAATTCTAACTTGTTATAAACTTTGACTAAGCTGATTAAGTTATTCTTTGTTCAGCTTTCTTTCGCTGCCCAGAAATTAGGCTTTGCGCCTATTAATTATATTGATTTATGCAGGCTTCCCCTTTTATTAAATTATTAAAATTTCCTCGCTTTTAATAAAAGACATTTTTATTAACCCAGTGTCTAAACCAGCTACCAAACTTAAATTAAAAAATTTTGCGCGATTTCTCTATTTTCTGCTTTCTTTAATCTCTTATAAATGCATGAAAGTATCAAAGATGATAACATCATTTATACATACACAATATTATGTAAAATATAATGAAAGTAGGTTTAGTATACCGATGTAATTCTTTTATTTCAACTGAATATACGAATATAATTATTGAGTAAATTTGGATAGGATAATTAATTTAATTTGGTTAATAATACAGGTTGACAAACAGATTTTCCAAGATTCCACTATGGAATCACTCTTTCAAATAATAAGATTCGGTAGTACTGCTGTGAAGAAGTAAGTAAAGGAAGTAAAGTAAGAAAAGTAAAGAAAGTCCTGAATAAAATTAAAAAAAAATGTCAGTTATTTAAAATTGTAAAATACCATTATCAGCTAATGTCCGTTCACGAAAAGTGGTTCGATGGTACCGTTAGAAATAACGGGAGCTGACGTCACAAACGGCCTAGCCGATTACAGCAGAGGGGGACCCAATTTCAGAACTTGTTTTTAGCGAACTTTTGTCTGCGTCAAAAACAAGTTCTGAAATGAAGTCCCCCCCCCCCATTTGCTGTAACCGGCTAGGCCATTTGTGACGTCACTTCCCGTTATCTGTAACTATTCCATCATACTACTTTTCGCGAACGGACAGTACGTTATTAGTTTGCGCTTATACTTTAGTTTTCAGGTATAGCCAGACTTGGTTAGTTCGATTCTGGAGTATACATTTTTTCCAGGTATCCAAGAATTCGAAGTTTAAAAGTTTTAAATAATTTTAAATTCATCAGACCGCAAGTGATCCCCGAATTAACTACGAATTCAAAGTAAACGTTTTCGAATTCCACTATTTTTAATATTGATCCATTCCAAACCTGCCAATTTTATAAATTTGCTTCGGGAATACATGTTAATCTTCGGATACTAAACATGACATAATGGGGCCAAAACCATATATTCGCAAATATTAAATACCAATAAAACAATAACTTTAAAGGATAAACTTGAGACAATAACAATTTTGAAGTATGTAAACGTATCTAAAACTGTGGAACTTGTAAACATCGTAAAATATTTAAATCGTAATTTATGATTTATTGAAATGTTGACAGGAAATGAACTTATAGACACGGATGCAATAAGATAGAAATGGCGAATATTTAGGAAATTTTCGCCATCTGGACAGGGGCTTTTTTTGTTGCCATCTTCCTTTCTTACAAAAAAAAGAACATTTTGAAAAAAAAAACTATGCATATCCTACATTTAATTTTTTACACGTGAATATACTTTTTCACTTAGGTATTAAAACTAATATTCTAACTAATAAATTTATGTAATTAATAATAAATTCTTATTGGGCTTTCATCTGTTGCTATAGAATTATTTCGAAGATAATCCCTGGACATGCAACGTAAAAATACTTTGAGACCTAATATTATACAAATTTAGGAGCAATTTATGTCAACACTGATATTAAACATATTTATAATATATTTATGCTACAGAAGACCTTTTTATCGTTGATGAGTTCGAAAAATTTAAATTTTGATTTGTCTTCTGTTATACTTCAAGAGCGCTGTTTCTGGGGGCGTGCCATCTTTGCCTATTTAGAAATTTACCTGCGCCTGGGAGTCGAAGGTATATAGATTAGTAATTAAATAAATTCTGCAAAATTATATCAAACCAAAGGGAGTTTAATCAAATAGCAAGTTAAAAAATATAAAAATATGCTTTTAAGATATCGATCTTGCGTGAAATAACTATAATCAATAAAAAATTAAACAACTATTTCATAGGTGGCGCAATGTGTATGATTTTTTGAATTATTGTAGTGTAATGTAACTTTCTCATAATTATTAACCCGTATTTCCTCAATAATATTGATATATAATGCTATTTCTGAAATGTCTAATATTTCTCAAAATCACGCTATTTCAGAAGGATTAAGAAATATTCCTAAGGAGTGGATTAAAAAATATCTATACCAAATGGAAATCACTACACCACAAAGTATAAATCAAATTTAAAGCAAGGTTGAAATGGTTAAATTAAAGTTAGGAATGTAAGATGATAATTGAAGGTTATTAATTTTCTTATGCAACAGTTTAATTTTAGTGACGTTTGCAAAAATGTAATGTTAGTTACGTATGCAGCAATTTAACTTTAGTTGCATATGCAAAGTTTAGTGTTAAGTACATTGAAAAATACTTGGATATGGGGGGTCCGCTTACAAGTGTCTCTGGTAGTACGTTAGCACATACCGCATTTTATTTATTTTTTCATTTGAATGTATAAAAATCATGTTTTTGTCGTATACTGAACTGATTCATGTTACAGTACCAGTTGAGATTTAGCCATCCATTGCGAATTGGAAATATACTAAAAGTGCCAAATCCTCTTATTATTTAATTATCATCCTTTATTATTATAATTTTATTATTGTTTATTATTATCCTTTTACTATTTTATTTAGCAATAAAGCTTTTACCCTTAGCTAATGAGAAAATTTACCGTCGTTAGAGTAAAAAACAATTACTTGGAAACGTGAATAATTTATGATCGAATCGAAGAACAAATTTTAGGTGTACTCAAAATATTTATTAACGAAAAATGTTACGTTACCTTATTAGTCTTAATTTTAGGATGTTTATAAAAACAAAAATAGTGACTTCAGATTGTTTTCATATCTTTGAAAAAAGCTTTAAATTATATTCAAATATTTTATTTTTCTAAATATTATACGACATAAAAGAAAGAAACCAGTTTATTAATTATGGCTTTCCTGCTATATGCGGAGAATTGCATTTCTTCAGAAAAGTTTTAAAGCTCTAAATGATCAAAACAGGAACAGTGGAATTTCCAATAAGGATAATTGGAAAAAGAAAAATGAAAGTAAAATACTTTTCTTTTAAGCAATTTTTTCGGTAACAAAATTACATTATGTTTAAATAAAATAATATAACACGTGATGATCTGCAGAGAAAGTTTTTTATTTTAGTTATTTTATTACTTCTAAATTAATTCTAACCATTTTCTCTATTTAACAGTAAAGAACCATTAAAATAAAAAGTGTTTCTAAAATTATGGAAACATTTCCCATAAATTCATGGAAGTTCAAACATACGAATATGTTGCTGACAAGTAAAAACGTTTAATTTGTTGGAAATAATTTTCACAACGCTTTATATTTTGCAACAGGAAATACAGAAAAAGTATTCAGAATAATTTTTTTATGTTCCTTATGAGAAAAGAATAATAAACAGGATAATATAGGTTTTGTATAAATATTTGCATATTCAGTTTGAGTGAAAGTCTATCCTGTATACAAATAAACGTACCTTGTCAATACATATTTTACTAATTACATAATTTTTCCCCCCTCTATCAATAAATTTACGGCTTTTAACTATTTCCCCTTTTACAGAATTGAATTTTCATTTAAAAAAGTATTTAAAAACTAACCTGAATTTTCTTTAAAATTCTGTTTATACTTTAAAAAAGTATTTGAAATAAAAACAAAACCAATCTAGAGAAAGAAATGAAAACTATGCTGGAAAACTATTCATGGTGAATGCATTTCATCCCATAATTTAAATTAACTACAAAAATTCCCACACTATCATTTTAAAATAAGCCATGATTTTAAAAAAGGATAATTGCTTTAACTTACATCGATTATATAAGACAAAAACTCTGAACAATAGCAATTATGTAAGATATTATTACCCTTCACAGGGATAAAGCAATTTTTCTCCAAATATAAAAAAAGCTCTAGTTTGAGCTACTTAAACGTGGGTGGCAAAAATTATTGTATAATAGCAATTATTTTGACAAGTTTGTTGTCCGAAAATAACCATAAGAAGACAATATCCCTGGCTACTGAAGCAGTTCCGGATAATAGTCTCAAAAAATACTTTGTGTTTTTAGAAATACTTTGAAATTATTCTTTGTGTCCTTTATTTTCTGAATTCGTGGTTAATTCCTATGCTTAGTCCAATTTATTTTTTCAATTTTCAGGTAAGATTAGTGAAGCAAAAATTGGTAAAAAATTGCGTGATATAATAAATATAGTATAAAGTTCTCTATATAAAAACTAAAACAGAATATTTTAAGTTGTGATACTCACTGATTAATTTTATAATTAACCAAAGTTAAAATTTCTCGAAAATGGTATTTCTTATAGAAAAAGTATTAAATTGCATGTTATTTTCTTAATGATTCCTAAATATAACTCGTGTTCAATAAAATCCATTACAACAATCTAGAGTGCAAATTTTCTTAGCTGCATATTCCTCAATTGAACTAAGAATGAACCAAAGACAATATAACGTCACCAAGTAAAAATTTATCACTTGTCCAAATTATAAGAAAATGTCAGTTCTGCTCAATTGGTCCACGCTTAATCTGGGCAGCCGCTCAATAGGACAAAATCTCAGGAAACGGAACACAAAAAAAAGAAACTCATAGTAATTTACATCGCTTACTTGGAACAACACGCTGCTTAATTGGGACAAAAATTTAAGATTACAATTAATTTGTACATACATATTACGACACAGCGCTGTCACGCACATCAGCGTCATAGGTCTCGACTTGCGAGCAGATAAATACACTCGATGAATGTTTGAAAAATTAAATTTTGTGTAGAATGCATATATTTTATTTTAGAATTTTTTTTATTTTTTGTCAGAGCAGAGCTTATATTATTTTCTTGTATGGTATATTATGCATTATTGAAAAAATATTCATTGGTTAATTTCATGTGAAATTCACCTATTTTAGGTAGCCACTTAATTTGGCCAAAATATGGTAGTCCCGTTAAACGGAATCGACTGTATTCCTCAACGTTTTAAGACTAACCGTTCTTTTTACCATGAAAAGATGGAAATGACTCACTTCGCTTGATAAAGGAGAAATTATTTCTCGAAACGTGGCGAAATATGTTCTCATGTATTGGACCAATGACAAAATTTTACAAGTTGTGATATAGACTAGCAGTCATTGCATACTTTTGTTAATAAAAACGACATTAAAAAATCCTAGATGATGCGCCGAATGAATTTAAAACTCAAGAGGAAAATAATAGGACAGTAGAATCTAAAGGTACATCACTTCGATACCATTGCTAACAATACCTAGTAAGGAGCGTTATATAATTTTAACTATATTAATATTGAAACGAAATAATTAGCTAATGACCCTAATAAATTTATAATTACATAAATTTTGGCAGTAATTAAATTTAATGAAATACAAAATTATTCTAATATTCTAAAGAAATATTTGAAATTTATAACCATTTTTTGTTTTATTTCTTCATTTCCATTCCTCCATAGGTTTTACGTGTCGCTTTTGTCCAATCGAAGGCCCAAATTCTCTTATTCGCCATCTCTTGGACACCGCTCTGTGACATCGTATATAGGTAGGTATTATGCATGAATTTTAATGGTAAGGGTGGCCGCCGAAAACAAAAGCAGCCTGTAATCCTACACAGCTTTTAACGTCAAAATGATTTAACAGACAATGGGCGAAGGGGGAGATTGTCGATCCGTACTGGCGTACAGAAACGCACCCCGCTCGCACTGCTATTGTCACTGAACGTCAACCAAGAACCATCCACGATCAGTCCACCCCAGAGAATGGTTGAAATAGATGGATGGTACAGAAGAAGAACACGCTGGCCAGGCCGATGCTCCTACATGAGCTCACAGTGCACCGTTGAATGGGTGAAAAGCGCCGCGAAGTGGCAAGGAACGGGCCCGAACCAGCCCTGCAACCAGAGCAAACGAACGACCATCTATCCCACACAGGCCATAAAGCCGATGTTCCATCTACGGGCTATAAATGCTTTCCTATGGCGGTCGACGCTTTACGCAGAAGGATCAGAACAAAGAACGTTCGCACGACCCCAGAGACAAAGACCGGTCCACGAGGTGAAAAAGCGCAGCCTGGACCCAGAACAGCGAGCACAAACATCCATCCACAGCAGTCTTTCGGCCTAGTTAATCTCCAATTCACTCCGCCCAAGCGAGTAGGAACCAAGACCAGCCAGAACCGGACCGCAGCAAAGAGACACCCGAACGCCACCACAGCTGAGACCGAACTAGAATAATTCAATATACACGCGAACAACGTTGCTTTTGCAATCGGAAGTCCACATTCCCCTACTCGCCATCCTACTGGACACCGCTCTGTCATGAATATCGAATATAGCCGTCGCATAGAGAACCAACGACCAATCAAAAGCTTTCTTTCAGCATCCAGCTCTCTTTGGCGTAATCATCCAGTGTATTGGAATTAAAATCTTAGCTTCGCCTTTCTGCTCCAGGCACATTATCTTTATTCTCTTTGTCCGGGCAACACAGTTTTTAAGTCCTTGCATCTTTCTCACCGCAATGCCGCTTGCTCATGATCATTTTATAAAACAACTTTCCTTTAACAAAGCAAGATCCTATTTAACTTTTACTTATTCCTTACTAAATTATCTCTCCCAACCACCCAAACTACTTCCCACTGACATATCTTTCACCACAATACTCCTGTATACACTCTAAATATTGCTCCTTATTAATTCCCTACTTTTATTCCCCTAAAACAAGATTTTAAAACGCATGGAGGTGTGACGCATACAGTGTTAGTACTCCAAAACTCAGGATTCGTTTTGGTTTCGTTAAAGTGATTTTTCATCTTATATCTATTTATTATTATTACGCTTCATATTATTTATTTCCCAATACATTGACTCCTATTTCATGTTGATCATCCGTTATATAATAGAAAATTTGAAACTTTTATATCATGAAAATCCTTTCCAATGGATAATGCTTGTCTTCATTCATTATTCATTGCACAATACTGTTGCTTGCTGTCCGTATTTTACAAATTTTATATTTATTTCCCAAGACCCTTATACTTGACCTTCAGAGATTTGGATATCCAACAAAATATTGTCTTTTCGCTATTTTATTGCTGGCAGCATATCTTCCTGAAAAAAAAATACATTGCTAGATATCAGTTTGTATAGATTTATGCAGTTTTATTGGGATTGCTCTGCGTCGTTTTCGCTCTGTTTTCTTCCTACTTCTCACCCTCTAAGAGTATATCTTCCTTTTGTTCCAGAATTTATTCAGTTTATTTTTAGGGCATATTTATGTACACTGTTTCCTTTCCAAAGCAGGAAATTTAAGTTGCATTGTGCAGAATGCATTTCATTGCGATTCATATTATTTTATAGATGTACAATCGAAACTCCTTAAGACGAACACCAACGGAACAGTAAATCTGTTCTTATTAACACTAATTCGCCTTATCCGCAAAGGGTAGTTTGCTATACAATCTGACGGGACCATGTAACACGTAACAGGTTAGTCATAGTGCGATGTGTAACAATAATAAATTCAAATATTAGTTCCACCGTTTTAAATCGCAATGCTTGATATCGAGTACAAGGTATCCCGATACGTTCAGTAAAACTATGTTCGAAATTATATTTTAAAACACAGATACTAATATTAAATGTATTTTTCTTACTGTTAGGTAGATTTTACCCTGACGTAAGTAATTGTTTCTTTTTGTTTATTTTCAAAATGAGATAGTCCAGGTAGCAAACATTGTATGTTACATATATCTGTATTGACCTTATGTGTAACTACTGGGGCCTTATTTTAATTTTTAATACATGTTTAGAAATATCTTGTTTATGATTTGAACTTTTTAATGTATAATTTGAATTTATTATTTTTCTAAAACGGGTATATCCTTCCAGATTAAAATTGAAATATATTGAATATCTTTTTACATTTTTTTTGTACTATTAGTGAAATATAATGTATTCTGCTAATTACACATGCTCAAATTCCACAGCGTTTTTGACATATGTTGCTAATGTAAATTGGCTAATTGCATCATTTCTGTAAAAGAGCGTTACACCCTTATTTGAGAAGTTTATATTGTGAAACCAAATTCAGCTCGGATATGTATAATATTGTCTATATGGCAACCAGTTTTATACAATAGTTTGTTCAAAGTTTTAGTTTAGGGATCTGAATAAATAATATGAAAAGAGACATTTTATTCTGTATTCTATGTTCGAGTTGGCTTTTTTTGAACAGAAAAAGCGTTTTGATCTATGCAATAGGGGCACAATGACAAAGTAAAATACAGAAAGTGGGGAAGATGAAAAATGATGTCAGACCGTGATAAACGAACGTTGTTACGCCGAACTGACTGGAAAGTTGTAAGACAAAATTTGATGGAAAAGATAAAGTGAACTTATCGAAATCTTGAAAATGGTAATATCCTTGGAAAACAAATTGCCCTGAATGCGTTTCATTGCGAATAAAATGAGAAAATATAGTTAAAAACAAAAATCTGCAATGTCTGAGAGAGAGAAAGAGAAACTTTGTTTTGTTACTAAAAATTAGAAGAAAAATAATCTAATTACCTTTAATTATTCTTAAATTTTGACGTTGTCCAATTATACCGTAAAGGACAGCGATTAAGAAATTTAATGATTTCAGAAAATGTTACGTTGTAATATCGCACCCTTGCGACAAACTGTTACAACTTAAAATTCAGTGAAAATGACTTAAGGTTACAACCAGATGTAGAAAACATTACTGCAGACTCACGTGCCAAACATTAGGCCATAAATAAAAGACAAAAACCCTTTTTGGAAGCGTATTTACGTCAAGATTGAGTTCAATCTACGTGTTTCGGGCGATAAAAGTTCGCCCTTCTTCGGGAGTGAATACTGTAGAATATTGTCCACACAGTATTCTACACAATATTCTACAGTGTTCACTCCCGAAGAAGGGCGAACTGTTATCGCCCGAAACGCGTAGATTGAACTCAATCTTGACATAAATACGCTTCTAAAACGTTGTTTTTTGTCTCTTATTTATATTGCGTATTGTTTCGTCGAATATTTCCACGTATTAGGACATAAGTCATTCGGGTTTTCTCTAGTTGGCGTATGCCATTAGATGAACACAACATCCCTCAATTCAACCAGAAACAGTTTTTTGCATTTTCTGAAGATTGTGATTTTTTTGAGTTGTAAAAATTTCGTCGCTAGTGTGCGATATGTTATTACATCTCGGGAGTGCAATAGCATATTCATAAATTTCAAAAATAGGGGTAGAGTGATATAAAACGGAAAAGTACAGAATTTGTTTTTGAATATTTAACTGGATATATGAGCACTAATGAAATCTAGAACTTAAACATTCTTTCTCTTTTGCTACAATTACCATCAAACACCCTTGTATTTGTCCTAAATTTTATTTAACTGCATATAAATATAAAATATGAACGCAATCCTCTAAGGTAATTCTACGACCATAGACTCAAAAGACATCAGTCCATTTTATTTAAAGGTTATATGTTTCGATTGGTGTGATTTCGTTGCTGGTGTGTGATGTAATTTCACGTACACGAAATAATTTATTATGAGTGATAATGGGGGGGGGGTTCCAACGATTTTATTATTCACGGCGCCCTCAGTTTATCAGGATGTTTCCCACAGCGCCCTTGGTGTTCTATAACCACGTTGGTTAAGCGATGTTTCCGTGGCTCTCGAGAACGCCACGAAACAGGCAAAACTTTCAAACTTCATGTCGTAATTTGAATATGAAAACATATTTCCATGTACATGAAAAGTTTTTAATCAAACCCCTCCCTACTTGACCTCATGGGCATTTGAGCCGGGCTACCCGATACAAAATGTTTCTGCCAGAAATGTTGTCTATTTTTGAGTCGATTTTGACTCGTGCGTCAGAAATTCAAAACATGACCAAAGGTAGTTTGGGTCCTATGGGATTTTGATAGGGAAGAGTGGACAGATTAGTGAGCCTGGCAGCTTAATATAAAAAATAAATCCAATCATTTGGAAAGAATGTACTTAAGAACAGAAAGCGAAAGTTTCATTTTAAACTGTATCAAAATTTGGAAATTTATTAAATTTGACATGGATTTAACTTCTGATATCTGTTTATCCTCATGAAGTAACATATATGTCCTCCTTTCAGTAATAAACAACAACACTAAAAACAAGAATAAGAATTCAGGCGATGTGAGATAGTAATATTATCATCGACCGCTTTCAAATCTCAGACCTTTATTTTTCTATTTCGGAATCGGATGTTTCATTTGAAATCTGGTGTTTTCTCACATATACTACTCTAAGATTTTCTATGCGGATCTCTTAGTAGTCGATGCGCATACGAGCATCTACTGATATTGCGCGAATAGTTTTAAATTTCTTCTTATCGACCCTGCCACTCCTTCTGAAATCCGTTTCGAAGATAAAGGTTCCGGGAACTTGAAATATTTTGCATAGGTCCCAAAAGATTGAGAAATATTTCTAAGATCGTTCGCTCCGATTTGAGCGAGGCTTGAAACAGGAGAAGGGGGGGGTGGGGAAGAAGAATCTGACAGAAAAGGCACCAAAATAAAAGAGAGTGATGCCTTTTGACTCTATAGTCGTAAAAATACCTCAGAGAATTCCATTCATATTTTATATTCCGTGGCAGACTTCAACCAAAGATTGGCAAAAGCTATAACTTTCATTGAAAATATGGTATTTCAAATAAAACTTCAAAACGCTTCTTCATTCCTCTTTAGGCTAGGAAATAATAACACCTACCCTTATTCTTATTTGTTATCGAAAAGCGTTGTCATATTTTGACTTGCCTTGAAGCATTTGCGCCACGTTCCAATAATAAGATATAGTGCCAAAGGGCGTTTGCGTGCTAGTTTCAATAAATTTTAATATTTTCTTCATTATACAGGCTAAAACCAGGGACGTAAGAAGAGGAGTTCAAGTCCTCCATTTCCCCACTGGATATCAAAGCATATTATTTATTCTAAGGCCGTATCCCATGAATTTTAAAGACACCTGAGCCCCAAAAATCCCTGCAGCCCACCCCCCACGTGTTTGAGTTGCTACGCCTCTGGATAAAACTGTGAGCTTATTATTCGTCAATCATGATTAAGTAATTAAGTTATATCAACTGCTACTATTTTAGATGGTAATACGTAATCTAGACTTAGTATATGTAATTACATCACTATATAATAATTGCAGTTGCATTTAATGTTGCAAAACTAATTATGCAATATTTATTGATCATAATATTATTTTAGTTATATATTTTTTTCTTTATTTACTTAAAATGATGTGTTTAATTATTGTAAAAAATTTTAACTCGGAACATGGTACTTTGTGCAGAAATATTTTTAATGATGACGTATATTATAAGAATGATGAATAAATAAATTTTCCGTGTAAGTAATAAATAAACTAAACACACATGTCGTATAAAATATACGAATGTTTGTTTGTTTGGCTTTTTTATGGCGCAAGAGCATCTGGGCTATACTGCGCCAAACATGGCAAAATCAAAGACTGTTGTAAAACCCAGTAATTAGTAAAAATTTAAAAACGTGCGTATGGTCAGCACGAAATAAACGACCAAACTTAAAATGTTATATTACATAAATAACTAATTTAAACTGTGACACTGTTCATATAACTGTTGGATCTTCTAGAAAAGTTCTCCTTCTGCAATGACTTTGATTCCTTAGTCAAAGCAAGCTTGGCTGTGTGAAATGCATGAAAATCTGAGCCCCTATATTGCCGATTACAGTTTTACGAAGAGAAAGACGTTTGATGTGGCAAGATCTGTTACTGAATTGTACTAGCTTCCTAATTTCCCCTACACGTCTGGCGCTTTAATCATACTATACATATTTGAATGGTAAATATGCGTTTCATCTATAATTGAATGGCACACGTTCCTGGTAATCACCTGGAATGAATTCATGAAAACAGTTAAGGGCGGACAAGACTTTCAAAACCTTCAAAAAGCATCTTTTTGTTTACTTGTTTCATTAATTAGACATTTCTGAACATTTTAATACTAAAATTATAAACATCCAACTAGTAGTTCAAAAGCTATTGCGAAAACAGTGGTAGATCAGGCCATCACGTAAAATTTAAATGTCCAGTTTAAAGCTTACTCGCATCTTTGATATGGTCTGTTTTTATGACAATTTTTTTCATTATATATTTAATTATTGACGTTTTTAGAATCCGTGTAGAAGGGAGTAAAGTTTAGCTTTAGAAGAAAACAACTCTATTAACATCACGTTGTTTACGGAAATCAGACTGTTTACCTCGGCGCAACTGATCTAATTTAATCTGTGCTTTCGCTTTTTTTTTTAAATTTTTGATTTGTTTTTATTGTTATTGGTTGCTTATTATTTTTCTGTTTTCGAAATGAGCAGTGAATATCGACGCTCAACAGGCTATCGGCCTCATAAGAGGCATTTTTGGGGAAACAAACGTGAATCTACGAATTATCTTTCTGCTTATGGTAAAAGTGCACCGAGCAAAAAATTGAAAGTAAATTCGTCAAATATCCGAGAAAGCAATGATTCTATTGTTAATTGGGAATTCAAAGGATATCGATATATTGATATTAATTTAGTTTTCAGAATGTTTCAATCATGTTTATCCTACAGCAAATGCCATAGTAAAGTAGAAATAAAAGAAACGTATGTATATGGCAGAGTTGAAGTTTTGGACGTCCTAAACTGGTTTTGGACAGGATGTGTTTGAAACTGGTTTTTATGTCCACAACTGTCTAAAACTCTCTAAAAGTGTACTAAAGTTTCTAAAACCTAAAACGGTGAAAATATATGAAAGCCAGTAGATTTTCCTAAAGTTATATGGACTAAAATACATAAAAATAATAATAGATTGTAAGATATTATTACCCTTCTCAGGGATAACACAATTGCCAAATAATGGTCAACATGCAAAGCCACCGTGGCGAGTTTTTGTGAGTTTTCGTGGGGGAATTTATTTTTACTTAATAATTTTCGACACCCACGTAGAAAGAAGCTCAAACTAGAGCTATATTTGTTTAGGACAAAATGAAGTGCCGTCCTCATCCCGGATTCGAACCAGGATCTCTCCGTTCGGACGGAACTTGTTCCGTACGGAGGGACCCTGGTTCGAATCCAGGATGAGGACAGCATCTCTTTTTCTCCTAAACAATATAGATCTTGCTTGATCTTATTTCTCCGTGGATGTCGGAAAATTAAGTAAAAATAATAGAAGACTAATACAAAAATTTTTGTTTTACATATACGTATATTACAGAAAGAGAGAATGTGTTAGTTTGTTTTAAATTTTAAATATTGCTATTAGGTGGCTGTCGCAAGAAGCTAAATATTTTGTGTTTGAAACCAATAAATATACACCATAAAAATTTCAAAATCAAATTAGAAAGTTGTGTTTTCAATAAGAAAAAAAAGGTAATTTAAAACTATAATGGAAAAAATATTCAGTTTAAAAAATAAAATTTCACTTACAGATCATACAAGAATGATACTATTACTAATGAATAACATGTAAAAGAATATAACATTTATGGTCTTTAACTTAAATAAATTGACCACTACGCAGATTAAAATTATTTATATTGTTGTTTAATTGATGGTTTTGTTTTAAACAGAAATTCTTCTTTATAGTTGTTTATATAATAATTTCTATGTCTTTAATTGTTGTTTATACAATCATTTCTATGTCTTTAATTTTTGTTTATGTTATCATTTCTATGTCTTTAATTGTTGTTTATATAACCATTTCTACTCAAATGATATTTTATTCATTAAAAATTATCTGACATAGCTTACAGGTTAATAAATAAAATAAGTAGGCAATAAACAAAAATA
>QLNU02014176.1:44190953-44200975 GCA_006491805.2 Dysdera silvatica | reverse complement strand
TGTTAATGTTTGTTAATTTTGCAAGTATTCCAAGAATACACATAGTCATATAGGTCATATAGTCATAGACACCTAGGATGTGAAGAACATACATAGAAAAAGAAATCATTAACATTTCAGAACAATTGAAAGATTTATTGCAGAGTTTGACCGTTACAAAGGGAGGAAATCAATAAGGCGTTGGTCCACCTCTGGCCTGGATGCAAGCTGTCACCCGGCGTGGCATAGACTGATAAAGATCCCGGATGGTGTCCTGCGGAATTTCTTGCCAAATTGTCTCCAACTGTCGGGCTAAATCGTCAACATTCCGGGATGGTTGCAATCGCCTTCCCATAGCGTCCCAAATGTGCTCTATGGGAGAGAGAGATCAGGAGACCTAGATTGCCAAGGAAGTGTTGGGCAAGCTTGAAGACAATTCATAGCAACACGTGCCGTGTGCGGCCGGGCATTGTCTTGTTGAAACGTAAGTCCAGGGTGTCGCAAAAGGAACGGTAACACAACCGGTCGTAGAATGTCGTCTACGTACCGCTGTGCTGTAAGTGTGCCAGAAATGACCACCAAAGGGGTCCGGCTATCAAAGGAGATGGCACCCCAGACCATAACGCCCTGTTGTGGGTATGTGTGGCGTGCGATAGTAAGGGCAGGATCCCCACGCTGCCCTGGACGTCTCCAGACACGTCTGCGGTTGTCGTCAGGACACAGTTGGAAACGGGACTCGTCACTAAAGACTATACGTCCCCAGTCAGCGCAGTTCCAAGTTGATCGAGCCCGGCACCACTGTAATCGGACTTGACGGTGTAAAGGCGTGAGAGGTAAGCGGCGTAACGGTCGGCGCGAGCGTAAATTCCGCTCTCTCAGTCGTCTGCAGAGGGTCATGTTGGACACATGTGTGCGGGCCACACGTTGGATAGTTGATAACGACGAATCCGGTGCTGTGACAGCTGCTCTGATAATTGCTTTGTCTTCCCGCTCTGTTGTGGCCCTAGGTCGACCGCTGCCGTCCCGACGCTGACATCTGCCGTTGTTGACCCACTCTTGCCAGCACCGTCCAATCGCCGCATCGCTTCGACCCACATGTCCAGCGATTCTTCGATTCGTCCAACCAGCCTCTTTCAATCCGATAGCACGACCTCTTTCAAACTCTGACATATGCTCGTAATGAGCACGGATCTTTCGGCGAGGCATTGTTACAGTCGACGTAAGATATTCGCAGTCAAAATGCAACAGAAATTTTGACCACATATTGAGAATCGCTCCTTATATACACCTGCTGAATGCGCAGTTCCGATGCGCTGGAGTTCCCGCTATTCATTCATTGGACACCAAATTTTAATCATTTGCATGTTCGGTCAAAATGTCTTTGCATACGAAATTTCATTACAATCGGACAACTCTTTCTTGGTGCGTCGATTTTTTTGTTATAGAGTGTATTTAACGTAATGTGCGTCTCGCTTTTCCACCGATCATTTAAAAATCCTTTGCATGCCTGCAACTTACATCTTGCCAGCTGACCCAGTGTGATTTTTCAAACAATCATGTTTCGTTTGCTGACCACTATCCTCTTCCCCTTCGCTATCAGTGCTGTTGTCAACTAATTAACTTATTAATATAAAATACCTCTGTGTCTATCACTTTCCCGCTTTCAGACCCAAAAATCGTACACACTCCGATTTGTGAAGTATGGCCACGTGTTTTCTAGCTTACATCGCCACTGACACATATATGTCTTTAGAACATTCAGTTAACTCGACTTCATTCGATGTAGTATCTGCCATGGGAAATTCCGCAATTTTGACAGTTGCAACTTTGATCTCTTGGACGGAGTTGTCATATGCATTTTGTGAGATCAGGAGTGAGAGATCCATGGCTGCGCTGAAAGTTTGTAATCTATTCAACTCCTGACCGATGCAGTGCTTAGAATATATTATTCGCAGGTTAATTTCAGGTATGTTGCTAGTTTTACCGAGCATTTGTGAGTTTGGTTTTTAACTTTTCTTTCCGCAGGATAGAACTGAAAGCATAGATGATGTACCACAAACCAGGATTGGCAAGGTTTTGGACACTACAGTAAAATCCATGGTATTTACCGTCCTGTCAAAAACTGTCTGAAACTGTCCAAAACCTTCTTATGCTAAACTATGTAAAAATAAAGGCTAATATAAATAACCATATGTAAAAACATTAAAATTGAAAAGTGAATTATGTACACCAGTTATATTAATTGATTTTATATTACCAGGTCCAACATATGGATGCAGAATGTATCGTGTTATTGTTAGATTTTTCATATATACAGCGGTATAATAATATACAGTAGTGGACAAAATTGTGGAAACCTTTTGAAAAAAGTTTATTTTAGAGGTTTGATGGCTAATAACACCACTTTTTTTTGTACCAATACTATAAAATTATATATCATTAGAAAGGTAATTTAATAAAGATTGTAATGCAATAACATTTGTTCAATTATCTGTATTCTATCAAAAGTTATAGCCAAATAACCAGAAAAAAGAAGCACAGCTTGCTTACATTTATATGAAGTAGCTTTCCTTCATTTGAATGTGGCCAATGAGCATGAGTGTTTACAGAGCCAATCAGGTGTCATCTTGTTTTGGCAATGAGCCAATCATGTTTTCTCTTGTTTTGGCAATGAGCCAACAGGTTACAGGACATTTATCAGTGTGTTCTGTAATTGCTATCAAGTTGGTTGTTTTTTTTTTGTGCTCTTTGATTTAGTGTGCTTGTAAAACGTAATAAAATTAAAGAAATGGCGCAAAGAGTTGACTGGTCACCTAGGAAGCGATGTAAAATAGTAATATTAAGTGAACAAGGCTACAGTTATGAAGAAATTAGAAGAAATATTGGGGGAAACTTAACTAAAGGTGGCATTTCTAAATTTTTGAAGAAGTATAAGGAGACTCAGTCATTACAAAACCAGACTGGTAAAGGCAGAAAAAGGTGCACAACAGCAAGTGATGATAGAAGAATTAAAAGACAGTGCCTAGGTGACAGGAAAAAATCATCTCTGTGTATACAAGGTGAAATGGCGCAATGCAATGTGAAGTTAAGTGCAAGGACTGTTCGGCGCAGACTGCATGAATGTGGTCTAAATGCAAGAATTCCACGAAAAAAGCCATTTTTGTCTGTCAAACAGAGGTTGAAAAGATTAAACTGGGCTAAAACCCATGTTAACTGGACAACGGAACAATGGGACAGTGTAATTTGGAGTGATGAGACCAAAATCTCACTGTTTGGTAGTGATGGCGTAAAATACGTATGGAGAAGAATTGGAGAAGATTTCCATCCTGAGTGCATTACACCTACCGTGAAACACCCAGTTAGTGTTATGATTTGGGGTTGTATAACATCAAGAGGTGTGGGCAGAATTTGCGTGATCAATGGGAATATAAATGCCCAAAGATACATAAATGAAATACTTGAGCCCAAGCTGCAGCCTTCTGCATGTGATCTTTTCCAAGATAATGAAGCATTTATATTTCAACAGGATTCAGCTCCATGTCATGTTGCTCGTGTGTGCAAAAAATGGTTTCAAGATCATCATATTCAACTGCTGGAATGGCCTGGAAATAGCCCAGACCTTAACCCCATCGAAAATCTATGGAGCCGGCTAAAGAAGCTTGTTAGTCGGAAGCAACCCAGCAATAAAACACAATTAACAGAAGCAATAATTCAATCTTGGTTTCATATTATAACAGCTGCAGAACTAAAGAACTTGGTTCACTCCATGGGAAAGCGTTGTAAGGCCGTAATTAAGGCTAAAGGTTACCCAACTAAGTATTAACTGGTATGGTGAACATTTTTGTATATCTCATTTTTTCTATGTATATCTCATTTTTTCTATGTATATCACCTTTCTTCTTTATGAATGCTGTTCTATTAAAATACGATTCATAAATGTTATTGCATTACAATCTTGATTAAATTACCTTTCCAATGATATATAATTTTATAGTATTGGTACAAAAAAAAGTGGTGTTATTAGCCATCAAACCTCTAAAATAATCTTTTTTCAAAGGGTTTCCACAATTTTGTCCACTACTGCTTGCGTCTCTTTTATTTATAAATAGGACAGAATTTTTTTAAAGAGATAAAATGGAAACGAATTTTTTTAAATAAAGTAAGAGAAATTTTAAGTTCTTAATTAAACGAGATTATTAAAAAAAAAAAGCAAAACAAAATTCGCTTCACTGGGTTAATGTTTTGTATTGGAAATAGATATTTTAGATGATCATATCACAAAAACAAACGAACTCGGTGACTACTTTTGACTCAAATAAAAAATGAATTTGCAATATTCAAAAGAGCAATTTTTTTTTTTTTGAATAAATCAAAAAATGCATGCTTTCTGATATATTTAAAAAATATATTTACTTAAATCCAAAACGCATGCTTAAAAAAACAAAAAAAAAACAAATGTTCATACTTAGGAGATCGAACTCGGTATCCTATACAGTGACAACAAGACACTTTTATAATTATTTTTAAAAAATAAAAGAGCGTGGGGAAAAGCAAAAAGGTTCCACCGAGATTTGAACTCGGATCGCTGGATTCAGAGTGCTAACCATTACACCATGGAACCCCCGCCGGGAATCGAACCCGGGCCGCCTGGGTGAAAGCCAGGAATCCTAACCACTAGACCACATGGGAGGCAGACGGACGCGTGGAAAATACATCCTAAAGTAAAACTCTCTTCACAAAGTTAAGGTTTTGTGTTATAATTGATATTTTAGATGATTATATCATAAGAACAGACGATCTCGGTGACTACTTTTAAATTAAATAAAAATTAAGTTTGCAATATTCAAAAGAGCAAATATTTTTTTTTGAATAAATCATTAAATGCATGCTTTCTGATATATTTAAAAAATCTATTTACTTAAATCCGTAACACATGCTAAAAAAAAAAATAAAATAAAATAAAATAAAGATAATGCTTACACTTAGAGGATTGAACTCTGTATCTTATAAAGTGACGACAAATCACTTTTACATTTATTTTTTAAAAAATAAAACAATGGGGCCAAAAAGAAGGTTCCACCGACATTTGAACTCGGATCGATGCATTCAGTGTGCTAACAATTACACCATAGATCCAACGTTTTCCCACGCGGGGAACAGAACCCGGTCTGCTTGGGTGAAAGCCAGGAATCCTAGCCACTAGACCACATGTGGTGCGGGAAGGACTTGGAGAAAACACGTCCTCAAGCATCACTTTCTTCACATGTAAGATAATTTGACGTAGCATTACGCAGATTAGATTTATAAGCAAAGAACAACGTTATAAGCGTAAGTAAGGTAAGCTGTGGTATGAATAAACACCTCAATCTGCTGGCATTCGGTAAAACTCTCTTCACAAGTTAAAAAGATTTTTGTTGAAATGATATTTAGATGATTATATCTAGCAAAACAAATGATATCATTTAGATTAAATAAAATTGAATTTCCAATATTCAAAAACCAATAACTTTGGGTAATCAGAAAATGTGTGCTTTTCTGATATGTTGAAATCTGTTATAAATCAGGCATATACAAAAAAAAAAAAAAAAATTATTGCTTACAGTTAGAGGATCGAACTTAGCCATCCCATATAGTGACAAGTCATTTGTGTTTTAAATAATAAATGTGGTTAAATACTGGAGTTCCACCTGGACTTGAACTCTGATCATTGGTTCGTGTCAGAGTGCTAACCACCATAGTACCTGCAGGATTTTCCCATAAAAGCAGTCGAACCCGGGCCGTTGGGTGAAAGAGATCCTACGTTACATGGGAGGCGCCACCAGAAAACATATGATAAAGAAATAATGAAAGAATATGTTTATATTTTTCCGACTATTTTCCACAAATACGGTACATGCGTTTATGTAAGTACTACATTACTTCTTGTTATTTTTATTAATGAAATAATAGTACTGTGCATTATAAATATTGAAATAAATAATGTAGGCCTATATGGTTTCATCATCATCATATTCAACCATTATCTATCCACTGCTGGATGAAGGTCTCTCCAAATGCTTTCCACACAAGTCTATCCTGAGCAATTGGCTTTCACGTCTCCCCAACCTGTTTTCTTATTTCATCCACCCATCTAGTTTTAGGACGTTTTCTAGGTCTTTGGTGGTCTTTTGGAATCCAGTTCAGAATTTCCGTTGTCCATCGTTGATCAGTTCCAGTAATATGCCCAGTAGGGTGGATCGAAAAAAAGACTTTTTTTTTTAGAAACTTTTGGGAATAGGGCGGAAAAGTTGCCTTTAGGTAAGAGAAGACTTCATGCAAAATTTTGTGAATATTAATTAATTTCTTTCTCCCGCGCAAAGCCATTAAAAATTTGAAAAAAATGGAAAAATGACATTTCTTTAGAATTTTTTTTCGAAGACAATATTTTATTTTAACGTAATAAAATTTGGTGAAAAAGTAGCATCTAATATTAAAATTGATCATAAAAAAATAAACTGAACATTTGAAGTTTTGTTATAAATTAAGCAAGAATATCGAATTTTGCCGAAACTATGTCATTTTACGGGTTTTAAGATATAGTTTATGATTTTTTTCATGTTTTCTTTTTTCCTTTAACATTATTTTCACGTGATCGTTGTTCTCTCTCTCGGATATTTAGAATATTTTTATTTAACACCTGTTTTCACGTACATATATGAGTCTCCCCCCCACTACCACCACTACTATCGAAAGGTTTATAACACAGTCAAATACACTTCTCTGATGCGCATTGCGCAAATGCACGTGATGGGTCACATGGAAACACATGGCCCATCAACACATGGCCTTCCTCAGATAATTTTAGCTTACATTTCATACCCTTCGAATGAGAGAAAGGTCATTAGTTTATTAGCGTCCGTACTGCCTTTGAGATGTCTTTGTCTAAAGGTATAATTCAAACAAGGAAACAAGCTGGGAATCAGAAGATTTAAATGAAAGAGTGTTACCTACATATCTTCAGATATTGAAGTTCTATCAGTTCGTCAGGAATGAAAAAAAAAAATAATGTGAAACAGGGACTGGCATTTACAGTAATAGCGGATACTGTAATTAATAAAGTAGAGCAAATTTGGAAAAAATCGTCCATTCCCGTAGTTTATAGAAAAAGAATATTGCAAATTTTAAAAAAAAGGATGAAGAATATAAGAATTTGAAAAATCACATAAAAGTCGTGGCAACGTTGAAACTTTTTGGAAGAAGGCTAAAAAATTCGAAGACAATTTAAATGTTTTATATGACGTCGCAGTATGCAAATGTTCCGATTTTACTTCTTGCGTATGTGAAAAAACTCGAAAAGTTCCTGCTTCTGAGCAAGAGTTTCTTTTAGATCAAAGAGGGAAAAGAAAAATGTTTATTGGCTCTGTGAATAGTACTATCACCAGAAAGCTTCAATAAAGACACATGTGCAATCGTCAATCTGAGGGTAAATCTTTAAAGTATATGAAAATAGATAAAGGCTAAAAAAATTCAAAAGAAGATGGAGAAACCTGTACTGAAGAGAGAAAACCAAGATGTAGCTTTTGGCACTCTACAATAAACATTTCTGAAAATATTATAGTTTATGATGGTGAAAATAGTTCTGAAGAATCCTCTCCATCGGAAGAGCTTTCTACCGAAGAAAGTGAAAAAACTTCACAAGTTAGGATAAACTTACTTTTCACAGACTTGTGATCGATACGGCATCAGTGATTGGCCGGCATCCGTGCTTGCCTCTGATATTCTCAAAGATGTGCAAAAAAAAAAAGGATTTATGACTTCCAGACGTTATTATTGACAGAAACAAAGTTCGAAGAGAGTGTATGAAAGCTCGTGTGGCTCTGAAAATTGAAGAACAGCTTGTTACATCGCAGCTGATGTCATATTTCGATGGTCGAAAAGATAAAACCATCACTATGCAGACTGATTCACGTGGAAAATATCATCGGAATGTTGTATTACAAGAACGAAAATATATTATCGAAGAACCTGGGTCACATTACATAGCATGTGTCTCACCTTCTAGTACAGCATTATCCATTAAAAAGGCTATATGGGATTTTATATTAAAAAAATTGACCGGCAACCAAGAGATGAAATCGTGTTCCTCCAGGTTTCCGAAAATTCACCTTTTCTGCGAGTTGTTGCACCATTTCCAAAAAAGTTATAAAATAAATTTCAGTTATAAAACTATTCGGCAAATAAAGGTTTTTATAATATTTTAAACTTAGCTTTTCAATTAATCTACGCGAGCCTTCTTCAGAAGGTGGTCAAAGGTGTTAGACGCTTAAGGCCACGTAAACAGTGGGAGGAATCTGATTGGTTTTATTCAAATGAAGCTAATTGGCCAAAGTTAGGCAAACTGGGATTATACCGCCCACTCCGGCGGTCATCTTTCCCACGCACCCCTTCCCTTGCATATCACATGTACACACACGAAGTCAGGCAAAAACCCAGATCGGATTTGGTTAATTCGAAGGGACGCAAAGTTATTTCTGGAACTGTTGCTGATGTTTTGAAAACTTTCATTTCTTCGTAGGAAAATTTTAAAGATTGAAAGTCTGAAAGAATGCTATAATACACCTCTAAGGGGATCTCGAGCCCGCAAAACTCTCCTTGGTTGCGGATCTACCTACACATCGCAAGAAATTAAAGGTGTCTATTCAACAACTCCTGAAATGTTTTTGCACGAGATTCCTTGGACAGGTGTTTCAGAGACATTGACAAGGTTGATAGAGAACCTTTAAATTGAAAAGCCAAATATTTACCGAAGAGAAAAGACTTCCACAGAACGTGATTTCGGTCCAAGTATTTGGGAAAATCGCATTAGCTATCTGTAAAGAATCACAAGGCAAAATATCTTTCAGTTGTTGAAGAAATTGTCTTGATCGAAGATGAGAAAAGAAAGCAACAAAAAAAAAAAACCTAAGCAATTGGAATTTGGCACCTGTACCAAAATTAATTCTTGCCAAAGAAGAATAACTGAAACTTGCCTTAATAAAGACCGAGAATACGGAACTTTGAAAAGACCAGTACAAAGACTCTTTCTTTCTATACGCTCTTGTTGAATTCGACCGAATTTTATTTCCCGAAGTTAAAGGATGATTAACTTACGTTTCATGAAACAGGCACAATGATTAAGCACAATGCTTTTTTTAAATCGCTTTTAGCGAACAAGACTTTTTCGGACCCCAGATTTAAAGAGTGAGAAATTGTAAGATTTTTGAAGTAAATATAGAATGTTCTAAACAAAGTCAAAATTTGAAAATAAAAAAATAATAAAAAATCAGTGATCGGGGATGTCTTTTTAACTGAAGCCAACAAAATGGGGAAAAAAACCTTTCCAGCATTTTTTACCGGAAAAAATTTGAGAATTCTCATCCCTTTCAGAACACACAGTAAACGCTTTTTGTGAGGCAGTAGACTATATTGATAGGGCTATACATTTAATAAGCAGTGACGTAGCAAAGAGAGGGGCTCAACTTCCCCATTGGATATCGAACACATTATTTTCTGTTAGGTCGTATCACGTTATCTTGTTTGAAGCCATTTGAGCCCCACCCCTGTGAGTTTAGATGTGCTGTTAATAAGCTAAATATTTTCAATGAAAATTTAATGAACACAGATGCTGAGAAACAAAATAAACTACACAGGCCTGAAGCCAAGCCAGGACCAGCAAGGTCACGGCCCCAATTGCCCCATGCTTGTGCCTAACTTGTCCCATTGAGGTATTTGTATATATATAATATTTAATATTGTTTATATAAAAATGTCTTAAATTTGAATGAACGTTAACATTCACCTTATGGGCAGTTATGAATTTTCCAATAAGGCCACTAGGCCTAGGCGCAACAGCACTGTGGGAAAAATCCTTCCTTTACTACCCAATTCTACATTCGTAAAATTTAAAATGTAAACCTTAGTATGTGCTAATATTACAGCATATTACATTACATTACCAATACTGTAATATTAACGTACTGTAATATGCTAATATTACAGTTTTTGTAATTGCAATAAACTAAAAA
>QLNU02014176.1:44175507-44187707 GCA_006491805.2 Dysdera silvatica | reverse complement strand
AAAGCTGAGTACTTATAGCTAGATAGACAAAGATACGCTTTTGATTGGCTGGGGTGCAAGAGACGAATTTTTTGTACACATTCAAAAATAAGATAGCAGTTTTTAACATTTTTTAAATAAATTAATATCTCCCGCGAAAATTCGAATTCTAACGCAGAAGGTGCTAATGATGATGTGTTTTTGAAAACAAAAAACCTATATTGCAATAATTCCATCGACTAATGGAATTAATCTGAAAATAGCGGGTGTCGATGTCCCTGTCTTACTTTTCCGTGATTCTTGAATACCTGTGCATATAATCCCCATAATATTAAAAATATGAAATAATATGGTCAGTGATTGGCACTGAAGCTCCATTTGGAGCTACGCTGTGTCATTTTGTCATCTGAAATATTTCTTGAATGTTTTTTGATGCACAAAAATGCACCAACACTTCTTCGATAACAAATAAGAATATACGCCAAGATTATATACTTTATGAAAGAAAAAGTTAACGTTTAGAATTTTCATTTGAGATGCTTTATATATAGATATGTATGTTTTTATGTATATATGCGTATGCGTGTAATGAAATTCATAACATTTCTCAATCTTTGGATGAAATCCTCAAAGGCTTAAAATACTAGATTCTTTATTCTGAACTAGATTCTTTAAAATGCTTTGGCAACTGAAGCGTCAAAAGCCGTCATCTCATCATCGTCATTTTGATGCTTTTTCTGTCATATTCCTCTTATGTTTTAAGGTTCCTAGAAATCTGAAAAAACTACATCTTGGCAACCATTCTCAGTCCGCTGGGTCCATGCAAAATAATTCGAGCTGGGTTGCCTTACTTTTAAAAAACGAAACACAGTGAAATCGATCAATATAAAAAAAAACTTAAAAATTTTTTCTTAATATAAGCAGCTGTTTTTATCTGCCTTAATGCCAAGAAAATAAAGTTTAAATGATCTTAGAGCATGTGTGTGGGAACATATTGAATTTCAAATAAGCTCCCTTATCGCAAGCTGGAGAAACAATTTCATGAATTTTGAAACTAAAGAATGAAAAAAATATCATTAATACCCAAATTATCGTCAAAATGCTCCCTGTTGTTGTATTGTTGATGTTTATTGGCTAATGGAGGAACAAAATTTCATTTCACGAGAAAAGCATTTATGGAAAATAAAAATATATGTCAAATTTAATAAAATTTAAACTTTAATACAATTTAGAATAAAGATTTGTACCTGTCACTTATATATAAATTTCTTCCTAACGGTTCGATTTACTTTTTTTGAGCCCTTGAAAATAATTTTACATAATTGCATTTAGCTATCTAAATGACGTACAAAATGGTAGAGCTCACATTGTTACCAGCTTGCTAATATATGATTTGTTATCTGAGAGCATCCCATATGCAGAAAATCATATAACACACCTGCAACGAAGTAACTTAACAGTATAGCATTTACACTAATAGGTTTAAAATGTATATAATAATCTACTTATAACCCTACTGCTCTGAGACGTGAGCAGCAGCTCCCTTTTTCATTTGGGTGATGCGTTGAACAACAGTTTTGCAACGAACGGCCATCACCAACTTTTGCAGTCACTGCTCATCTCTATTGTAAATGGCTCGTGGGGTTCCACATATTTCTGGTCTGTTATTAAAAATGATTTCATTCGTGCATTTACGATGTACTTCAACTACAGACCTACGAAAGCATTTTATAAGGATTGCAGTTTCCAAAATATTGTCACCATGGCCTCGATTGTCCGCAATCGTATCTTTTACAAGGTCAAATAAATTCTGTAATTTCTCCATTGTAATACTGACTGATATGATCACTGGAAGCATATAGCATACGCCATATGTCCATGAAGTTCGAACTATGAGGCGTATTATTTCATAGGTTAAACGTGTCTGATGTCAGAAGTAGAAGGTGTTTCTGAACTTTGTGATTACATGAATGTATTTTCTACACTGTTGGTACTGTTGTACATGTGGTACTGTTGTAAAAAATTGATAGGCCTTCTGATGGTGATACTGCAGAGTCCGTCCAATACTGAATTTTTTTTAAGTGTTTCCAAACTATATGACAACAGGAAAACTGACCTTCCGCCATGCTGTTTACGGTGTCTTTAAAGCCATGTTAATTTTTATGAATCAGTGAAGGGGTTTTGGGGGAGACCCTACGCTATGGTGCTGTTGTAAATAATTGATAGGCCCTGCGTAGACCCGAGGTTTATCACACACACACGGTTTGCCATTGGTTCGAGTTTGACTTGCAACGACACCAAAAAAAGTATGCTTACGGACTAGCTGTTTACTGCAGTCAAGGGTTTGATTCCCTGGATCTTAAAAGGCTGGGATTTTTTGGAAAATTTTATGTCCATTGACCTCTGGTGACGTATACTGCTTTCTTTTATCAATCCATTAATTAGGTTTCAACTTTCAATTGCATTCTAGAAGGAGTGCCGTTTTTCTGTCCACTGTGGTCCGGGGTTTGTTTCTCTGGCAGCAGGAGTTCAGATTTGATGGATAGCTGAAAGTCCCTGGGTAGTTTTCCTGCTATTCTTATTCCGTGAAAATTCGAACACATGGTTAGAATTTAAAAGCTGAAGGAAATAGGAAAGTTTTGTTGACAATCTTGAGCGACAAAATAATATTTCTCTCAGACGCTGCGAAATTTTCGTTTTGAATTGCATTTTCCCATTTCCTTTGGAAAGAAACTCATTCATTGTAGTCTTTTGCTCAGGATTCTACTATTTTCTAGATCACGATACGTGCACTCTCTTTATACTTTTCTTCAATTCAATCTTATAGATTTCCCGTCAAACCGTTATAGCGATATCCGTTTTTCATGACGTCCTACGTCGTTTTTCATTTTCCCACTTTCGATATTTTATTTTCATGCTGTGTCCCTATCGAGAAGGTCAAAATGTCTTTCCAATCTAGAAAACAATTTGTCTTTTTATCTCCTTATTATTGAAATTTTTTTATTATATACCGCTTATACAATATGTCGCCAAATATTATTATTCAATCACCTAAATTTAATGAAATACTATCAACAATATACGAAACATTTTCGCTCTCTCTAATATTTATCAGATCAGTGCAGCCTTTTATTAATCATTATAAAATTTCATGATATCAAGATAACGAATTGAAGTTTTGCATTCGAATATCTAAAAAGCTTACTTTTATTAAATTATTGTCAATAAGATTTACTTCAGATTTTGAGATATTTTTAATTAATATCAAAATCAGTTTCCTTAACATTTTGAAATAAAGTTAATTTATTATCATGAATTTAAAACATGCAATTGAATCTTAATTATTATTATGAGTTAGCTTTTTTTAAAAGCATACTTTAAAGCTTTACAGAAACTTTAAATAAATAATAACAGTTTGAACTATCGAACTTACAGTTTTAAGAAAATAAAATTTAGAACTAGACTATGTTTTTTACAGGTAAAATTATCAAAAAATTTCAGTTATAGATAAAGTTTAGTTATAGTTAAAATTATAGTTATTCGTTTCAGAAGATGTTCATAACTGATGCCAATTTACTATCAAGTGGGAAAGGGTAAAATATGCTATCAGACACTATATTCCAGTTATTGAAATATGAAAGACCTTACCTGCAGAGACAATGCACATACAACGTAAAGAAGCATTTATCAGAACATTGTATGCAGCACAAAAAATTATATTTTCTATTACGCTTGTATATGTCTAGACTTAACACGCTCAATTCCTTTCTGCTTCATTGTATTCACTATCTATCCCCATGTCATAAAAATTAATTATGTATTCTAGTTCACACCCAATTATTCCACAGTTGTAGTATTCTTGGGGATGATTATCTTTTGTATTAAATATTATTTTTTATATTAAGAGAAAAATAGATAGTGTATTTTTCAGGAGTAGAATAACTGCCATTTAATTGATTTCAAGCCATACTCCTGGTATTAAAGTCATACTAAAAAGAATGGATTCTCCAATTTTTAGAACCTAGCAGTTTCAGAAATTCTTACATTATATGTTTTTTTATTTATATATTTTTATGCGGATACCGCAAGTTTTAAAATAGTATTTTTAACATTATTTATCTTTCTACTCCCCAATAGGCTACCATACAACACAGAGGTTTACACAAATGTTGGGTCCGGGTTTTGTCATTCTGTATTTTCGTGAAAATCCTTTTACGTGGGGATTGTCGAAGGGTTTAGATTCAAGCTTTGGATAAATATAAATTACAGACTTTCTGGGGTGCTGAGAGACCAAAACTTTTTAGAACTTTGAAAATCTTCAGATGTTGCCACAAGTCGTAAAATACCAAAATCCAAAGTTTGCCATAAATATTGAATTTTCACAGATGCAGAAAAAATAATTCCATAAAAAATGTAAAGTTACCGAAAGTTTCAGTACTTTTCAAAAATAAATCATTTAAGTCAGAAAAGTATTTTATAGGAAATGAATCAATTGCCGTTCAACATAATGTCCCTAAAATCAATTTTAAACATTGGGTATTGTTTTTCTGATGAATATAGTTATAACTTTCTCTCTCAGCACGTGATCGGTTCTTTTTTTGCGTTATGCATCGCTTATTACCGACAGTGGCGTAGACAGAAAGTTCATAAGGGGGTTATAGGCTTAATGGGAGGGGTTACAGAGCTACAACTCATATATTCCTATGTTAAATATACAAAATTTCATTGCGATGGGGTTACAACCCCCAAAACCGCCCCCTGACTACGCCTCTGCTTACCTAAATACACAACCGTAAATGTCAGTTTGTGAAAGTTAGATTTTGGAGCGTTCAATCATCCGTTCCACAATTAACATCGGTAAAAATAAGAAAAAATATACATAGAGCTTGATTCAAAAGAATTGTTTAATTACATAGAAGCCTGTATTATTAAAATCTCTTACAATTAGCATCTCTGCTCTAAACTTTTATTTCGTGTTTGACCATACTCTATTTCCTTTTCTTTACATTCGTCTTATTTCACATGCCCCTCATTTTGGCGCTATTGGATAATATTTACAAATACATTAGGCTAAAATTAAAAGTCTTCTTCTTTCGCTTTGCCATTTCCCATGTTATATGGGGTCGGCGTTATGGTCCTTTAATCTTCTCTTCCACAATCTTCTATCCAATGCCTCTTCTCTACTCCATCCATACTCTTCCAGATCTTCCGTCACTTTATCCTTCCATCTCAGCCGTGGTCTTCCCCTCTTCCTCTTACCCATTACCACCAGCTTATCCAATACCTTTCCCACATATTCCTCATTTTTCCGCTCCATATGCCCAAGCCATCTTAACCTATGTTCTTGTATTTTTCTTCCTATGGGTCCAACCTTGACCGTACCTCTAATTAGGTTATTCCTTATTTTATCCCTCCTTGTAACACCATTCATCCACCTCAACATTCTCATCTCAGCCACTTCCATCTTCCTTTCATGCGCTCTTGTAATTGGCCACGTATCCGCCCCGCATAACATTGCAGGTCTGACCACAGTTTTGTACAATTTTCCTTTCATCCTTCCGCTTACTTTCCTATCACAGAGCACTCCACTCATCTTTCTCCAATTTAACCACCCACATTGGATTCTGTATTGTATCTCTGTGGTCAAAACTCAATCGCAGCCTATGAACGATTCAAGATACTTAAATATTTGTGCCGATGGTAATCCTTCATCTTGTAGACCTATGCTACTTACGCTTTCTCCATTTAGTGCCACATATTCTGTCTTTGTTCTGCTTATCCTCAAACCTCTAACACTTTCCCCCATTCCTCGGTTTTCCTTTCTACTTTTTCACAGGATGTTTCGCATAGTACAATGTCATCTGCAAACAGCATACTCCATGGTGCATTACAGTTTACGTCTTTCACTAAAACATCCATTATCAGATCAAATAAGTAAGGACTGAGAGCTGAACCCTGGTGCAGTCCAACCTTTACCGGGAACCCTTCTGTCAAACCTACACTACTCCTAACCTGCGTCTCCACTCCTTCGTACATTTCCTTTACAAGTCTTACATACTTCTCCGATTCTCTTTTTTTTTTCTCATACACCTCCATATCTCTTGTCTAGGTACTCTATCATATGCCTCCTCCAAATCTATGAACATCATATGTAACTCTGCTCGCATCTCTCTACATCGTTCCATGAGCTGCCTCAGTACAAATATAGCGTCAATTAGCATGTCTACCTGGCATAAAACCAAACTGTTCAGTGCCTATATCTGTCTCCTTTCTAATCCTCGTTTTCACAATTCTTTCCCATATCTTCAGTGAGTGGGCCATCAGCTTTATTCCCCTGTAGTTACCACATTCTTGCACATCACCTTTACCTTTATATATTGGTACAACAATACTCTTTCTCCACTCATACGGTATCTTCTCCTGTTGCCACAATTTTTTCGTAAGGTCTCACAGGATATCTATTCCTTCACCTGCCAAGCTCTTCCATACCTCTACCGGGATCTGTTCCATACCTGTTGCTTTCCCGTTTTTCATTTTCCTAAGCACCGTTTCCACTTCATTTCTGCCTATCTCCCCCCACCTCTTTTTCAATCGCTCTTCCATCATCAAATAACACTCGGATTTTCTTCGTTTAGTAACTTACTAAAATATTTTCTCCATCTTCCTCTAATCCACGATCGTTCTCGTATTATCAATACTCTATCATCTTTTATCTGCCTAATCATTGTAAAGTCCTTTGACCCTTTATTTCTCACTTTAGCTATTCTTATTAACTGCCTCTCTCCGTCTTTTCTTTCCATTTCTTCATACGCATCTTCCACCGTTTTCGCTTTGGTCACAGCTTTCTTTGACTCTTTATTTGTCAATTTATATGGTTTTTTGTCTTCCACATTACCGGTCAGATCCCATCTTTTCTTCATCTCTGTCTTATGTTTTATTGCCGATTCTACTTCTTCATTCCACCACCATGCCTCCTTTATATTTGGCGGTCCTTTTCCTGATGTTTTTCATAGCACCTCTTTTTCTGTCTTTCTTATAATATAACTATTAAACTTCCACCATTCTTGTAAATCTTCCGCCAACGTTATCTCTTTTAGCACCTTTTCCTTGAACCATTTCCTCATATCATTCTCCTTCAGTTTCCACCATTTTATCTTCTGTTCTCTCTGCCTTGAACGTTTCATGTTTTTACTAGTTGTTAGTTCCAAATCTATTACACGCAGTCTATGCCGTGCCGCAACCCTCTTACCACTAATCACCTTACTGTTTCTTATTTCCTTGAGATGCCTTCTGCGACACATAGAATAGTCAGTCTGGCTAGTTCTGTCTCCACTTCTATAAGTGATCATTTGGTTTTCCCTCTTTTCAAAGAAAGTATTAACAATCGCTAAATCAAATGCCACAGCATGATCTATAATCCTTTCTGCTTCTTCATTTCTCTCTCCTACGTTCCATTTTTCAAATATTCGCTTTTCCTCTCTCTCTTACTTTTCCACCACATGTCCAATTAAATCACCTCCAATGAACAGTCTCTCATTCCTAGGTGTTTCCATTATCACTCGATCTAGATTCTCCCAAAAATCGTCTTTTTCTTCCTCTTTACATTCCGTCTGAAGGGCAAATGCGCAAATTATTGTAGTTAGGCTTCCTCCTATTTCTAATGTAATACATATAATCCTATCATTCTTTATTAAATTCTCAAATTAAAGAAGTAATATAAATAAATTAAACAATACTTAAAAACATGAAACTGTACTTAGATTCATAACATTACTTAGATAAAGTTATTGTGTAGTAGCACGTTATGTAGTTGACTATTCCAAATGTTCATAATAGTACATTCTCTTCATGATCAAAATGTTAGGTTGCAGTGGGCTCTCTAGATATTGTCCATAGAAATAACTAATGTTATGACATCACCACGCGATTATACAGTATCATTCTACTCTCCCGTTGTATTCATTGAATTAAATAAGCTCATGATATCACCAAGTAACCATATAGTAACACCTGATAATTTTCAGTTACTATTAGCAGAATTAACTGATCCTATGACATCACCTTGCTACTCTACGCTATCAAGAGTGTTAACGAGATTTTAAATTATGTTAATTGTATCCTTATATTATCGTCAGACTGAGATTCCGAACTCTCAATGTTCGATAAGTTTAGCATTAATTGAAATTGCAGTTTCCAATTATCATGGAAATTAACCGAAGAGGCATTACATCTTTGAAATATGATGCGGTCCATGAATCTTCTATGGTCTTAACTTAATATAGCCGGAAGAAGATTAAAGACGTTAAGGAATATTTACCCTCTGCGAAACCAAAATAGCTTAATAAAACGAACTAAACAAATAAAGGCAAATGGCTCTAGTTTGAGCTGTAATTAATACGTGGGTGGCAAAAATTATAGTATAATAAATTCCCCCACGAAAACTCACAAAAATCTCGCCCCGGAGGCTTTCTTGTGTTGACCATATTTGGCAATTGTGTTATCCCTGCGGAGGGTAATAATACCTTAACATCTTTACATACGGAGAAAGAGAGCGTTGTTTCCTGTCCTCATTCGTCTAGCGGTCCAAGACACTCCGGGCTAAACGGAGGGACCCTGGTTCGAATCCAGGATGGGGAAAGCGTCTCTTTTTCTCCAAAACGAATAAAGCTCTAGTTTGAGCTAATTAATACGTGGTGCTTAAAATTGTTGTATAATATTAAAGACGTTCGTACAATTAACATTATTCTCAATTTCATTGATAACTGAAAAATTGAAAATTGAATGTCTATTATTACTTTTATTATGGAATTTTCTATAACATATAAATTCTCTAATACATTTAATGGAATTTTCTATAACATGTAATTCTCTAATACATTTATTTAGCAGCATATATTAGAAAAAGTATATAATAAAAGTTCTTAATAAGGTGACTTTGCAGTTTCTAGAGCTAACATAAATAACTAACTTTACTTCATTTTATATTTATTATGTACCGTGCATTTTCTAGCGTTCATTATAAATTATATTTTACACACATGTTATTATGATCTCATTAGGAGATTTGCAAACAATACAAAATACGTAATGAATACTTAAAACAAGGTTTTATTATCCTTAGAATATCTTGCCAAAACACTTAAGCTAAAGAAAAGATACTCTGGTAATAATACCGCTAAATGCTTAGTCAATTTAGTACTTCCTTATTATAGCGGCCCCGATTTTATTTGGAGAATTTAAGAATACGCCAAGATAGATCGCCAAAAATAAAATAAAAGAAATTACACTCACATATTGTTTCCTAAGATTATTTTTAATAATCATTAAATTATACTAAGGTAATTTACCACTATGTATGTATATGTTAAAATACGTGTTTTTATTGGCAAGAATTAAACTATCTTGGCGATATATTTCGGATGCCGCTATAATAAGGAAGTACCCTTAATTTTAAACGCTTTATTTAGAATTAAGGAATACATTCTTCTACATACATAGGAGAACAACCTTCCTCTACGTGTCTTCCAAGCGTTGTACATTATCTTTAAAATGACCTTAAAATGACCATTATTTTTAATGTGAGCTATATATATATATATATATATTTAATGTGAGCTTTATATATATGCTTGTTTTGTGGTTTTACGGCTCAAAGACTACAGTGGTCATGCTGCGCCGGGACCTACTGTTTTCCGAGGAATCCGAACCTCTTATGGCCTAGGGAACCAAACCCCGGACTACAGTGAGCAGTGCGATCTTTTATGAGATCTCTGAGTAAGCGTTCTTTTTGCACTGCTGGGAGTCGAATATATATATACCGGATTATATAAGTATATATAAAAGTTTTCCTCGCCCATTCTTGGCGGAAACAGGCTTTGGGACGGGCAGAGCGCCATGTTCCCAAGCCTCTTTTTACATCACTTCTTAATGTGCCATGTCTAGAAACTTCCTGACAATGTGACACGTGTTTAGGATTGTGGCTTTTTGTATTTCAATGTAGGTGTTTGGGTCAATGTTGAGTATCTCCAAATTCGTCGCAAGCGTTTTTGGTACTATCCCTGTTGCTGAGATGACTAACGGGATGATGAAGATCTTTTCCATATACGTGGTCTTATTCGTATATAGTACGTGGTCTTATTCGATTTATCGACGAGGGTTATGTCAGGACGGTTATGTGGGACTGTCTTGTCTGTTATGATTGCTCTATCCCAGTAAAGCTTGTGTGTTTCGTTCTCATGCACGGTCTCTGGCTCATATTTGTAGTACGGGCATTTTTCTGTCAGAAAGCCAGCATTCGCTGCCAATTTCTGGTGGACTATTTTCGCTACTTGATCGTGTCTATGTTTGTAGTCTGACTGCGCAAGGATCTTGCATCCTGCCATCACGTGTTGGATTGTCTCCGATGCCGCATGACAGTGTCTGCATTTGTCGCTTTCTATGTCTTTTCTCTGGATGAATTTCTGATTGTTCCTTGTTGCGATCACTTGGTCTTGGATGGCTAGCATGAATCCTTCTGTCTCTGGCTGGAGAGTGCCTTTGGCCAGCCAAGAATTTGATGCCTTTTTGTCAACGTGTGGTTGTTGCAGGTCATTGTAGTGCCTGCCATGTAATGGTTTTCCGGCCCAAGTTCTCAGTTTCTGTTCGTTGGCTGTTTCGAGGACACGCTCTTCGGTACTACACAGGTTTAGTGGCGTGTAATTTGCATCTGCTTGTATTATGGCTTGGATGAGTGGCGATCGGGGACTCTTCAACTGGAAGTATTGCCTCATGCTCTGGATCTGCTTGTCATGTAAGTCTTTGAGGTCCGCTTGTCCGCGTCCTCCTTCTTCCCGGGGTAGTGTTTGCCGTTCAATTGCCGTTGCAGGGTGTAGTTGTCCGGCTCTTCTCTGGATGGTTCTCATTTTCCGCTGGAGTTGTTCTAGTTCAGTGTTGGACCATTTGATGATCCCGAAGGAGTAGGTGAGCACTGGTACCGCATATGCGTTAATTGCTTGCGTGGTGTTCTTCCCGCTCAGTTTCGTCTTCACAATGCTTCTAAGTCTTTCTTGGAATGCTTGCGTGAGCTGGACTTTGACTTTCTTGTGCTCCTGCTGCCGTTTTTGCATTATCCCTAGGTATTTGTAGGTTTCGCCCTCGTCCAAGGTCTTCAGTAGTCTCCCGTCTTCGAGTTCGATGCCTGGTAAATCTTCTTTGCTATTCTTCTGTATTTTGCACTTATCGAGGCCGAATTCCATTCCTATGTCCTTGGAGAATGTCTCTGTTATACTGATGAGTTGTCGGAGTTGGGTGATTGTTGGCGCGTATAGCTTGATGTCATCTACGTACATGAGGTGGGAGACTTTATGTAGGTTTCTCTTGTCTTTCTTCAGCATGTATCCGTATTTACTTGTGTTCAGCATCCTTGACAAGGGGTTTAACGCCAAGCAGAACCACTGGGGGCTTAGTGCGTCTCCTTGAAAGATTCCGCGGCGGATGGGGATCTCGGCCGTTTCTATTTTACTGTCTGGCGTGTTTAGCTGTAACCGGGTTCTCCATTGTTTCATGCTGCTCTGTAGGAATCGGATGATTGAGGGATGCACTTTGTATATGCTGAGTATTTCAAGGAGCCACGAGTGCGGAACAGAGTCGAAAGCCTTCTTGTAGTCTATGTATGCGGTGTTGAGTTTTCGCTTTTGTTTTCTTGCTTGTTCCAGGATAACTGAGTCGATGGTAAGCTGCTCTTTACATCCCAGAGTCCCTTTCTGGCATCCCTTTTGTTCTTCCGTCATTAAGTTGTTGCTTTCGCTGTGCCGGCTTATTTTTTCAGAGATGCACCCCGTGAGTATCTTGTACAGGGTGTTAAGGCACGTAATGGGTCGGTATTTCGCTGGGTTACTGGTATCCTGGTCCTTCGGTAGGAGGTAAGTTATTCCCTTGCAGAGGAATTCAGGCATTTTGCTGGGGTCTTCAATTATCGCCGTAAGTTCCTTGGCTAATGGGCCATGGGCGCTGGTAAATTTCTTGTACCAGAAGTTGTGTATGCCGTCAATACCGGGTGCTTTCCAGTTGTGCGTACGTTGGATTACCTGCTGGAGTTCCTCTATCGTGATGCCCGTGTACTCCATCTCCTCTATTCCTCTCGTAGCCTCCATTTCTTGCTGAATCCAGGGGGCGCTTTTGTGCTGTACTTCATTGGACCATAGTGTCTTCCAGAAGGTCTCTATTTCTGCTGGCTTTGGGGC
>QLNU02014176.1:44149655-44175407 GCA_006491805.2 Dysdera silvatica | reverse complement strand
TTCATATTTATAATACCATTTCAAATCGAATTACAGGATTATGTTTATAAGTTAAATGATTTTAGAATAGGAATATATATATATATATATATATAATCGCCCGAGGATCAATTGAATTCAAACTTTTAAAGCTGACGATGCAAGTTACGTGTTTCACAGAAATGCTGTTAAAAAACGTTAGAATTTATGACATTTCAAATTTTATGTTGCGTCTGCTTGTTCATAAAGAACAGTTATTTAATTTTTTCCTAAATTATAGCATTGCTTATTTGGTACTTGCGTATTATGTTCAGTAAAAACGTTTTAACCGCCAAATGAAAGAAGTGATATTGTTTCTTTATAAAATAAAATCGATTTTATAGAGCTCGGGAATTATTCTATTCTCATAAAAATCAAACTATTTTTTTATTATCCAAATCCTGAGATTGTTTACAAATAAATTGCCGTATTCTATATATTAAAATTTAATAAAATTGACAATAACACGAGAAAGTTAATTTTTATAATAAAAACATACTGTTAGTGTAAAAGGTCCTAATTTCAATTCCCTTACCAATAATTATGGAATTATACAGCGGTCAATTATGAGTCCCCCGTTTTTTTTGTTATATATAAATCATGTAGTAAATGTATCCTTAGAAGATAAATTAACATTAAACGAAAAACAGGATGAAAAACAGGTGCTTTTTCTTTGAGGTTATAACATTACAGAAGAAAATAAGAAAGGACTATGAGTGAAAATATGTAAAATAATTTAAATGTGCAATTATGTCATGGTAAGTTAAACTAAACAAAAATATTGCTTTTAAACTAAAACTAAAAATTTAAGTAAATTTAAGGAAACAAAGGGAAATTTTCAATAAATGGTCAAAATACCGTAATTTCAAAATATATTTAATATTTCGGCGATACAATGACAAATGATTTAAGTAGAACAAACATAAATAAAGTTAGTAAAGTGGTAAGTAAGGGAATCGGATTAATTAAAAGCTTTTCACGTAACGTTCCCAAAATTTATAATTGATTTATATTATTCATTTGTCTATAGCCAATTTTTGTTTCGCAAATGGGCATGGGGGCATTCTGAGTATAAGAACATGTAAATAATAAAATTATTGCAAAATGTTCCATAAATGATTTGAGGAGAAAAATACCATATACTGAAATAGACAATTTTCAAATATAAAATATTTTCATTAGTATATATTAATGAATGCTGTCAATTAAAATTAATGCGTGAGGGAGTTAAAGAACATGAATCACATTGCAATAACTATTATTCGATATAGCGAAAATAAAAAAACTAAGCGAAGTGCATCAATCGAAATTGCAAAATGTAAGAACTGAAATATAATGAAATATCATAGATAAAGGAGCAGAACAATGGGAATATTATTTGATAAATCGAGAATTTTGGTTTGTTTTAGCGTAAAATTGGAATATTATTGCTAGGGTTATAGATTATAGATAATTAACTCGGATAGAAAAATAAGTCCCTTAAACTTTTCTTTACGAAGACACGTTAAAAATGTTACATGCACGTGGTATTAGTTACATAAAGTATAATATAGAAAATGGTATATTTTTTCTTTGTAAATTAACTTAAAAATATGCGTATACACCAAAAATATAAAATATAACCTGCAAAAAAATAAATTAATATTATTATGCGCCACTAAATAGTGCACAGTAATTCCTTTGTTAATTTCATGTAATGTAAAATTTTATGATAGTTCGTATGATGTAGAATTGTACAATAATTTTTTGTGATGTAGACTTTTATGATAATTTGTGTGATGTAGAATTATATGATACTTTGTGTAATGTAGAATTGTATGATGATTTGTGTAATGTGGAATTGTATGATGATTTGTGTAATATAGAAATATGTCATAATTTGTGTAATGCAGAATTGTATGTTAATTTGTGTGATGTAGAATTATATGATGATTTGTGTGATGCAGAATTGTATTATAATTTGTGTGATGTAGAATTGTGTGACAATTTGTGTGATATAAAATTGTATGATAATTTATGTGATATGGAAATGTGTGGTAATTTGTGTGATATAGAATTGTATAATGATTTGTGTGATATAGAATTATATAATGAGTTGTGTGATGTTGAATTGTGTGGTGATTTGTGTGATGTAGAATTGCACGTTAATTTGTGTGATGTAGAATTATATGATACTTTATGTGATGTAGAATTGTATGAGAATTTGTGTGATTTAGAATTGTATGAGAATTTTTGTCAAATAAAATTTATTAATTTATTAGATTACCAGACATAGTTTATATTTATTTCCGCGGATTTATTTCATTGTGTAAACATTGTATAATATTATGACACATATAATTGTACACAAAACATATAATTAACATATAATAAACATATAATTAACATATAATAAACATATAATTAACATTTAATAAACATATAATTGTACATAAAACATTGTATAATATTATGACAAAATATTAAATTCCATGTTATCGTAAAATATTGAGATTTATAATTTAGTCTAAAAATCCATGCCTTGTTCAGAAAAAAGGCTAAGAAAACTACTCACTAATTAATATAAATTAAATGTTTAGCAATTAAAAATTAAACGGATAAACTTAGGTCATTTGAATTAAAAACAATTTTTTGCTGGATCAGATTCATTGATGTGAAAACGAAGCACAATTTTATTAATGAAGTTGGATTAAAAAACTCTTGTTTCAAGAATATTTGCAAATAAATAGCTTTAGCGACTTTTACTTTATCCTTTGAAAAGATTTTTTTAATCTACGGCTTCCAAAACTGGATAGCTTAAGTAATTAATAACGTAATTTATAAAATTAATTAAAAACTAATAAACCTATGTTTAGTCAAGGAAAAACATGTTTACGTATAAAAAATTATAAATAATAACTTTTAGACTTGAATAATTATTTATAATTATAAGTAAATACAAGATTTGAAATTTTTAACGTCGTGTTTTTCGCAATCTCGTTAGAAAAGAAGTAATTAAGGGGGCGTCCATAAATGATATCACGGTCCTGGGGGCTGAGGGTGCTGTGCGTGTGACAGACCATGATCAGGGAATGGGGGGTATCCTGAAAATAACCTCAGAAAATGTGACATCATTTGAATAGAAAGTTGTAAAAAAGGGGAATATGTGCCATTTATTACACACATAACATATATCCTTTTAATAACTTCCGATCCATTTATGGATAGCCCCTAAGTATTAAAACTTGAAAGTAAGATGAAATATTTGTGTTTAATATTTCTTTTTATAAATATGTAAATATACAGCTCTTGACTTTTTATTTAAATTTACGAATAAAGGAAAATATGTGCATTTATTAAAGTAAACCAATTCTCGCATGGGCGCCAATGGTACAAAAATATTGGGAGGGGGCAGTATATAAATGGAGGGCAGTTTTTTGTTAACTAGGGCGTAGACAGTACGTTGTCATAAGGGCACGCCCATCGGCTTCCGAAATGTTTTTATTACAAATAATTATTCATTAGTGAGATTGTAAAAAGTTCTTGCCTTCTCCGAAAAAATTCTTGGTTAAAGCCTTGTTGTTAACCACTCTTTACAGCGATAACAGACACCCACAAAGCAGTGTTTAATTTAAATATACTTCTGCTTGATGACGTTCACTTTACCATAAAATCAATATACTAGTTACATTTCCAGTCTCATTTGCACATGCAATGCACCTTACTAAATTTATATTTTATTACGCTGATGGAAATGACATTCCCTTTAATTTTTGTCGTTGATAATGAGCTTACTGGACAAAAATGTCCTCGATCTTGCGAAATTAAAATTAAGGAACTATGGTTGTAGTTTTAACGTTATTAAAAATATTCTATTTGAATGTTGAAGTAATAACACGTCAATGAAAACGCTGCCATGCAGAAAAGAGAAATATATAATACAATCCAACAAAAGGTATAATTACATCAAATAAATGACAAAGTGCATTTTGAAAAAGACAATAATGTTCATTAAAAGCAACGTGCAGAAAAGGCACATACCAAAGTAATGTACATAACGGTTACAGAGTGGCGTTTTGAAAATAAAATAGACGGATTTTCAATTAGTTAAAATTTTTGAAAAATTTTTAACACACACATCAATTTTACTTTCAAGGGAGAAATGAAAATCATCATAAAGTAAATTATTTGTACCCCACATGGCTAACCTAAGTTTAAGTATTCGAATGGCAACACCAATTTTGTGGTATACTCTTTCCAAACAGTGCTATTCGTGGAATGGAGAAAAATTGAAATCGATGTATACGTTTGTGTGTAAGAAATAAAATAAAATCATAATTTTCACCTAATCAAAAATACTAGTGAGAGCACTTTCATCTTTTATTACAAGAATAGTTAGAAGTGCGTTGGCTAGCACATTTGAATGGATGAAAATAATAGGATTATTTTCGTCCTTTTTCACGAAAATATTAGCTGATTTCGATTTTTCATCAATACAACAATAACGCTCTTTAAACAATATATCCAAAGTAGGGATTGCCATTCAAAATTTTAAACATGGGACGGATAAGGGTGAAGGAGCGAGAAAAATAATTACCCTGTGGTGATTTCTACTGCCTTCATCTGTAACGTTGACGTAAGGTTGATTGAAAGAAAATATTCGTAAACTTGCTGGCATAAAAAAAAATCCCAAATTAAATTTCAAAAGGGGGTTTATAAACACCTATACGCAGACTTTGGCTACGCCAATGCCGTCATTTAAGGTTTTCAGAAAATAACGAAAGACGAAAGCCATAAATTCGTTGCAATTCTCTCTAATGATGGGAAGGAGTGCGAGGGCGAAATATATAATTTTATCGCAAGCACGTGTCCTTCTGATCTTTAATCACCCTCTCCCCCCAGGAGAAAAACTGATTTCGCGCTAAATACACTAGGCTGAAAAATATAATCCCACTCCTTAGAATTTAAAAAAAATGAATATTTTAAATTTTGAACGACGTTACCTATTATAAAATTTTTGTTTGAAATTGGGGACATGGAACCAATACCAACATTGAGTGAAGGGGCCCCTCTATCCCCCTCTCCGTAACGGCCCTGTGAATGTTCATTATAACCCATGATGTGGTTATATTATATGATACAGAAATAAAATACAGGGTACCAGGGAGGAAATTACATAAAAAGGTTAAACACTGGTAAAATAGCAATGAAAAAGATCACTCAAGCTTTCGGACGCATCAGCAGCAGTCCTTCATCAGGAGTAATGACGATGTTATGTTTCTGTCTCTTTTTATACTTGAAATTTCTGGAAAAACCCTTCATCAGAGTAGTCCCGCAGAATGGAAAAACCCAGTGGGAACCAATGGGAGGCCTCCAATAGAATCATGGAAGAACCCCAATAGGGACCAATGAGAAACCCACACTGCGGGTTACCTAATTTGGGGATGTCTCATACATTTCAGAGTAAGAGTTGTTTATAAGTTTCTGGAAGTGGTTGTGATGTATTATATATAATACATCCAATAGTAGACAAGTATGTATGAGACATCTCCAAATTAGGTAGCCCGCAATATGGGTTTCTCATTGGTCCCTATTGGGGTTCTTCCATGATTCTATTGGAGGCCTCCCATTGGTTCTCATTGGGTTTTCCCATTCTGCGGGACTACTCTGATGAAGGGTTTTCCAGAAATTTCAAGTATAAAAAAGAGACAGAAACATAACATCGTCATTACTCCTGATGAAGGACTGCTGCTGATGCGTCCGAAAGCTTGAGTGATCTTTTTCATTGCTATTTTACCAGTGTTTAACCTTTTTATGTAATATATTATCTGAATTACTCGCAAAGAAAATAATGACTTCTCGGCGATAGGTAAGGACTGAACGCACAATCTCTTTATAGGCAGTCAAGTTCTCTTTCTTAATCAGAAAGAACATCTTACTGATTATCAAGAAGTTAAGGATTCAGACCCCACTAGGTGCCGAGATATCACTGTTTTCTTTGCCAGTAATTTATCATTAAAAAGAAACGTAATTTGAGGATTTTTTCATGAAGGAATTTGTAACATACATCACACACATACAGGGTATCATATCATTGAGTGAATTTAAATTATAAGAATTATTAAATTGATTTGAGATAAAGAGAGAAAGATATGGGGGAAGGTTCATTAAGGACTTTCCAACTGCTGTGAGAATGTTCGCTGCACCATAGCCAAATTGAAAATAAGAGTGTAGAGCTATTCAGTCAAGAGCCTCTTTAATCGCCTTACGTTTATATCTATTTATGGGCCTTACAATTTTAATAAAATATATATTTATAATTAGGAAAGTGTCGTATAACAACTAGTATGGCCTGTTTTGTATGTGCAAGTTCCTACAAAAAGCTCTTAAAAATTCAGCGAGAATCACCAAATAAAGCCAAATTTATACCAATTATGGGCTTGACTTATCAAGTCGCTATGTGCTTTTATGAAGTTACTTTTCAATAAATTTTTATTCTGCATCGTGATTGGGATGAGAGGAAGTAATTGCAGGTCCCGGTTCATCGAATAATCCGTTATCCAGCACTTACCACCTCAAATCGTGTGCCGCCCGCCCACCCATCCATCCAAGACTAGATTACCTAAATCCTAAAATCGGACTTCGTTTCAAACCTCGGCATCACGTGCCGATCTTCTATTCGCGCCCAGAAATGGCCACCACGAGCATCTCTTCCGCGCATAGAAGCTGAGGCGGCCTGTAACGTCCTTAACACATCGTTCGACTGTTTGGTTATGGCAAGCTAAATCGAAGAATACCTGAAATTTCTTAGATAGATCTCCATTTCCGGTGGTGACGTTATTTACATTCTCTTTAGTAAGTTTATTAGGAATTCTAGGTGACGTTTTCTTCTCTTTCTTCCAAAATACTAAATCGGTGTAAACTTCGGCATTGAGATTTATCTTTGGTGGTACGAACCTCCGCAACACTTGCCTTGGCGCTTTACTTTGCGTCTCTCTCTTGCTTCAAGGATTCGTTGGGCGGCTTGTTGTCGAACATGTTGTCGTGTGGCCGCCGATATATCGACTAGTATATTTTCTGGATGTTCCCAGAAGGCGTGGAGAAATTTCTTAAGATTTTGAGGTAAGTAATCCTTACCTAAAGTTTCTTCGCGTCGGACTTGAACACAACTGGGGACATCCAGAATATATACTAGTCGATATATTGGCGGACACACGTATATAGGCAATTAACCATAGATTTTCGTCCAAAATATGTCATAAATACATATTGTACATATACATAACATTATTTTTAATCAGAAAAAAATAATGAAACGGCTTTAATGTTTCTAAACTGGAAATAAAGATGCTTTTATATTATAAAGGTTCATTTAGGCATCAAAAATGCATTGATATTTAAAGGGTAATATTTTTCAAACGTCGATATTTGGTGGTACCTCATCGATGCTGGCATCGATGTTTTGTTATCGATGTTCATCTTCATTATCAGCGATTTCATAAAGTGTATAATCGAGCCAGTATAGTATGTATTATGTGCAATCGCGATACATTTGCTTGTGAGGTTTGACAATCAAGTAATTCAGTTGGCAAACACCTGCTTGATGAACAGTTGTTTTGAGTCGCAAAGTTGTATTTCTGGATTCGAAACTACAGTGAAAGAGAATAATGATTGTATCACTTTTACACGAAGTATGGGAGCCGTGTGAGGACCTGGTGGTAATGTATTCATCCAGTGTTCCTTTAAATCCGGGTTTGATTTCGAATGCTGGTAAAAAAGGCCTTAGGTCTAAATGCATACCTTAATTCTGGGTTCGTTTTCCTTTGTTCAGATTTCCCCGAAAAACGTAGGTCCACTGATTTGTGGTTTCTTAGGTGACGTATCCTTTTATCGAGCCATTAATTCGATTTTTACTCCAATAGTGTCGTAGAACTCATACCTTTGCTCTGTTTGTCATAGTCTGGGGTTTTGTTTCATTGCAGGGCAGATTCGATTTCTTTGGAAGAGTGTAGGTCTCGTCGCAACATGGTTATGGCTGGTTCTTGTTTTCTCCATAAAAACACATATGAACTATATATATATATAAATAATACATGGTGTCCAGAATTTTCGCCATAGATATGAAATTAGCGGTTGATTTTAAATAAGGTTTTGTATTACAAGTAGATAATACATGTTTTTTTTATAAAGTAACCGTCCATATAATGTTACATGGAACACATGAGCGAACAATTTGGTGCCACTAGCATTTAGTTTTTTAGACAAATTACACATCTTTTTTTTTTAAATTTACGTGACTTTACCTAAATCAAATATGCAAAAATCGAAAAAAAGGACATTCTTATTCAAAATGTATTAGTTAAATTTGGGTAGGTCTTGTTGCAAATAAAAACAAAATAACACAAGAAATAAGGCAATGGCGGTAAAATGCGATGTATGAAAGTACTTGGGCAGGTTTTTTGAAGTTAAAGAATATGCTTACTTAATACGTTTCGCATGAAAATACTGTTTCAATAGTTATACTAAAGGATATTAATGTCTCACAGCCGAATTTAATTGTACTAGTTAAAAGATTTGGTACATAAACTAATTTTTAAATTTCTCTTATTCCAGAAGAAGAATCCCTTATGCAATACATTTCAAACGGTATTTCACCTATGGATTCACAATTACTTACGAATTATTAAATCCATAAATCAAAGTGAGAGATAATTGCATATCTCAGAGGACGATGTCCGAAAATTTTTGGTTAGTTCGTTGATGCATATCTTGCATGAATTATAGAGATTAATTCATATTTCTGTCAATTTATAAGCTATCCAATGGGGATTTAGTAAAAACTCAATAACTATAATTCACAGAAATATCATTTCCTGTGGGCATTGTCATGGCGCGGTGATATTATGTTTTCCTATTGTGTCATTTTCCTAGGTCCAACTCGCGACTAGTAGAACGCAAACCGTTGTTCTGCCCACAGTTGTCTGAGGAGATTCCCTTGACAGCAAAGGAGGATTTCCTCGGAAAAGTATAACTTCCGGAGATGTGATATCGCGTGTGCTTATTGTGCCATTTTCTTGTGTACAACTCGCTACGGCATCGTGGAACGCATGGCGTTTTTCTGCTCACAGTATTCCGAGGAAATTCCTTTGACAGCAGAGGATAGTTTCCTCGTAGAAGCATAACCTCTGGCATAGTATGACCTTTGTGACCCTTGTTTCATAGAAGCACAAACAAAGCACTTAATGCATTAGGAAGTTTGCCATGAAACAGACTCGCATTAATATTAAAGCGTCTGTAGAATATACTTACCCTTCTCAAGGTTAAAACAGTTGCCAAATGGTCAACAAATGGAATTACCACGGCATGTTCGTGTAATTTTTCGCAGGAAATTGACAGGGATACAATACTTTTATGACACTTGCGTTTAAGCTCAAACAGAGTTTTTTATTCCTTGCAAGAAAAGCTTTGTGGTGCTCAAGCGTGGGAGTCCAAAAAATTATTTATTTAAGATTTTCAAATTAAGATGGATATAACAATTAAAACACTTTAAAAATAATATTTCAGACGTTCATATTTGAGAGAAATTACTTATATATTGTATGAGAAGTTAATCATGAACTCTCTATCTTAGAAATTATTTCGCTCCATCACCAGCAGCTGTATGATATAAAGATTGATGCCTATTTTCTCCACTTCATCTTTCACTATCCCTGGCTCTGTATTATCAGAACACCATTATTTCAGTAACTCCTTTTCTTGTGGGTTATCAGATAATAAAAAAGTAGTTTGTTATCAATAAGCGATTTTTTTTTTGTATTTCTATTTTTCCTACTACTACACTACTACTTCTCCTTTTATTCTTCTTTTATTATTATTATTATGTTCGTTATACATTGTTGTATTACACAGCATCAAGGAGATAAGCACTATCCTCTTGATCTGGACTTCTTGGTTCATTCCAAGTCCCACCAGAACTATTAATGTATCTTATATATACGGCGGCACACCGTAAGACTGATTTTTATAGGTATGCTGTCATTATGTCAGTAATGTCCAGTTTTTCAAAGAAATTCTTTAAATTAGGTGTGATAGTCCCCAGTCACATATCACAATTGGGATGACTGTTACTTGTTTTTTCCAGAGTCTATTAATTTCTATTGCAAGGTCACGATATTTGGAGATTTTTTCGAATTCCTTCTCTTTAATTCTGCTGTCACCTGGCACCGCAATGTCGATGATAAATACCTATTTTTCCTTCACCAATGTTATGTCTGGTATATTGTGTTTTGAATGCTTCTCTGTTTCGAAGCCGATAGTCCCAACGGATTTTTATTTGGTTGTTTCTTGTTCCTATTTTTTTTTTGCTTCACGTTCCCAATTGTAATTTGTTACTGGTATCTCATAATTTCCGTATATATTGCAGTGAGTCCGGGAGGTAATTCTGTCGTGTCTTTTTTTATATTCTGGTTGGGGTATTTTACTACCGCCATTGATGAGGTGGTCGACTATCTCATCTTTTGCTTTTCATAGTCTGCATTTACTATTCTTATTTTGCTTTTGGATCTTCGATGCCATCACGTTCAACGCAATGCCTGTGCTTGTGCAGTTATGATCAGGCCTTCCGTTTCTTTTTTTAAAGTTAACAATTTAAGCCATCTCCGCCTACTCTGATTACGACGTTTTCTTCAATTTCTTTAAAATGATGCTCATGGGGGGGTGTTGTTTTTCCAGATTGTAGGGCGTTTTTGAAGTTTTTGTAGTTGGAAAAACTTTTTAGATTCTTCTATCTTTATTAGATTTCTTGAAGCAACTTCCATTAGGAGCTTTCATTAATTTTACTTCAATATTCATTCGGGTACCTTTTTCTTCCTCGATGGTTTGTTTAATTTGTAAGAGGTCTCTTCCTCCTCCTTTCCCAAACAGGTAGCCTCTCTACGTCACTCTGTGGATCTAGAGTAGGGTAGGTCGTAATTTTTTTTCCGAAAACGTTTCTTCCCTTGATCTTATGTTAGGTTTATGGTATAAACGTAGTTAAATTTAAAATTTGGGACAAATAAGTTAACATTTAAACCCTGCTCCTACAAATTGAAATTTTGCCTCACTATGAGTGATAAAAGCATATGAGTGGAAATGTTAAGGACAAGATTTACCCTATTTTGTTTTTCTACATGATTTTCTTTTTCTTTTTGCTTTCAAATTAATGTGAAAATGTTATTTGGATTTTCCTCCAAAATAGTTCAGATTAATATGTCAATGCCAAAATCAAAAATAGTAACAAGACCTGTTGCAGAGCAACTGGCTTTTGGGCATCCTGCTAATCTTCCTTTTAACAGGTTTCCAACATAATTGGATGTGGCTAGAAGCTTCCTTTTTCATAAAAGGAAATGGATGATTGACAACAATGCTTCTGTAGAACCAGACAATTCTTTTATTGCTAATATTGTTGTCACTCTAGTCGAAGAATTAAATCAAAGTGACAGTATTCACACAATAAGTAAAGACAAAATCAAAGAACAAATTCTTAAAGTGTACTATAAACGACTGTTCCTTCAAACAATACCAGCGTCGAGACGATACAAAAACGTGCACAAACCAACTGAACTTACAGATTTTTTTATAAACAAAAAAAAGAGATTCTAAGTTCCATTCCTTGCTTATTTGATGTTGCAGATAACAAAAGTGCCCGGAAGATTGAGCAGGACTTTCTTAAAGACCAGCGTACAATTAGGTAAACGATCATAGCCACATCTGTTGTTCTGTTGTTGCCTTCAAGTAAACCTTGCCTTGATAGTTTAGGGGCGGAAGGGGATTCCAAAAATGTTGACATGAATAAGATTGCGAAAAGAGAAGACATCGACTTTATTGCTTATTATACGATGAAGCCAACCACTTCAAAAGCCTCAAACTTTGTTACAGTTCCTCTGAAGAGACGTGGAAGAGATATTGGAGAAATCGCTGAAGTAAAAGTGAGAAATTCTATCCCTGACAGAGCCACTGCTTCCATTGCGAATGCAACTTTAAGAACTTATAATATTTCTGAAGTTATTGACAAGTCCAAAGTGCGACGTGCTACGAATACTGTATTTAAGGAAGTGATAAATAACTCTATTGTATTTGGAGGTGGTATTAGATATGATGGACGGAAAGACTTAATCATAATGCAGAAGGAGGTGGAAAGTAAATTATACAGGTCAAATTTAACAGAGGAGCATATTACATTTTTCCTTTGCCTGACTAACAATACACTGGTCATTTTACACCGGTTGATAGCAAGGCACAATCTATTGCAAATTCTTTTATCTCAGTTCTCAGAGAAAAAAACCTAGTGAGTGAACGTGAAACAGTTGCTTGTGATGGGACAAACACAAACATAGATGCCCAGTGAGGAATTAACCATTTTATTGAAATAGGCAGTGGCCGGACATTGCAATGGCATATTTTCCCTCTTCACGCCGATGAACTGTTTCTACGATATCTCATCATTGCATTAGATCGACCCACATCTGGAGCAAACAGCTTTTCAGGGCCTAATGGGAAATTACTGCCGAGTGTCACCGATTTGCCAGTTGTTGAATACAAATGCTTCAGACCATCAGGTTCAATCCCAGAAATGCCAGAAGCAGTTTACGAAGATATATCTACTGACCAAAAGTATTTGTGGCAAGTTACGACTGAACTCATCTCTGGAGAATTTAGCAACGACATACAGCTGCTCAAACTTTGCGCTTGCATCCATAGCAGGTGACTGGCTAGTGGCTGCTGTATCTGTAGGCTATGTACCTTCACAAAGAAACCATCTCAAGTTCTAAAAATACTTACCTCATAAGTTGTAAACATCTATACACCAATGTGGTTTAAGGTAAAACATCATTGCTACGGCAATAGCTACTGAGGGTCCACAGAACTTTTATTTTCTAATGAACAAAAGTGAGCATATCGAAGAAAACGAGCAAAGGGAATTGTATAGCGATGTGTGCAGAGAAATGCTTTCTTTGCACACCCAGAAAATATTCTTCTAGCCCAACTGGCTTCTGCCCAGAAGTCAACTCGCGTTGATGCTGTTCACCCAAGCAAGAAGGAGAAATGAACCGTTGGTAGCAAGTATTCGTTCATTTCCAATGCTAACCCTCGTTATTAAAGCAGTGAATTAGCAACAGATGATAAAATGGTCAGAAACTGACACATTGGGCCACCAATAATCAGGAACATGACAAACAATGAATTGCTAAATATTGTGACCACTTCATTAAAAATTCCAAAATTTAAGTGCCATTCGCAAGTGGTCGAACGTGCAGAGAAAGAGGTTACTAGAACATCTAGGACAGTTATTGGAGAGACAAAAAACCTGATGCTACCATCAAAACTACAATAAACAATCGCTCTAAATTCCCAAAATAAGAGACAAAGAAAGATTTTGTACCAAAATAGACGTTTAGTGTAATGCATAAAAGCATATTTTTAGCATGATATAATATGGTGTACAATGTATATTGCATAATGTATAACCTTAGTAATTGCACCAACTGAAAGCATTTAGTACCATTTATACCTAAGTATAATGTAATGTTTTTATGAAACACATAATATGAGCGGCGTGTTGTTGTTTCGTATATTGTTTACTTAATTGTTCCATATAATTTTCACAAAACCATTGGTTTTTCATGTAAATTATCAACGTGTTTTATCTTAAATAAATATTGCAGAAAATGATAGTGTGCAACTATAATTGCTCTATATAAAACCTAAAATTTATGTTTATTAGTTCACAGTTTAACATACTGGGAATTAAATAAGTCAAATTCCCATGCTCTTATCACCCGTGGTGAGGCAAAGTTTCAATTTGTAGGAGCAGGGTCTAAACATTAACAGATTTGTCCCAAATATTAAATTTAACTATGTTTATACCATACGCCTAAAATAAGACCAAAGGAGGAAACATTTTCGAAAAAAAGTTTTTGTGCTTTACCCTAATCTAGAGCCTGGTTTATGGTCATCTATTTGAGTGTATTTCTGTCCAAATTCTCCAAGTGCATTATTGTCCAATAAAGAAACCCTGCTGTTTATCTTATTACTGGCATGGTGCAGCTGTTTATGGCTGTAATGGTGTTTCCACCATTCAACTTTGATTTTAAAATTTTTCGTACGCGTTTCATGTATTCCTAACATGTGATGATCTCCACATTCTTGTGAAAGAGAACATCCAGTTCTAAAATGCCCAAGTACTTGTAATGCACTTCTCTATAAAATTGATTAGATTATTTGTTGGCTGCCTAGAAGTATATCCTCTGTACTTTGTATATTACCATTTTTTTTATTCTGATAGTGTCCCATTTATCTAGGCTAAATTAAATTTTGACAACTTCACTAAAAATTCTTACTGTATGTAATAATGATTTTATTTCCTTTCCGGACTTTCCATATAGTCTTAAGCCGTCCATATACAGTAAGTGGGAAAATTTTTCCATTTTGCTTTGATATTTCGTAACATTTGTGCGTTGTTTCAGATTGTTGTTAATGGGACCAATGTAATTTTGAAATAACATGGGCCAGTCATCATGGAATACACCTTTTTGAATCTTTGCCTTTCTAAGAATTTATTGTTTTCATGCAAGATTTTATTCCATTTATTCATAGTATGGTCCACAAATTTCGCAATGTTGGAGCTAATTCCAAGAATTTTGAGGAATTTGTAAAACACCTATGCGGGAGTGAGTCATAAACTTTTTTATAATCAACACATGCTAAGGAGCTGTTTCGTTTCCTCGTCTTTGTATTTATGAGAATCATTTTATCTATAAGCAATTGGTCTTTAGTTCCACGCGAGTTTTTGTAATTATCTTTTTGTTCCAATGGGGAGAGTTCATGTGTCCACAAGTATTCATAGATCGAGTTGACAATAGTATCAATAAGAAGTTTAAAAGTCGTTGTAAGAGAAGTAATTAGACGAAATTTGCAAGAAATTTTGCCTTTTGTTTTCTCCTTTATGATAAAGAATAATTTACTCGTCGTGAGCCAATCTTCTATTATAGCTGTCTGGAAGATTATGTTGAAATGGTAGGCAATCTACTTATGCAGGCTGATCAAGCGTTTGTTCTAAAAACCATGTACTTCATCAATTCCGGGTGCACTCGAATTTTTAATTTTTTTTGCATGTTATAAGCATTTTTCTAGTGATAACCCATTTGTTCATGTGCTTTTCTTTAAATTTATTTTCGACTTCATTTATCTAGTTGGAATTTTCATTTTGATGTGATGGGTTATCCCAAATGTTTTTCCAAAAGGCCAGGGTTTTCTTCTTCTCAGGACTATCTACAGGCAGTTTTGCCGGATTCAGCAAATTTTTGTAAGAGGCTTATTGGTTATTTAAAAAAGATTGTTATCTCTAAATTGGGCAATCCTTTTTTCATGCCTCACTCTTTTCTATTAGACTGCAATCACTTTTTTTTCAGAAATTCGCTGATTTCGGCGATTGATTTCGTATCTAATTCCAGTTATTTGATGAGATCTCTTTTACGAATAAGTTTCTTCAGCTTTCTCTCCATTAAATTTTTCAAGTTACTTGGGTCTCGCTTGATTAGGGCTATCTCCTTTTCTAGTCTGAACTTCCACTTAGGCTTCAAAAAATTTGCTTCATTTCTTCCTTCCAGCCTCTTATTATTATTATTATTATTATTATTATTATGTCTGGTATACATTATTGTATTACACAGCGTCTCAAGGAGATAATCACTATCTTCTTGATCTGGAGTTCTTATTTTAGTTTAAATCTTTTATAATTACTATTATATTTTATTTCTATATTGGCGAGCTAGAAAAAAGTAAGTATAGAAGAATCTTTATTATTTGGTACTTTACATAAAATTCAAATTTTATTTTTATAAAAAGCCGAAATTTCCTAACAAGTTTTAAAATGTACATTTGCTGAATTTTTCTTTCAGATAATTTTTTTAATTTAGATTTTAAGCATCCATATTACATAAAAACTTTGTGATGAGATGTCCCTTTCTTCCTATTTTAATCTTTTAACCTCAGTATGGGGAGTAATTGCACTCTTCATGTTCTTCAGCCGCCATTTCTGTCATTAAATTAATTTTGAAATGAAAGAAATGCGAACAATTTACCCCTACAGCTTAATTAATATTTGATCATTTAATCTAATAGTCGGAAGTGTTCCGGATGGTATGCAAATAATCTTTGTCCGGGATACGTTTATTCCCGAGGGTTTTAATGGGAGGACGGGAACACTCGCCTGCTCTCCTTGAATTACAATCAAGGAAACGAAGACAACAGCACCGGCATTTCCGGGAATTATGCTCCGAAATCCCAAGTAATTAAATTTCTTAAATTTGAATTAATTCTTAGGAAAGTATATACTCTGCCTATTCTTTTGGGAAAAAAAGGTAAAATTAAATATAAAAAGCAACATATCAACACGAAGAATTCATTAAAGGTTATATAAAAGCCGCGTAATTTTAGATGTTGGGTGTACTGACGCATTTCAAATATAAATTACCTTTCTTTAGAAAACTGCTATAGTTAGTTCCATCTATACGCTGCGATAGTGCAATGGTAACACGCTCACTTTGCATGCCATTAATTTGGGTTCGATTCTCAATTACTCCAAGTAAATAAATACATAAAACCGTAACACGTAAAACCGTAAAAACACGTAACACCATCAACTAACTGCTGACTATTGGTTCCTGCGGCCATAAAAGGTTTGAATTACTCAGAAAAATATTGATCCACTGCCTACTTTACTATCCACTACCTGCTCTACTATCCACTATCTATTCTGCTACCGATTACCTATTCCACTACCTACTACAGACTTACACTGCCTTAACTGTAACGAATTCGTCTGTCCAGTCACTAACCCGAGGTCGACTCAAATCGCATGCGATTTTTCTGCTTACTGATGTTCTATTTTTGTTACGCTGCAGAGATTTGGATTTCTTGGGCAACTGAGTCTCGGCGCAGATTGACCTTTGTCCTTGCGCCATATAAACAAGAGCAAAAACTCCAAGTGATCAGCAGCGATAAGTAAAGTGATTGGTGATTTGGATGGATAATAACAAATAAATATATAAACACTAAGGGGCTGAAAATATGAATGAATTAACAAACGAGTGAGCAATCATGATAACTGACTTATTAGTAAATATTATGGGAATCAGATAGTTACCGTTGCATGTCAATTAAATATTGTGATTTTAAACCAAAAATAATAACGTAGAACTCAAAGATTGCTATTAATTAAATTTGCTTCCTTTGGAAAATTATCAAACGCCTTAAATTAAAATTAATTTTATTTAAATCTGACGTGTATAGACAGCGTTCATTCTAATGTTTAAGAAATATTCTTCTCCAAAATAATTGACTTCTAAATACGATTTATTTAATTTTATTTGTATAACCTCGACATTTCTTTTATTTCTAAAATTAAATGGTTTGAAAATAATTTTAAAAGTAATATATTTTTATAAAGAATATTTCATAAGATATTATTACATTTTTCAGGGCTAGCGTAATTACCCAGTCCATATTGTCCAGGAAGCCATTTGGGTCCATTGATAACCTGTTATGGTTAACTGCTATGGGTGATATTTTTTAACACCCAGGTTAAAGTTTAGCCGGAGTGCTTTTTTTGTTTTGTTTTTTTGTAAAGAAGAAAGGGTGATACCGTCCCTGACCAGAGTTTAATCGGAGTGCCTTGATGTGCTCGGCGGCCACTGGTACTCAGAAACAATACTCTTTTAAACAGAATGCAAAATTTGTAAGCTATTATTACCTTTATCAGGGTGAAAACAATTGTAATGTTTTTTCATTTACTTTTCGTAGAGAAATGCCATGAAAGTTATCGTAATCTGGCAGGGCAAGGAGGGCACACACCCTTAGTTTTTTTAGAAAAGAGGCAAAATCGTTAATTTTCAGACCCATTTTCTTGCACCACCAATTAACGCTATGTTTAATCCTCAAGTTACGCCTATTGCGTGATAATATTTTATGACACGCAAAAACAATTGTGTCTACCCTTAAAACGGTAATAAACTATCTTACAAACCTTACATATGAAAAGATTGGCATCATTTGTATGTTCCTTTATCCGTGCCGGTTAAGTTAGGGCACTCTGGTTCATACAAAGGGTTTCCGGTTCGACTCCCGGACAGAACGTGGTCTCTTTTTTTTTCACAAAAAGGAAACAAGCTATAATTCAGCTTAAACGTGGATATTAAACAACGATATCCAAAGAAACAATTCACAAAGCCAGGAATTCGACTTACCCAATGACATATAATCTAACCCAGATTTAATTTATAATTATCAAATATGTGCGCACTGCATATTTTAGAAATGTGTACTATATATATGTTGATTATGGAATATGGAAAGTTTACAATATTTATGCATATTTGACTTTAAATCGTAGGAGCCTCTGATATACTTCGCGAATTAAATGCATATATCAGAGAGTTCAAGAGAAGTTTATGTTAAACTTTGAATTCTGCAATAGGAAAATTTTACACAGGACAATATTCGAATTAGTTAATGACACTCAGAAACTATTTTGCGTAAACAAGAAAATATAAGTAACACTCATTAAATTCACTTACGGGAAAATTTGAATGCCAAGGAATTTAGTAAATTCATTGAAAAATTAAAGAATCCACGAACAAATATTGAATTTTATATAATAATTCAATGTATGGTGTGTACGTTTCTTTTAATTTAGCACAGTATCATATGCAGTTATAACTTACAATTCCGATATATCGTGATTAGTTGAATTAAATTTTAAAAGATATTTGCATAAGACATTTGCGTACCCTGTAGAAACCAAATCATCCAGTTCTCATTTTTTGTTTCTTTATATTTCTAATTTCAATATATTTGTATTAACTTGCTAATAATTTTCTTAAGTCCATAGGATTGTTAATGATTACATTTTTACGTCTAGAATCCATAACAAGAGTTTCAAAACCGTATAAACTTACTTCATCTAATTAATGGTTCTAATGACGAATAAATGTATTTAAATATCATTATTTGTCTAAGCTAACATAATATTGATGACATTATTTTGAGCTGTAAAAAATCTTGTGACCCAAAAGAGAAGAGTATCTAGCAGTATACTATCTAGCAACATACTGTCGAGCACTATTAACTATGTATAGTATATATATTTCGAAGAACTTACTAGAAACTGTTTCGAATCATCTAAAAATAAAATTCAGTACTCGAAATTGCAATTTAATATGAAATAATTGGAATACTGAGGGACTTTATCTTCATTTTCTTTTTCGATAAAGCTTGCAACGATAAAAATGTATCAACTTCCTTTAATTTTAATTTTCAATGTTGTGAAGAAGGTTAACGTTTCTTATTGACTCGAATATCTTTTTTTTTTCTTTTTTTTTTTTTTTTGCGCAGCTGGAATTGAGAAGTTAAATTTTCTTATTGAACGGAAAATTGTTTTGAGATAATCGATGAAAGCCTTTGTTGTCCCTTCTAAATTGATTCACCCAGTCGTGTTTCCAAATGTATGTTTATGCCTATTGAATTTTTTAATTTAGCCCGCCTCCATGTCCTAATTTGGTTGGGATAAAAATTAGAGTTCACTTTTACAAAATTGGATATGAAACGTACGTTAATATGAATAAGTCACATGTGCTGTTTTCGTTAAAATGTCATGTATAAACTGTAATTACTCGTGGGACAATAATCAAGATATATTTTCATAAATTAGTAACGTATTATTTATTATGCAGAAAACTAAAAATATTCTATATTAAAGCAATAGAGAAACGAGCATATACAGAGTCTTTATAATTAAAGTTCCACTTTGAAATGGCCATAAAATGAAAACTACTGGACCAAATGTTATCAAACTTGGTAATAGCTTACAGGAGGTCATGGGATTTTATTTTCCGCAAAAAATAAAATAAAAACATAAAAAATAAAAGTTCAAAAATCACCACCAGCGGAAATGGCGCTGTATGTAATATTGTTAAACGAAATAAGACATGAAGACATCGTTTTAAAACGTTTTTAATCGTTTCTAAAACGTGTTACAAAGCATGTTGAATGTGGCGTCCACCATTTTCTGAAAGCAAGTTAAATCGCATTACTGCGTTCTCAACAGCAGCTCTTAGCATATCAGGAGGAATGTTGCGGACATGTCGGTGTATCGCGTTTTTCAATTCCGCCAAATTGTTTATGTTATCACCATAAACGATTCTCATAACTGTTTGTAAAACATTTGTTTTACATTTTCGTTTTAGAAACGATTAAAAACGTTTTAAACCGATGTCTTCATTTTTTATTTCGTTTAACAATATTGCATACAGTGCCATTCCTGCTGGTGGTGATTTTTGAACTTTTATTTTTTACTTTATTTATTTATTTTTTTTTTGCGGAAAATAAAATCCCATGACCACTTGTAAGTTATTACCAAGTTTGATAACATTTGGTCCAGTAGTTTTCATTTTATGGCCATTTCAAAGTGGAACTTTATTCAATTACGAAGACCCCGTATATTATTATTATTTTAGAAATACCGTCGTTATACTATAGTTTATAATAATTATATGATCGGACGGAACGATAAAAAATAACACCTCATAAAAATTTTGAAAATACTATCAGAATGCATTTTACCATATTTGTCCTTATTGTTGGCTTATATTTTGAAAAAAAAATTATATCCTCCTTATTTTTCGCTTAACTGTTAGGATTTCAGGAGAAACTTCCGGTCTATTAAATTATATTAAGAAACGCTGTGATGACTAATGGAAGAAAAGTCTCAAAAATGTCCCCGTTTTTCTGATATAGAAAAAATAAATTTTTTTCAAGCGTATAGATCTTTTTAAAGGTGATCTATTTTTTCATCGTTTCCTTTCGCCATTTTTTATTTTCTTTAGGTAAAAACTGTACTTAAGTTTATTCTTACCTTGCCGTTTAAAAACCATGTTTTCTCTTCAATTATAAAGTTATTAATCTTCTGTTATATTTTTAAACCTAAATAAAATTCATGAAATTAATTTAGCTTAAGGCATATACACATTTTAATGTCACTTTCTGTTAATCATAGGCAAATATCCATACTTATAATTTTGTATTTTGTGACATTTCTGTGAAATTGAATGGTTGTAAAGAACTCTTCCCTGAAAAAAAAACCCACATATTATTAACAGTTTTGTTATTTATATATAATTTATTATTATATTATTTATTATTTACATAATATAATAATAAATTATAATTATTTTATTTTGCATATAACAGGCATTGTATTGACTCCAAAGAAAATAATAATAGGACCAAGGAACAATATTTACAATAATAATAAATTAAGAAATACACTACACAATTTCAATCCATAGCTAAAATGTTATGCTCTATAAGGTTAAAGAGATACCCATTATTATAATTTAAAAAAATCTTAGCGTTTTATTTTACTATGCATGTTCTAAACATTTGCTGTCAATTTATCAATTGCATTAATAAAGAAATTCATATTTGACTTGATATAAAAGGTAAAAAAAAAAATTTCCAGTTTTAAGAAATGTCATAGCTTCAAATTCACCCAAGCACCCTTCCCTGACATTTTCATTTTAAATTTAATCTTGTAACGTATACAAATAAATTTTTAAAAATCAAATGGGATATATTTTTAAGCGTAAAAATCGTGTACCTAATTTTTGAAATATTTAAGAAAACGTTTATTCAAATAATTCTTATCTTAGTCTATTATGTGGCTATATTAGATGATTTATTTATCTAACTAAGTGTTGTTTTTTTTTTAATATTTTTTTGTTATTTTGACACAGGTATATTTTTCTTAGCCAGATATAAACTGAATGGTATTTTGTTATTCCTTTGTGAATGCGATTAAGAATAGAAATTAATTTTGCCAAACTTTTCGCTGTAATTTTTCTGAAGTAGAATGCTATTCAGTAGAAATATAGCAAAGTCCTTACATTTCGTTCGTTACCACCACAATTCTATTTATACGTAAATTAAAATATTGACTTAAGAAGGAAATTACCCGATAGAGATCTCCTCTCGATTGGTCTGAAATTTTTCAGCTAAGTTCAGCTCAATGTCTAAGGCTGAATTGTGCGCGTGTTTTCAGTCACAAATTCGTGAATATGAAGGTATTCTTGTTTCATATTCCGACGAAACTCTCGCCGTTTTTCTGTTATCAACGGCTAAAATCTCACTCGGTCGACTTTAAAAATGCGTATGTATGTAGCCCCCAAGCCAAGCACATCCTGTCATATGGGGAGCCTACAAACGAAGTTTGTTTTATCCCCCACGGAATGGAGAGAGATGAGATGGGGTTTTGGGTGGAATAGCGGGGGTAGGTAGGAATAAAGTTAATAAAAAGTTTTATATGCTTGGATGGTTGAATTTGGAATAACAGGAATTTTAAAAGTGAAAATTATGAGATTTAGAGGCCAAAATTGGTAGTAATAGCCAATGAGAAAGGCGGGGAGCGCGGTCCAATGGTAACGGAGAAGCCGCCAGGGCTGTGACGTCAAGCCTCGAGTTGGGAGGGAGGAGCAATAGCTCGTAAATTTTCGTAATGGTAGTGATGGCGAGGTGAGTATAGTTCGGTGGTTTTGAACTGTGTTGTTTCGGTGTTATCTGCACCTCAACCAGTGCTCTAAATAAATGGGAGGGAAAAGGAAAGGATGCGAATGGGATGGGAAGGCAAGTTGTGAAATGAGAAGGGAGTAACAGATGGCAATGAAAGATGGAAAGGAAAGTGGAAGGTTTTTTTTTTTTTTATAGAGTTGTGTGGGTGGTAAAATGCCGCTGTTTATAACAATGGAAGACGCATTGGCGTATAATTATAACAATGGGGGGTGCAACCAGTGCTGGGTTCAGTAGGGCGGGTTGTGGGGTGAGGGTGTAGTGGGGGGCAATGGCTAGTAGTGGTCGGATAGTAATAAAGTTGACGGGGGAACTGTAGTTGGGATGTATCATGGGGGTGTATGTAGCCGTTCGTGTTGTATTAATCAATTTCCTTTCAATATTTATACATAATAATGCTATATGCAACGTGATGTGTTTGCAGCGACTGTAATCGTTGGGACGGATTTTCTTATTGACCAATGATTACTTAGGCGTGTTACTAATAAACAGCCTAGCAGAAGGCCACACCTGTTCACTTTTAACTATATTACATACTGTGCGTAATCATTCTGTAGAACGTAAGTGAATCTTCTGCAGCACATAAATGAATTGCTTCCTGAATGAAGTCCACGCTTAATTAAGCAAGATTTCGGGTTAGCCGTCATCTCAGTTTTATGTGAAATATATACCGATGCCAAAATTTCAAGCTATTCTTTCCATTTCGGATATTGCTTAGGGCGAAAAATATATGTCTTAAGATTATCAGTTTAATATAGAGAAGGACGCTAACAACTATAGGCATAGAACAAATAACGAAGTGAAGAGGTGCAACTTAAAACTAAATTCAGTGGTGGGAAGGAAAAAACAAACACCTTCCTTTTGATAGAAAATTAAAACAAGCAGCATTAGAAGCCACTTTTCGAAAAATAATTCAACGGAACTCGACGAATTCAAAACAAGAAGGTGAAAGGTATTTGTATAAATGGATAAAAAAAATGAATAACTTATTTCAAGACCTAGAATAAACAAATAACTTAAAAAATGTGCAAATTTAATGAGTTACCTTAACAAGTTGAACTGTAAACAACTTCAGTCGAAAGAAAAGAAAAAGATTTACATAATCTGAAAAAATTTACATATTCTTAGTAACATGACAAAAACTCAAAAATGTCTGCAACTTTTACATCACTGATACCATATGCATACGTCAAGCATATTACGCATGAATATAACTTTATCTATTATTATATCAGATTCTCTAGAATTTCACTTAAAATATTAAAACAATTTTTTAAACAAAATTTATGAACGATAACTTTATGCAGGTTGAATAAATTTATCTCTTATTCTTATTCTTTATCAGTACCAACTCTGAATGAAAATATGAGGGAAATTTGTAGGCCGATAAATGTAAAAAGAAAAGACGTCTGGTTAATTTTATAATTGATCGCTACGTAAACACCGTATTAAGTCCGAGGCTGGATTGGTCGCTAGAAACACGTATAATATATGCTTGGTCTCTACGATTTGTGCCCGATCGCTACGAGCACGATTTTTGCCTGTTCGCTACGAATACGATTTGTGCCAGGTCGTTACGAACATGGTTCGTACCTGGTCGCTACGAACATGTAACCATATGGAAGGTTGTAGTTCAGTTTTTACAACAGAGAGATACGCATATTTCTATATCCATGTTTCCATCATTTTATTGTACAGTCCAATTATGACATCCATGAATGAATCACTATCTGATTCATCATCCAATTATGGTTAAATTTAAATATATGGAATTCTAATTTATTTTTTCGCTATGCGACACATTTATGTCTTCCTCGTTATTCATACACACACTTTTATAAATGAAAATTTGCACAAATTTTGTGAATGGGATCAAACGTCCATTCGCGAAACTATGCATGTGAATATTTTCAACTGTAAAGCTCACCGGATGGTATTTTACTCGTTGATAATAGAAAAACAATTATTATTTCGCCGGAATGTAAAATATTAATAACTCAGCAGCCACAAATTTGAAAATTAAGATCCGACACAAGGTTACGCTCTAGTTATTGATCTAAATATATTTTGTAAATTTCAAGCAAAGTGGAGAGACGTTACGAAATACTTTCCTTGTTAATCTCAGCTTCAAAAAATCTACTTTCCAAATTAAGATGTTTCTTTAAATAATGTTCACTCTTTACTTACATACAGTACATACTAGAGCAAGGGTCTTCAAACTTTTCAGTCCAAGGGTCAATTTTGCTTATTCTTGCAGGCCCGCGGGCCGCACTACTGTATCAGCAATATTAGGACTGAACAAAAGCGGCTCGAGAGGCGTCCTCCACCTCACTGAATCAGCCTTTATTGATATTTTTCCTTAGGTCTATATTAGTTTTGCGTGCCCACCCAAAAATATTTTCTGGATCCGCCTTTGGGTCTGAATATATATATATTACAATGTAAAATACGTATGGAAGCAAAATACATTTACAATTCGTTTAGTTGTTAATATGTAAAGCGAAATCAAACCTTTTAGTGAGATTTATAGCACTGCTTATTTTTAACAATCCTGTCAATATCAGGTCTTATTTTTAATATTGCAACCCTAAGAGTTAGAGGTGTTGTCAGTGGGTTTTGGGGGTTGTAACCCCTATCGCAATGAAATTTTGTATGAGTTGTAGCTCTGTAACCCCTCCCATTAAGCCTATATAACTCCCCCTTATGAACATTTTGCCTACGCCACTGCTAAGAGTGTTTACAAAGTCGACGTCAGTCATTCTTGTCCTAACTTTTCATTTTATCAACTTCATTTTTTGAAATAGCTGATTGCAGACGCATTGGCGTACGCAGGGGTGGGGGAGGTTGATGGAGGTTATAATGCTCACTGCAACGAAATTTTGTATACGCACATATGTTGTAGCTTTGTAACTCCCCTTTATGAACTTTCTACATCAGCTTATGCCCAGATGTCAGTGCTCCAAAACAGGAACATTTTTAGAGCACGCAGTCAGATGGTTGGGAAGATGTTCTTATCAACATATTTAGAATAGAACTTGACGAGTTCTAAGATGAATTTTTTTAAAGGAGTTAAATCTGAAAAAGCAGTAAATTTAG
>QLNU02014176.1:44125008-44149555 GCA_006491805.2 Dysdera silvatica | reverse complement strand
TCACTGTTGAACTGTAAATCAATAAAACTTCACGTAACACCATATACGCTAGAAAACTAAAGTAAAACACGATTGAGGGGAAACCTCGTATTACTTTAGTTCTATAGTGTTTTAAGATATTTATTACGAAATATGAAAATATCAACTGAAGGAAATACGTATATTTCAAACACAGGGGAAGCATGGACTTTATTTTTGTGTGAAACAATTTGTATTTTTTCATGAGCTGATGGGCCCCGTGTTGAAGACCCCTGTACTAGAGTCTCCATTTTAGGTATAGGGTGGCTTTAAAGAAGCTTATGTGATGAACTAGAATCTCTATTTTAGGTATAGGTGGCTTTAAAGAAGCTTATGTGATGGCGGAAGAAACAAACAAAAATACAGGATGTATATTTGAAATAACACGTAAATTATATGTTGCGTAATTTTGTTAAAATGCTACTAAAATATTGATTTAAAATAAAGCAAAGAAATATTTTCAAAAATAATAATTATGATATGAAACTAATATCAATTTAAAACTACAAATTTATAGGTAATTTTTAATTATGGAAGGCTTTACCATGTCTTATTTTAAAGAAAAAACATTTATGAAACGGCAATTGCATGGAGCTTGGAATAACAAACGCAATACGCTTTACGCTGAAACAAAATTTAAAAAAAAGTGTAAGATGTTTCATAAAAACAAACGTAATAGACTTTGGATTTCAGTTCTGGTTATGGAATTTATTCTAATATTTATCATATTCGAATTAATTCTAATGCCCATCATACTGCAATTTCTCCTAACGTTTATCATATTGAAATTCATTTAGTTTTATTAATATGTAAATTTAATTTAAAAAATATGCCGACCCATATGACTCGTACTCTTAAAACTAATGTATCCTGACATCTCATTGCTATTTAATTAATTGAAGAAGTACAACGTTTCAGGCATACTAATAAGAATAATTTCATAATAATAATAAACTAATTTCAAGCACACTAATATAAATTTTAATAAAGGTAATTGTCGTACGCTGCTGACAGGCGTCCTTCGTTAGGGATACAAGAGGTTCAAAACGTCTTGCACCTCTCATTTTCCTAAGGAGGGACGGCCAAAGCCCGTCCGAAATGTACGTCGATTATTGTTATTAAATTTTATTACGTATACTAAACGTTATATTTCTTCAATTCATTTACGTTGCGTAGTGTGTGTAATTCATTTATACTGTTACATCACTTTACTAATCTGGCATTTAATGGTTTATTAAAAAGTTAATTTAAATTATATTAAATAAATTTTACACAGCATCCCACATTTCAGACTTTTTCAGGCGGAAATTAAAAGTTTTCGCTTGTTCGTAAAAATTTTACAAACCTAATGTTATCTTTTTTTTGCACCATTGTCATTTTCCCTATACCGATGTAAAATTGAACGAAAGTAAAAATTTAATTTTATATTTAAAATTTTTCTGAAGTGAAAAATAGTTGTTAGCCAAAGCATTTAATTTCCTGACGTTTTCTCATTCATGCAGTCACTTTATGCTAACTACATATATTTCTTAAATAGATTTTTCTACATCTTCTGTCTCGATGGAAGTATTAATTTAAAATATACACGAAGAAAGTGGCATTTTGCACTATGCATCAATCTACTCATCTAAACTAGGCAAGAAACTATACCATTTAAGTATACAACTTACATATATATATATAAACTCATGTTTGTAAAAATTGCAACACCATGAAGGAATCACTTGATTGAGCTGAAACTTTCAGGAAATGCAAATTAGGGTATGCTATTCAAATGATTAGAATTTCAGAGTCATCACGCATGCGTGGGCTGAGCAGCGCCCTCTGAACTGCTGATGGATCCGTATAAATAGAGGGCTGTAGCGGGGCGTGTATGGCTATCTGCTAGTGGTAAACGTTACATGAGACGTCACTATGCCTCTACGACGAAAGAGGGCGACATTTCAGCAAGTTACGGAGTTTGAACGGGGACGAATGATCGGCCTTCGTGAAGGAGGGTTTTCTTATCGTGCAATAGCAGCTCGTATGGGGCGTAACAGCAGCACAGTGATGCGAGTGTGGAAGCAGTGGGTTCAAGAGAACCAGACAACTCGGAAATCCGGGAGTGGACGCCGAAAGGTGACGTCAGCACGGGATGATAGACACCTGGTCCGCATGGCGGTGACGGACCGTTTTGCTTCATCTGGACAGTTGGCAGAACGTTGGTGCACTGCTACAGGTGTATCATTGTGTGCTTCATCAATTCGTCGGCGTCTACTGCACCGTGGACTGCGTGCAAGAGTTCCTTTATACAGGATCCTCCTGACGCAAAACCATCGGCGCCTGCGGCTACAATGGGCTCATGGACATAGAGACTGGCGTGCTGATTGGCAACAAGTGGTGTTTTCTGATGAATCCCGCTTTAATTTGGGGTACAGTGATGGCCGCATCCGTGTTAGACGCTATACCGGTGAACGCCACCTTCCGGAGTGCGTTATCCAACGTCATAGTGGACGAACCCCCAGCGTTATGGTCTGGGGTGCGATTGCGTATCATGGACGATCTCAGCTGCTACGAATTGTGGGTAATCTTAACAGCAACCGGTACATCAATGAAGTTCTGGAGCCCGAAGTTGTTCCCTTCCTTCAAGGCATTCCCGGAGCTGTATTTCAACAGGACAATGCCCGCCCACATATTGCCAGGAATGTTCAAGACTTCTTTTCATCACAACAGATACAGCTTCTTCCTTGGCCTGCCTATTCGCCGGATATGCCACCGATTGAACATGTGTGGGATTTCGTTGGTCGGCGTCTCGCTCGTGATCCTCGTCCCATAGCTACTACAGATGAACTTTGGGGTCGCATACAAGCAATCTGGAATGCTCTTCCTCAGGCACACGTTCGACATCTGTTTGATTCCATGCCACGTCGTATAGCATCACTTATTGCAGCGCGTGGTGGCTTCACCAAATACTGATTTTCGACATGTAATATTGTTTTTTTGCTTTGTAATTTTAATCGTTTATTTGTATCAACACAGGTCGTTTGTACATTAAATTTCATTCAATTCGGACGAGTCCTTCATGGTGTTGCAATTTTTACAAACATGGGTATATATTATGTAGAAATCATCATTAAATTTATTAGCTTTAGCCATTAATTTTCATAAAAAAATTTACCTAGTACTTACACACACAAACACACACATATACACACATACACACAAATATACACACATATACACACATACACGCATACACATATGTACACACACATATATATAGTGCAAAATAGCAAATGCATATATAAGACGAATAATGCATATAAAAAAAATCAGAGCGAATTAGATGAATAAATTTGGATAGGATTAAGGTAAGAGAAAAGATTAATAGAAAATACAATATTCAAACATAGACATATATATGTACATATAAATATAAACATGCAAATATATATATACACACACATATAAATATGACGTAATATAAGCATGCAGCCCCAGAACCGTCGTCTGGGACCTTTTCTAGGACTACATGCTTGGCGCCTTTTCTGGAGGTATGTAACAAAATACAAGTAAATCAGATAAGCCAGATGTATTTAGCGAGATCCCAAGGCCCAAAGGCGCCAAAAAACAGAACGTACAAATCCAAATAATATTACAGTATAAACACTAATATGTACAATATAGGGACATTAAACGTAAAATCAATAAAATAGAAAATCATACGTAGATACATTTGATACATGCAAAATAGAAATATGTAGAGGTGTAAAAAAGAATATAAATATACAAACGCTTTTCGAAAATGGTTTATGCTCAAATAGTGGAAACAGAGCCGAATATTTTCAAAAAAAAATTGTAAAAAAATCTTTTCGAAAAGCTAAGTCTGCATCCCATTGCCTTTACACCATTAATTTTTAGTGTTAATGCAGTAATGGCATGTATAGTGAATGTTACTGACGTAATAAGGAAATTTTTCTCTAGACTCTGCTGGGTTACACAGTATAACATTAAAGGATATAAGCAATCCAGGCTAAGATGGCGACTTGTTTAGTTTCGTATTGAATGCTCCAGCTGAAGCGTCTCTGTACAGGGTTATAGCTTGGTAGCCTTTTGGCGAAGTATGTATGATGGTGGCGTGAAGAACAAACATTTATACATGAAAATACTTTATGCATATGTTAAACTTTTTTGTTTAGCAATATAGATGAGAATTTTCTGAATTTATCTATTGTAGAACGATTTTGGAAATCTGTTATTAATTAAGAGAATAGTAAATTGTTGAAGAATATTAATTATATTATTCATAGTATCACAGATTCTTGATATTCTAGTTCCCATGGTGATAATGATATTTCTGAAGACGACAGAAATATTAGAGCTGCATTTAGAGAGGTGGTTAACTTGGAAGGTGAAGTCCATCTTTTTGTCGTAAATGATGCTTGTTAATTTATTCTTATCAGTGATTTTAATATCTATGTTCAGATAGTGAATAGAATTGTTTTGAACGGACGTTTCTGCTAATTTTTTTTCTTTTCTTTTTGGTTTTACGGCTCAAAGACTACAGTGGTCATGCTGCGCCGGGACCTACTGTTTTCCGAGGAATCCGAACCTCTTAAGGCCTAGGGAACCAAACCCCGGACTACAGTGAGCAGTGCGATCTTTATGAGATCTCTGAGTAAGCGTTCTTTTTGCACTGCTGGGAGTCGAACCCGGATTAGCCGCGCAATAGGAGAACGCGTTACCACACTGCGCCACCGCAGGGCATTTGCTAATTTTAATTCACTGGGGTAGATATATTGGAAATCTTCTTCAAACGTTTGGTTGTTAAAGGAAATAATATCATCAATGTATCTATATACATTGCATAGGTACTCAGATCTATTTTTTTCATAATGGTGTAAGAATACATTCACAGCGAGTGATGAGTAGCACGTTCCTTGTAGAATGCCACAAATTTGTTTATATACGTGCTTGCCATTATAGATAAAATTATTGCAGATGGCAAGTTTTGGCAAGTTTTGACAGTATTCTCCCTCAATGCCTTTAAGAAGGTGTTTGCATTTAACGAAGTAGGTGTTTAGAACGTTTTCCAACTTTTCAAATGGTATGCTTGGGAATAAGTTCTCGAAGTCATATGTACTGAAATCATTAATGTAAGCATGGTTGTTTAGATATTGAATTATAGATACGTTATTATTGATGAAGATGCAATTCTCTTTGGATTCTGTGATGCCATGGGCGAAGATTTTTAATATATCGAAAAGGATGTAATTATCAGAATTATTGTAACGATTAATCCCGTTGATAATAATAATGCGAAATTTAACGGGATTTTTGTGAAACTTAACACTTGCGAAGCATAAAGTATATTGGGTAGAACGACGCTTGATTTTGAAAAGTTTGTTAAAGGCAATAATCTTCTTGGTAGTAGTGGACAAATTGTAATTGTAGAGCTTATAGGTGGTAGAACTTTTAAGTTCTTGATAGATAATTTGATGATAAAGTTTTTTGCGAACTATGGCGAAGTTTCCGTTCGCTTTGTCAACACTAGTAATGATGAAAAGTTCCTTTAGTTCATGAATTTACTTGTGGATCTTAGTCATATTGATATGACTATAGTTACATCATCTTTTGGGGATTCTTTGACTTGTAAAGAAATATTGCCAAGCCATTCTAAGAAAAATTCAGCGGGAGTGGGTATTTCTGACTCAGTTTTAGGCAAAATTGAAAGAGGTCTATATATATATATATATATATTACCAAAAGGCAAAAAAACTACTGTCATTAGGATATAAGTTAGATATCTAATGGATAAAAAATTAAGTTCCGTTAGTACCTAACAAGATCTGGATTAGATGGAAAGCTAACATATCCTTGGGTATGTTGCCGGATATATTCTTTATTTATGAAAAAATACATATTTAATAACATTCTCACAGAAAAATGTCCTGCATTTGGGTCCAGAAAAGGCTTCTGACGACGATTCTACAAACATATGTGTATATTTACTAAAATATATTTGCTAAAATTTAAATCTTTTTTCTTTTGTAAAAATACTTCCATACATATTTTGTATCATTAGGATGTTAGATAATAATAGAACAGAAGTCACCATGGAGTTATATAAAGTAGGACGTTTTTTATCACTGGAGCAGTTTATTAAAATAATAACAGCGTTTCGGGAGCTACCAACTCCGTTTATCTAGTAAAATGAAGGCTGAAAAATAGTGAACTTTGATGAACACAAAAACGACTACATAATATAAGGTTGATAGATGGAGCAGGTAGTTTCCGTTACTTTGTTATTATTAGTTTAATAAACTGCCCCAGTGTCAAAAATTTCTTTCTTTATGTTAAATAATTTTGATTTGTTTCTAAAATTATTAAATATCTTGTTCGGGAATGTAAGATATTGGCATATATAAGCTAAATTATTACAAAAAATGAGGAAATTTTGAAAGCCTGACCAGTCAAATAACTTATTTCCCGGTTCATCTTAAAATTATATATATATCGTGATTATCATTTACTCGTAAGACAAGGGCATTGCCCCATTAAACAAATCCTTCTTTTTCTGCTAAATTAATATTTGAGACACTGTATATAAGTATAGAGTGTCTCAATACAGACCTGTATATAAGTATACAAAATGAAAAATTTTACTCCTAATAATTGATTATATCAACACTTTTCTTGTTCTAACAGCATCTTTAGTTTTCAATGCTAAAAACAATATAATGAACTAACTCAAAACTAACGTTACGTTCACACTTTCATTCAACTATCGTCATGTTCATGTTTCGCATATCAACAATGTTCCTGTTAATGTTTCATATATAAAAAAAGTTAATGTTCATGTTTCACATATAAAAAAGTTCATGTTCATGTTTCACATATAAACGATTACATTCTTTATCATCACGGGTTTATTTTCTCTGTCACGAAACTGTTTTCCCAAATTGTCAAGGCTTAGAAACTGAAAATAAATTCGGCCGTACTTTGACACATCGAGTCGATTTGCCTAAGACTGCAGAAATATTACCAATCTATGAGATATCTCAGTTAGTTAGTATATTCATCTTTCTCAATAAACCTTTTGTTGATTTAATTTTATGTCGCTCTTGTATTGGTATATGAAGTCCGCGGATGTAGGGATCAGTCAACATAAGAGGGGGATTGAGCATCCATCCTCAATTCTCAATCCCTTTTTCTAATCCTACCCAAAACTAAATCAAAATCAGTTCACTTATTTATCTATAGTAAATATTAAAATAATAAGACATTTTTGAATTCAATAAAAGGAACATTTTTGAATTCAATAACATTTTTGAATTCAATAAAAGGAACATTTTGAATTCAATAAAGGAACATTTTGAATTCAATAAAAGACATTTTGAATTCAGTAAAAGGAACATTTTTTTCCTGAAACAAAGCAAATGGTATTGTTATTTATTACTTTCGTATTGGAAAATGACCTTCACAACAAGGTATGCCTTTTTCATTTCTCTCGTTTTACCTTACGTATTAATGACAAAATATTTTCCTATTGTCAAATAATTCTAAGTATGCAATTAATCAAATACTCACAATATATAACCATTGAAAAATTACATATTTAATCATTATCAATGTATTATTATTATTACTAATGTTTGAATCGAAATGTTGACATAAAGAAAGAAATTGTATTTATTAATGTTGAATTTTAATTTAAAAATATGTTTGCCGTTTTAATTATTTTAGAAAAAAGTTTCAAGATTTCCCTTACAATATGTATATTAAAATTTAAACAAAATTTAAAAATATTACGTTTTAGGATGGAAATATAGATGATAACAAAAATGAAAATACTTCCACCTTTACTTCTCCAATTTGTTTTCTTTTAAAAATCTGTAGATTATCCACAATAAACTCACTATAACTCATGAAATATTCACAGCTTTTTTCATGACAATTTCAATACCTTTTTTCGAATGTGAATGCTAATCTATAAATAATCACCTCCCAAACAAAAACGATTGAACTCTGAGAGAAAAACAAAACTTCAGTACGTTATAAAAATTCCTTAAAAAACAGGAGAGCAAACGTTAAGCCTTAGAATTATAACAGGAAACTGGAATCCAAATGAAAAAGTGATTCCTTTGTTCTGAAAAAATCCCCTGATGTTCCTTAAGTTTTTATCCTGTTCCTTTTATCTCAAAGACCTGTACTGTTTGGTATCTTCGAGAAAAAACAGACCAAACATACTTGCGAATAAGCTGCAGGAAAAGGCTTTAAAAACAAATTCTGTTTTTACGAACACGTGAAGACGAAATACCTCAGGAAATACTAGCCGGCATAGAAAGGTTTTCTTCTTGGATTTATCTGCAAATAGGAACTGAAGTTTTCTTGAGTGGTTTACGAGCGAAAAGTAGTTTGATTGTTTGAAATAAAATTGTTTTTAAAGACCACGATTCTTCTTCAGAATTTGCTTTTATCTTTTACAACTTGAAGCACCATTTATGGTAAATTTTATCATTTTAAACGAAGTCTTTCACTGAATATATGCTTTATCACGCTCATGAAGCGAGGCAATTCTAGTAATTTCAAAGACAATGCCTTTTGTAAAGAATTGAATGTTCGCTATTACAGAAATGATATCTGAATAATGATTTCAAAATTCTGTGCAAAATACGCATATACTTAAATTAAAATATTCTGCCAAATATAATTATAATAGCAAGCATAAACGTTTTCGTATAATGAAACACGGAAATAATAGTCATAGCAATACACTCATTGCGTTAGGATATAATTTCTATTGCAGTGACTAATGAACTGCTGCACAACATCAATGTAATTATTTTCAAAATTATCTATAACTCGCATAGGTGGTGTAATTAAATTTAGTTAATATTTATCTTAACGTCTTCAAGACTTGATTGCAATCTCTTAAATAGTGTGTAATATCACCGTGAGAGGTATTAAATTTTCTGGGGCAATGTATTAGGGTTTTATAGCTTCATACTCAATAGTTTGCTTTGTTTTTTTCTTGCTCCTTTTTGCGTAGTGTAAGCAAGTCACATACTATTGACTGTATTTTACTTAAATTTCCAATAAAAAGAAATCAAACTCTCTAATAAAACACTTTAACTAACCAAATTACGCTTTCGTGCGCCCTAATTCTCATTCGGTTTTGTAAAACATACTTTAGCTCATTTAGTTTAAGCTTAAACCAATTCTATACTTATGAAATTTAAAAATTGCAGAAGATTTGCTATATTTTAAATTCAAAGTTAGTCCGGATCACTGAATTGACACTTGATTCTTCTACGCTACGATAGGCCATTTTTATATATCTTCGTATGCGAATTGCTAGTTGAGAGTTTCTACATGTCTTTCATAGTCAAAATTCAAAGGGATAAAATAGAGACATGAATTTCATTGCGAATACAATAGCAACGAACAAAATATCGGTCAAGAATATCATCTCTAAACGATCCAACACAGGTCTAATTTTCGGAATCTATAACAAATATCGAAAAAACAGTGGTTTTTAATAGGCGGTCCTAGGGTCAAAAGCAGCCCTAAACCAGCAAAGGTAAGTAAAAACTGGCCCGGCTACAAAAGACAAAAAAAAATTTAAAAAATTCCAGGAGGGCGAATTTTCTTCCAGCGGGCTATTCTTTCCTAGAGGGGAGGCAAAAGCTCTTACCTCAATGCTATTTCATTGAATCAGAAAATTTCTAGGGAGGGGATAAGCCCCTCTAGCCCGTAAATGTAAATATTAAAAGGTAATTTCATTTTCATATCTTCTGGCCCACCGACCGAAAAAATATTCAAAGCGGCCCGTGATGAAAACTAATTGAGAACCACTTTTGTAAAACATAAAGTTAAGCAAATATTCGCTCCATAGCCTTTCATTCTACATAATAATAATAATAATAATAATAAGAAGAAGAATTTTATTTATTCTCTACATATATATATTGTGCAGCATGAAGCTGTTTATATATTGTAGCAAGTCCAACGAAAATATGACAGTACAACAACCCCAGGACATGATATTGGAGCATTTCGGTTCTTTTATTAATTAGTCTCATTGAACTGATACTGTTATCCACGATTTCTGTTTAAACAAGAGCAATAAAACCATATTAACTATATTAGTGACAGTGTTATAAACATTTTTCTGTTAGTCTCTTTCATCTGTATTTAATGGACATTAAATATTAACAAAACACGATGTTATTTAATATTATGCAAGTTATTATCAATTAACATTTCCTTTCATTCATTTTTGAATAATACTACAATTCTAAGAAGCAAGGCAAGGGCTATATAGTATCCTCTTCCAATAATTTTTCTCTTAGTCTTTTTTTTAAATAAATTAATATTCTTGGAACATTTTATTTCTATTGAAAATTCATTCCATTAAATCATCTAGGATCCTTTGTAATTAATATTGTTTCTTCCATTCTCTGCTCGTATTTGAGGTAAGTTTAGTTCATTATATTTCCTAGCTCTGTTCCTTTCACTCTCATTGTGTTGTAGTTTTAGTAATCTTACATATATAATTAAACTAAAATAGATACTTCAGCTGCTAGTAAGTAAAAATAGGTGATGTTTGGACAAAAACACTTTATACAGTAAAGGCAACCGTTGAGGATATTAGTCATGGAATTTATTTCAATCATGATTCTTCGAATATAATTCTTGTTTGTATATTTGTTTCTGTACATTTCAGCATAATTAAAGGTTAATCAATTTAATTATTAAACTATATATAATTATACTGCGTGGTTATTTTTTTCTAATTGAAATTAGAATAAATAGAATTAGGATTTTTTAAGTTTTCTTTATGAGTGTGGTCATGAATGATTGTCCCTATACATAGTTTTTTTTCTAAGTACTTTTATACAAACTTTACTATTATTTTGAAAGAAATACATGGTTTATAAATTTGAGATTTATCACTTTGGCAAGTTCTTATTTATTTGTTTTATTTCTTTATTTCTCTCTTCTGGTTTTCGAATTTTGTTTTATAGTACCATTATGTTATTCATTTTTCACTGCAAACAAATATTTTTGTTCATTTGTTTCCTTCATCCTTCCTTCCTTCCTTCCTTCCTTCCTTCCTTCCTTCCTTCTTTCCGTCCGTCCGTCCGTCCGCCCGCCCATCCATCCATCCATCCATCTATTTATTTATTTATTTATTTTCACAACTTTCAATTATTATAAGCAAACTTTTATATACGTAAGACTTTAATGCGTATTAAAAGTTGGGATTAGTTTACATTAAAGTAATATAATATATAGTAAAAACAAAAAATCAAAAATATTATTTGAATTGCGTTATTCGGGATAATCTTGAAGACTTTAATTTCACTTTTACAGATGGGTCCAAAACTGAAACAAATGTGGGTTCTGCATTTGTCATTAATAACAGTGCCATTGCAGAAAAAATCCCCCATCATGCTCCATTTTCACAGCAAAACTTTACGCCATTTCCATGGCTCTTACATATATTTCAACTCATGGCTTGGCTCATTGTATTATCTGTACCGATTCTCAGGGCTTTTTAAAAGCACCGGAATCCTTTAAATATTCACCTCATCCTATTTTATCCAAAATCCATTCACAACTGCAGCACCTGCACGATTACTCCAATATTAAATTCTGCTGGATCCGTGCTCACATTGGTATCAAAGGGAATGAGGCTGCTGATGCAGCTGCGAAGGCAACGAACTCACCACTTGCTTCTAGCCAACTTCTTCATTTCTCAGACCTGAACCCAATTATCAAGACCTGTTTGAATCAAAGGTGGCAGAAGGAATGGGATCAATACTTTATACAATAAACAATCCTTTTATATTAATAAACAATCGTACACTCGCCCTTACGAGCGATGTACGCTTAGGGTTTCTTGCTTCTTCGATGAAAGCTCAAGGCTTTCGAAAAACGTTTAAAGCCGAATAAATTTTCGTTCCAAAAACTGTGCCTATTGTGTAATATATTATCCATCGAGGAATAGGATCATCAAACCAATAACAAATTACATAATATTAAACATACAATTGGTAACTGGCCCTCCTCATACCGTAAAAATCGGAAAGAGGAGGTTCTCCTTGCCAGACTTCTCATTGGGCATTCCCATCTCACCCATAGACATCTGTTGGAAGGAAAACCAGCACCAATTTGCCAAGTGTGCAATGAACCCATGAGTGTTTTACACATTTTAACTCAATGCCCCTATTATAGACTTGCCCGCACTCTTACTTTTAACTCTTCATCACTCTCTGACATTTTAAATGACCATGCTGACCATACGCACGTTTTAAATTTTTACAAAGTACTGGGTTTAACAACAGTCTTTGATTTTACCGTGTTTGGCGCAGTATAGCCCAGATGCTCTTGCGCCATAAAAAAGCCAAACAATCAATCAATTGCGTTATACTCTTTCATATACGGTAAGAATTTGTAATTTATCTTGGTGAAAAATTACAATTTTATTATTTGTAAAGCATAAGCAGAAATAAAATAATATACTAAAAATTGTATATTCACCTTCTTGCTATTTTCATTGAAACGCTTAAGCGCTTGCAAAAATTTTGAATCAGCGATTATAACCATGATAGTTATTGCGGAGCAGTCGTTTGGGAGCTTTAAATCCCATTTATAGACCACTGCTCTTTTTTTTTCAAAGAGAAAGTCGTAAAACGTTATTGCTTTTTGATATCCCAAATGCACTTTAGCACGTTTTGGACTAATAATTTAACTTTTATAGCCCATAAATGCATATTTTGAATGCAACGTTTTCTTCTCCTTCTTTCGCTTTGCCATTTGTCCATGTTTATATGGGGTTGGCGTTACGCTCTTTTAATCTTTCTTTCCACAATCTTCTATTCAAGGCTTCTTCTCTACACCATTCATACTTTTCCATAGCTTTCTTCACTCTATCCTTCCATCTCAGCCGTGGCCTTCCCCGTACCCATTATCACCAGACTATCAATTACCTTTCCCACATATTCCTCATTTCTCTTCTCCATCTGCCCAAGCCATCTTATTCAGCCACCGAAGTCGGACAAGCCAGCCTCAATAGGTACTGGTCCCATGCCCGGATAAATGAGGAGAGATAGGTGTTAGGAAGAGCATCCGGTCATTAAAAAATATCCTGATCACTATGGTAGCCACACACGCTGCAACAAGATTTCCCATACTTTCGATGACGGTATTCATCAGTTGTGTGCTAAAAAAGTTCTGAACTTTTCTGAGAGCTTTTTCAATCCTGAAACGAACTTGGTGGGTTCCGAATGCTGCAGGTCGTCTTTCGAGCATATCCCACACATGCTCTATAGGATTAAGATCAGGAGAGTTAGAAAGCCACTGAATGCTCTGGGTATCTTCTCTTTGGAGGAAGTCCGTTCATCCATGAAAATGAATCCAAGATCGATAGCACCTCGAAGCAGGCGAATAGAAGTCTCAAGGATCTCTTCTCTGTATTCTTGAGCAGTAATAGACCCCGCCTCAAAGATGTTGAGGTCTGTGTGGCTATCCAGCATGGTGACTGGCCACACCATGATTCCCGCTGAAGGAAAATGTTGTCTTTCCGTAATGTTTCCCGATTGAAAACAAGTTCCACGTTTATTCCATTTCATTGTATGACAAGAATAAATTTGCAGACTAAATCAGGACTTGTCACTGAACATGACATTGTCCTACCGTTCCTAACTCCACTATTGATGTTCCGAATTCCACTTTAAACGCTCGCGTTTCTATTCAGACGTGAGGAGCATGCAAACTGCTGGTCGTCTGGTTTAGAGACAAACATATCCACGTCCACCCTAAATAGTTTGTCTGGTGACTTTTATTCCTGTCGCGGCTGTCAGCCTGAACCCAGTCCTCTGCCAGACAACTGAAATCAGTTGTCTGGCAGAGGGTCCCTCTAATATCACGTATTTATTATCAAATGTCTGTCTTGTTGAGAGAGTGTTACTCTTGGCCGACATGGTTGTGGAGTAAAATCTCCAGTAATTTTAAAATTCTGCCACAGTCTGAAGATCACATACTGAGGCTCATTTAGAATTCGGGACATTTTGGTTTAGGATCGTCTGGATTCCTTCCAATAATTCTTCTTTTCACAAACATGTGCACTTTTCAGCTTTGTGACATAATCAGTCCTTTTGGATAGTTAACAAAGCTTCATACCACAGCAATTAAAACAACATCTGCCTGAACTGGCTATGCCGCTTGAGGCCGTTTTATAATCATTCCGGCATGCGTAGTGCTATGAGCATGTCAACGTCGACTGAAACGTTTTAAATTTGCACAACATTTTACCTCGGTCATACGGTTTTCCCCAAGTGATTTGAACAATTTTATCAATATTTACTCATATTTGTTTTCGCATTTACAAATTATGCTTAACTTTTGGACACGATTGTATATATTTCTAGTTATTGTAATATTATACACAGTACTTTTCCGTTCGAGAACTCTGCGTAGTTTAAAGCTTTCTCGATATTTAGTGTCATGAGTTTTGTTCTATCGCGATCAGTAAATCAGTAAGCCCGGTTTAATCTTTGCACATTGCCATTAGTTTTTTTTATTATCTTTATCCCCATCATCACTAAAGAGAAAGCGGTTGAGAGGATATCTAACATCTGTCCTGAAAAAGAGAAGGATATTCACATCTGCTGTATCATAATTTAACACATTGAACTGAAGATTAGGCATCATTTTAATAAACAATTTTGGAGTCGCCTTATGGTACTTAATACATTTTTCTGATGCAACGGTATACATTTTTGCTACTTAATCCTTGTCATCCTATTTGAAAAAAAATTAACAATTCCAATCTATCTTTAGCTATACAAGTCATCCAATTTTTGCATATGTATTGTTTAAAACTATTCCATTAACCGCTTTGAAGATAGTTTCCATCCTCATTTTTAAGCCTTGTTCGAAATCGGGAAATGCATTTTTCAATTTACTCTAACATCTCATTGAAAATATAAATTTGCAAAAGTAATAGCTTGCTTTCTTTTCTTGCATTTGTTCTCGAAATTGAAGAAAATTATTTTATTCAAACTAATCAATCGATTTCTCTTGTTTACAGAATATTTTAAATATTTACTAATTTAAATACTGACACAACAAAAGTTTGGGGTAAATATAGTTAACGAACACTGAAATAGCATAACATGACAAAGCCTTTAAATTTTGTCCACCACAGTAAATCACCAGGCACTGATTAAGAATTGTAAAACAAATCCAAGAATTATGGAAGATTAAAAATTTATTTAAGCACAAGTTAATATATTTTATACTTTAAAATTATGAAATGTATTTAATTAGCTTGCGCACGTTCTTTTGCTTTTCATCTATCGAGCGGTTCTATGACTTTAAATCGACTAGTTATTATACAATGGAATCTGTCCAGATGGATATTATCTACAGAGATATGTTTTCCTGTCCTTAGAATGTCATCATGAAAAAATTTCACTTTATTACAATAAAGATTAATAGAGCTTTATTCCTATTACCTCAACAATACAATCTAAGTTTTTACTTAGCATAGATAAAATAATAAAAATACAAAAATAACCTGTGGAAGTTCCTTTTTTAATTGATTTTGAAAGGTGCGGCATCGTGGATGTGTTGGTACATTTGGCTGAAATAGATTTTTAAATTTCGACTTTGAAACTGCGCTGTAAAAATGTACGAAGAGATTTTTATGCAACGTTTTTAGAGAAACTGCATGGCTGGGGCCACGCAAGGATGCTGACGTGAAATAAAAGTAAAATATATTGGTGATCAGCTTGTAAAAAGTTATGTTCACTTCATAAATCGGCATTTTATGGCTTTTCCCATGAAAGAGCGACACTACATATCTTTAAATAAATAGATCGATTTGAAAATATTTTACAAGCACTTGAAAAACCTAACATTTGAGTATTATTTCTGTAAAAATTTATAAAATGTAGTAGCAACTTACGTTATCTTGCTGCTTTTCAGCATCAAGACACTAGCCATGGATGACGTTACTACTATAAAGAGTGTGTAATTTTATATCTGTCTGTCTGTCTGTCTGTCCGTCCGTCCATCCATCCATCCATCCATCCATCCATCCATCCATCTATATGAGAAAAAAGGGAATCAATAGTGCTTATATTCGTAAGTACTATTAATTGTTCTTATATTCGTAAGAAAATATTCTAAATTGCATATTCAACTTAGAAATATTAACTTCTTTTCCATTGTGTAATCACTCGGCGAAAGGTAAACTACTAAGGGAAAAACAACTAAAGAAATATGCTTATTTAATCCATGAATGTTAGTAGAAACTAAATTTTTCAAATAATAACTGATTTAAACAACAATATCAATCAACGTTTATTGGCGTAGTGATACCAACGCCGATGGTATGGCGTGATTAGATGGTGAAACGTTCGAAAGAAAATAAATATTTCTGCCTTCGGTGGGACCTGAACCCACGACCTTCCACTTGCCGGGCGGAGGCTCTACCCACTGAGCTACGAAGGACAATATATAATCTCTTTACGAACGTATATATATTGTTGCCAGTTATTTCGCAGAATGGTGTAGTACATGGACTACTATTTAAACCAAATTGCAAAGAGACTGGTATTAAATTGATCGAAATGCACGTTGCAGCATATGTATTTAAATAAATACATACGCTCCAGTTATATTGTTGTTTGATTTAATCTACGTAGTGTTCGATTTATTTAAATAACTGCTTTATTACTAATTTCTTTTTATATTTGATTTCGCAAATATGCATTCAGAACAACACGAAAATACTTGCATTTCTTACTTCGTTAGAAATTTACTCATGTTCAGTAATCAAAATAACTTGCAAAATTTTTACGATTTTGACCAAAGTAGAAATATATAAAATCTGCCTCCAATTTATTGATATTTGAAAAGAATTATTCCATCACAGAGTGAAAGCGATCTACTTGTCTTATATATATATATCATCATCATCATCATCATATTCAACCATTATCTATCCACTGCTGGATGAAGGTCTCTCCAAATGCTTTCCACACAAGTCTATCCTGAGCAATTCGCTTCCACGTCACCCCAACCTGTTTTCTTATTTCATCCACCCATCTAGTTTGAGGACGTTTTCTAGGTCTTCGGTGGTCTCTTGGAATCCAGTTCAGAATTTCTGTTGTCCATCGTTGATCAGTTCTTCTTGCAATATGCCCAGCCCATCGCCATTTCAGCCCTTTTACTTTAACAATGATGTCCTCTACTCTAGTTTGCTCTCTCACCCAAGTGTTTCTTTTTCGATCTCTCCTAGTTATTCCAAGCATGCACCTCTCCATGCTCCTTTGCGTTGTCTGTAACTTTCGTATTGCTCCAACTGTTAGACTCCATGTCTCTGATCCATAAGAGAGGACTGGCAATACACACTGGTTGAAGACCTTTCTTTTTAGACACAAAGGCAATTTCCCCTTCAGGATAAAACTGTTTCTTCCAAATGCACTCCAGCCAAGTTTAATACGTCTGTTGAGTTCTTTCATAATGTTGCCATCCATTGAAATCAGCTGGCCAAGGTAAATATATGAATCAGCAATTTCTAGCTCAGTGTTGTCAACTTGTATTTTTGTTTCCTCTACAAAATTATTGAACATGATCTTAGTTTTTTGTAGGTTCATCTTGAGTCCAACTTCTTCACTTCTAGTTGAGAGCTCTTGTACCATGTCTTGGAGTTCCAATGGGTCCGTTGAAAAAATAACAATGTCATCAGCAAACCGCAGATGATTTAAATATTCACCATTTATTTTTATTCCCTTGTTATTCCAATTTATCAGCTGAAAAATCATCTGTAAAGCTGAAGTAAAAAGTTTTGGAGAAATGGTATCTCCCTGCCTCACACCTTTGCCAAGTTTGATAGTTTTGGTATCTTTATGTAACCGAAATTTTGCACTTGCATTTTTATACACACATTTCACCATGTCAATGTACACATCCTCGATGTCTGCTGATCTTAAAGAGTTGATGACTGCTGATGTTTTAATAGAGTCAAAGGCCTTCTCATAGTCAATAAATGCCACACACAATGGAAGTTCATATTCATGTGTTCTTTCAATTAATTCTCTTAATACTTGAATATGGTCCACTGTACTGTATATATATACAGTAATTTCTCTCATTCACGATTTTGTAGAGGCGAAGAAAAGCATCCTTGAATAAAAAATGAGGCCAATCAGAATGTGCCCAATTATTTAAAGTGTTTGTTGGGCCCTCAAAAGATACCGTCTTTAAATGGTATTTTTGGAAGGGTATAAATAAAGCATATATATCATATTATATTAGCAAATAAAGTATATGTTCATATACTATACCTATTTTGTTAGCATGAAAATAATAACACAAATTTAAAAATCATATTTCTATTATGAAAATGATTATCTGTTCGTACTTCTGAATAAATTCTGAGATCGAATAAAAGGTGTCTTACGAAACTGAGGTACATTTATATGAATGCTAATTGAAATATGTATTATGTATAAAGCCCATTTCTACAGTTAAGTGAGCAGTTTCGAGGCTATTAGTGGTTTATATTAATGAGTGATTTTCAAGAAAGTGCCTTATACAGTTACTTAGAAAATTTGAGTATATTTCAGTATTTTTTGGTAGTTTTAGTCAAACACTAGAAGCACAAAGGGTTGTATAACCTAAATATTTAATTACAGTAGCTTTATTTCTGTGTGTTGAATATTCAGGAAATATATTTTTAACTCACAATGAAAATCTAATAATTACATTCCCTCTATCCCCATAAATATTAAAAATAAATACCAACACTATACTTGGAAATGAACAGTTCTTCGGTAGGTTAAACGAAGCGTTGTGTAACATGATATTTATTATTTTGTTATAATTAATTTTATTAAAAAGCTATACGGCGCAACATGATCTTGTACCATAATGCACAAACAAATGTAAATATCTACACATTCGATGATGAATCATTGGATATTTATGGAATTATCTATTTATTAATTAATTATTATTTTGTGTATGAAATGAATAAAAAAGGTTTTAAAAATTTCGAATTAAAATAAAATAATGAATAGATAAATGAAATTTTTTTTAAGTAAATTCTACGTATGTTTCGCAATATAATGACCATATTTTTGTAATATTTCACTGGCGAGAATAGCAATAAAATACCCAAAATTAAGAGACTATTATTACAGAAGAACAATTTTTGGAGAAACTTTGGTAAACTTGGCGCTCTTGGTATTCTGTGATCACTTAGAGATGTCGGCCTGACTAATCAGACAGATACAACTGGAAGCCAAAAGTAATATCGAAATTCTCCAAGGAGGCCAATTATGCGACTTGTTTCCGACGATTGCAGAAATATGTGCGTATATGAAATCTAGAAGGAAATTAAATGGTGTAGTTTTGCAATTTTTTTAGAATTTAAATCGTACGTCAAGTTATATTTGAGGTTTTGGGCACGAGCTCAAATTTCCACAGCTCATTTCGTGCTCGGGCGGTCTCTAGCCTCAAAAAAATGAACCCGAACTCATCTCTAGTGACTACTTCAATTTGGCAATATTTGCGTATAAATTGGCAGCAAAGTCGCCAAGTCTGTAGTAAAAAACATCATTATTAAGTACTAACGGGTGATTACAGTGAAACTAAAACTACTGCTATAGCAACAAAATTAATCAACCTTACTCTGCCTTCCCACTGAAAAAAAAATCATTATTTAAAAAATTGGAACAAAAGCTTAACGCTTTTTTTATTTAAATGAATATTCATTATGACTTTAGGAAGAAAAAATCCGTCGTTTTAATTTTTGAAATACTTTGAATTTTGCTGAAAGTTTTAATCCGTGATATTGTTTGGAGTATAAAAAATTCATGAATTTTTAATCCACTTCAAAACAATTTCAATACTTATTTTGATTATCTTCCACGTCAATGGATTTAATACTCAAACTTAGCAAAAAATAATTAATATAAGCTTCACTAACTTCACTGTCTCCGAAGGGACAAAGTAAAAGCGATCTTTCCGAAGCGGAAAGCATATTCAAAATTATTTAAACAGATATGTGTATATCAAGTAGATATAAAAAAGGAAATCTTTTTAGGGAATAAGCGTCAAAGGAAGTCAATTTAGTTTTTAACATATAAAGCTTTTAGCAAGTTAAGCTTATTTCATCAGCTGCATATATACTATTCTCCATAAATATCCCTTCTATATCCTAGTTATTTACTCAAGTATTTATTTTTTTATGTAGCAAATTTATGGCAATATATTAATAAAACAGACTGTTTTGGGTATTTGACGGAATTTATTTTTGTACTAGATTTAGTATTTACGAAGTTGTATGTGTAAAATGCACTGATAAAGTTTCCACCTAAGAAGTTCTGGACAAATCTAGTACAAAAATGATATCCTGACTAAAACGACTACACTGAGAAGAAAGAATATTTCTTGTATATAGTGGAAGTTTTAGAAAAATAAAATTTATCAAAATTAGTCCTGGAAGGAACATCATAAAGAAGGGAACTAGAGGCTGAAAAAGAAGAGGATGCATGGGAGATTTAAACACTTGGACTTGACTTAGCATGGAAAATATTATCCATGCCGGTAAAGATAGGAGACATAGTCTATATTGGTCTCCGACTTCCGAATCGGAGAAAACACTTGATGATGGTGATAATGTTACTTTTTTTATTTTTGCTAATGCAACATAAGCCCATTAATTAAATTTATATTATATCCCCCAATGATTTAGGTAGAGAACGCCAAATCTTTTATGGCTCTTGCAATTTCTCTTCTTAGTTTGACTTCTCTACCACCTCCTACCACATTTTATTATAGTTAAGTGCAACATCGGCAAATGCTCATTTTGATATCACTTTCATGCTTATAGGATCTCGTCAAGCCCCCTATTTGTCAATTACAAACGTTTTCGAACGCATATTTCATTACATTTAAGCTTTAATTGAACTTTGATTCGCCAAGTGGCACGAGCGTTGCTCCACGAAAAATAAAACCCAAAAGAAGTGATCCATATTGCCATCTTTGGTGTTCTTAGGGTCGTTGCGACTGCTGTTAAAAGTCTTGGACCTGGTCAATGGAATCAACCTTCTGAAGGATTATAGGTTTAATTCTCAAGTTCTTCAGTTGTACTTTTAAGAGGATACAATGTATTAGGTTTCCACGTGGTGCACCCCGGATATCGCAAAATCTACTACAGCTTCTTTAATTTTCGAAGGTTAATGACTAAATACTTAAACGCCTGACATTTGTAATGAATTAATGAATAAATATTGTATCCCAACTTATATTCAATTGGAGACTGAAAGTGATTTAGCTTCGACAAGAATATAATAATACTGACGCGAGATAGTTGGGGAAGTTTGAGTGACGCATCGCTTTTGATCATTTCGCCTGGAATCCAGCGCACAGGCCAACGACGAGGAGAGACTCCTTGCCTTCTGGAAACGTGCGCCGAACCGGTTTTAGAGCAAAGTCTCTACAACTACATGCCAAAAATTGTTATTTCCATTATTGTTATATCTGATTGATCACTAGTTGTTGAACAATATTATAAACTTAATATAAGTAAATTAATATAAATGTGTTTTCCTATATTTTTTATTAATTTTTAATACTCGTTTTTACTTTAGTTTTTTTAACCTTCTATACAGCACAACTAAACACCGTTATTAGGCAAATTTTCCAATCATCTTGAAGCAAATGGGGCTATAAATGAAAGTCCAGCAGGTAATGTCATCTATTCCTGAAATTATGAAACATAAATGTGTCCTGAAGCACATAACGCTCGAAAATGGAGTGATATCTGTCAATGTTGTGCATAAAAATTTTGGAAATCATGGATGCTGAAACACATATGGTCCCATATATGGTTAAGTCTTGGCTACAAACGTAGCCAAGACTTAACCATTGTTCAAGAGTAAATTAATAATCTATTTGAGCGCGTGTGAAGATATATAAAGTATCATTCTAATATAAATACCTGTGTGTGTGTCATATAATCGCATGTAATCAGCTTATATGTGTGAAGATATATATAAAATATTATTGTAACGTTTTTAACATTCAAGCCAATGCCCTTATTAAGATAATTAATATTGCAGTTACATATTGGATACAAATATAATTAAGAGTTTCGAAACGATATATAGAATTAACAAAAAACTTTGTTCTAAAAATCAAAACGTTTTTATAAGAAATAATTTGGAATTATGTGGAATATTATATTCCATGAAATAGAAAGTTTGTTTTTCAGAGTAAAGTGAACGTTTCGCCAACTTTACACGGCAGCATTTGGATAAGCTATGCATTCAGGGAAAATAAAGCTTGTAAATATTACATCATAGGCAAAATAATTAAGCCTCTTAAGAAAATTTTCTTCGGCGATGGAAAAAACTGCTGCATTTGAAAATTGATGCCTAAATTTTCAGAGCTGATTACTAATTTCCTGCACCAGTGAACATTTCTCTCCTTTTTCTCTCTCTTCTTTCCGATTAAACTAAAAGTTTTGTTGCAATTAATGGTCCCTTGATTTCTCTTAAGTGCCATCACTTTGGAAATCTATTATTTTGTCCGGTTTTTGCCTTTTGTTATATCACAGCCTATATTTGTATCTAGTTGAGGGTAAAAATTTACAAAGTATATTTTGATTTTTTTAATTTATTTACAATTCGGTGTTCGTATTTTACAGACATGGGATACGAGGTATTTTAAATATAAACTTCACATTTTGTTCCCGAAATTTAATTTTATTTCCAGAATTGCTGTAAATTAAGAAAAACCGTCAAAATATTTTTCTATATAAAATATTTTTTTAATTTATAAAATTTTAATTGATTTCAGCTTTCAGTAAAATACTTTAATTTTCTTAAATATTACGAATTATACAAGACTTAAAATAAAACTCTTGAACGTGCCAGTAATATTCTTGTTAAATTATACCATAAAATTTCAAATTATTGTATTTTACTAATTTCCATTGGAAATTACTTGTATTATAGTTTAGACACTTTATTTTCTATTAATTTATAATTTATGTATGCATTTATAATTTTTTTCTAACGTCTTGTTTTTCCATAAATCTTTATTTTTGAACTACAGAAAGTCAAAAATATATTAATTTGTTTTTTGCGTTCCGAAAACATATGCAAAAAAACATAAAAACTATTAAGACATAAAAAGTTTGAAAGAAAATATTCGATGTTTTTGAATAAATTTTGCGTATGAATAGCATTTTAATTAAAATCGTAGGAAATGTATTGATATCGCGTTTGATTTGGTTCCTTTTTAAAACATAAATTTGCGCAAATGTTTTTTTTTTAATTCGTTATATTTGCGAATTAGAGTTGCTAATTTTATAGCTGCAGATGAGTATAAAATTTTCCATAAAATAAAAACTACTGGCTAAAACTATGATAAAATTTAAAGAATGGTACTCAGATAAAAGCAAATAAAATTTAGGTTTCAAATAAGTTGGTAATGACTCGACTGGTAAGTCCTCGTTGCTATCATTGTGAAATTTGTGAAGATATAAGCTTGTATCTCATTAACAATAACTTTTGAAATAGGAATATGGAATGCAATAATTTAAAAAACGAAAATAAAGGAAACGTTTTGAAAAGTGGTACATTTTTTTTTAGACTTGACCCAGGTGAATTTAGGAGAAATTTTGCTGTATCATGTTTCCTCGGGCAGTAAAGGGTTTGTGATCTATATATTTTGAACATGATCAAATAATGTCTCCTTTTCTTTCGTTGTAACAAATTTTGATAAATCCGGGTGCGATCATATTAAATCCTAATTATATAATAATAATAATATATTGTGTGCCATTAATATTGATCTAAATAATGGCATTAGTTTAGTCCCTTAAATGAAACTGAATAATCTTAATACCTTATAAACTGAATAGAACTACGCGTTAATGACTTACTTTTTTCCTATGCAATACTTGTTTTCTAGTAAATGGCATTTGTTCTCAAGAGATGTGGTAGATATATGTAAGTTAATATATTAAAAGTTTTATTGATTGGGCTGCATTTCATAATATTACATCCGTCTATATGATACGCAAAATAATTGAATCTCTCCCAACATTAATTAAATTACTAAGTTGAAATCAATATCATGGGTTTATGTAAAAGCTATTAAATGAATAATAATAATAATAATAATAATATGTAAAGTAATAATAGGTAACCATAATACGCTTTTAATGATGTTTTTCCTTACCGATATATGTGCATATGGGTGTTATTAAATTATACTCAGCTTATGAATAATTAAGTGGCGATAGCACTAAATTTTCAGTAGCCCTTCATACCGCCACTAAACAATTTAAAACATTTTTTCTTAAAGAGAAAAATTCTTCTAAATGTAGCTCCAAAAATATGCCCACTATTAATTTATCCACATTCTACTTTTACCGTCACTGGATGGAAATTTGTTATGGGTAGCTCTATCCAAATCTATCTGTTCCAAACAGATGCCAAGAAATAATATTTCA
>QLNU02014176.1:44087465-44124908 GCA_006491805.2 Dysdera silvatica | reverse complement strand
CTCCAATGGAATTGCCGTGGTTTCCAAGTTAACGTTGATGATATTAAACACCTTATTAACACTTACTCACCTATCTGTGTTGCTCTCCAAGAAACCTTCTTAACTCCTGACCGTGATCCCACACTTCGGAACCATGTTATATTCCGTAAAGATAATGAAGTTGGTGACAGGGCTTGTGGAGGGGTTGCCCTCATAGTCCCCAATAGTATTCCTGCTTCTGCTCTCCAACTCAACACAACACTACAAGCTACTGCAATTCGCATGTATACTCATGCATCCCTTACCATCTGCTCAATATATTTGCCACCAAACGAACCCATTAATTTTAACTAGCTGTCTCTTTTGATTGCACAACTTCCACCTCCTTTCTTCCTCTTGGGTGATTTCAATAGTCATAATCAGCTTTGGGGGTGTAATAATACAAATTCTCGTGGCAGAATAATAGAAAACCTTTTAATCCGTCACAGTTTGGCATGTCTTAACAATGGCTCTTACACATACTGCCATCCTGCATCATGCGGCTTTTCAGTGATTGACCTCTCCATTTGTTCACCTAATATCATGCCAAATTTTTCTTTTAATGTTTTGGATAACCCTTTCGGTAGTGATCACTTCTCAATCATCTTGATCGATAATCAGAACTCTCCATGTACCACCACTAGACTTCCAAGATGGAAAATTGAAAGAGCAGACTGGGACAGTTTCTGTATAAATGCCATACTTACAGAAAATTTGGTCTTGAAAGGAAATATCAATGAAGCCACATTATCTGTTACACAGACAATAATGCAAGCAGCCCATCAAGCAATACCTAAAACATCAACAAAGTTCCCCAAATTTCCAAAACCATGGTGGAACTCTGATTGTAGCGTTGCTTATAAAGAACAAAAAAAGGCTTGGAATAGATTTAGATGGTACTCAACAAACGATAATTTTATTGAGTTCAAAAAAGCAAGAGCAAAATGTAGACACATCCGATGGGAAGCAAAAAGGGAGTCCTGAAAACAGTATGTGTCTAGCATTAAATCTTCCACAAACCCAAAAATCATTTGGAATAAAATAAAAAAAATTAATGGAAACGATACGTCTTATCCAACCTCCACCCTCAATAGCAATGGGATTGTTGCAAACAATCTTCCAGATATTGCAAACCTACTGGGAAAGACTATCTCCCAAACATCCAGCAATAATACCTATGATCCAAATTTTTACGTAATTCAAAACAGGATTGAAAAAATTCCACTCAAATTCCACTCCAGCACAAATGAGCCTTATAATTCTCCTTTCACAATGTATGAACTCATGAGTGCTTTGCAAACTTCAAGAAATAGTGCTCCTGGTCATGATAACATCCATTACTCCATGCTTAGACACTTGTCCCAAAGCTCAAAGGAAAATCTACTTTGCTTGTACAATAGAATCTGGATAGAACATTGATTTCCAGATTCTTAGCGAAGAGCAATTATTATCCCTTTCCCAAAACCAGGTAAAGACCCAAAAAATCCAACTAACCATCGGCCAATAGCATTAACAAGATGTCTATGCAAATTAATGGAGAGGATGGTAAATCAGCGTCTTTCATATTCCTTGGAATCCAATAACTGCATAATGACTTCTCAAAATGGCTTCCGCCGCATACGCTCTACTACAGATAACCTTCTTCTGCTTGAAACAAGGATCCGAGAAGCATTTGTCAAATGAGAACATCTAGTCTCTATTTTCTTTGACATTGAGAAAGCCTATGATAGAACTTGGCGTCATGGAATACTTTGTGACCTTCAGGAATGTGGCCTCAAAGGAAACATGGCATTTTTTATTCAAAATTTTCTCACTGATCGTACTTTCCAAGTTCGTCTTGGATCGGTTCTTTCTGATCTTTACAACCAAAAACAGGGTGTTCCTCAGGGCAGTGTCTTGAGTGCTACACTCTTCATTCTAAGGCTCAATAACATCATCAAAAAGGTCCCACACACTGTACAAACATCACTATACGTTGACGATCTCCAAATCTCTTGTCAATCCCGTGACATGAGCAGGCTAGAAAGGCAGTTGCAAATTGCCCTCAATAACATCACTAACTGGACAAATGAAAATGGCTTTACTTTCTCAATAGAGAAGACGGTTTGTGTCCATTTTTGTCGGAGGAGAGGCTTACATCCAGAACCAGAACTCTATTTGGGAAATCATCGTATTCCAGTTGTTCAAAAGGCAAAATTTCTTGGTGTGTTATTTGACCATAAACTTACCTTCAAGCCACACATTCAGTCTCTTAAAAACAAATCCATAAAGCCCTTAATATCTTCAGAGTACTCTCCCATACATCCTGGGGAGCAGACCGTTATTCAATGCTTCGTCTGTATCGTGCTCTCATCCGCTCCAAACTGGATTCAGATACAGGTGCATTCCACACCTCACCAGCTTTAAGTCTTTATGTGGAAGCCTACGAACCATCTTTAACATCAAGGCGTATGCAGCTCTCTCTCAACTATTATACGAAACTTAAATCACTGCCCACTCACTCTCTTTGGGATGTCGTTTTCGAACCTCGTTCCACCTTACTTTTTAATGCTCGCCCTGCATGCATCCCTTCCTTTGGTATTCGGATGGATAGACTAACCAGAGAGTTGGGTATAGATTGCCGGAGTATTGCTCCTTCCCATACTCATTTCTCTCCGCCATGGGTCATACCTGCCGTGGACATCCATTGGGATCTGGTTAACCACAGCAAAAGCACTACACCTAATGCTTTTTACCAGCAGTTATTCTCTGAATTTCGGGATCATTTTCAAGACTCCAATTTCATTTTTACAGATGGATCCAAAACAGAAACAAATGTAGGTTCTGCATTTGTCATTAATAACAGTGCCATTGCAGAAAAAATCCCCCCATCATACTCCATTTTCACAGCAGAACTTTATGCCATTTCCATGGCACTTGCGTATATTTCAACTCATAGCTTAACTCATTGTATCATCTGTACCGATTCTCAGAGTTCTTTAAGAGCCCTGGAATCTTTTAAATATTCACCTCATCCTATTTTTATCTAAAATCCATTCACAACTGCCGCACCTGAACGATCACTCAAATATTAAATTCCGTTGGATCCCTGCTCACATTGGTATCAAAGGGAATGAGGCTGCTGATGCAGCTGCGAGGGCAGCGGACTCGCCACTTGCTTCTAGCCAATTTCTTCCTTTCTCTGACCTGAAGCCAATTATCAAGACCTGTGTGAATCAAAGGTGGCAGGAGGAATGGGATCATCAAACCAATAACAAATTGCATAATATTAAACATACAATTGGTAACTGGCCCTCCTCATACCGTAAAAATCGGAAAGAGGAGGTTCTCCTTGCTAGACTTCGCATTGGGCATTCCCATCTCACCCATAGACATCTGTTGGAAGGAAAACCAGCACCAATTTGCCAAGTGTGCAATGAACCCATAAGTGTTTTACATATTTTAACTCAATGCCCCTATCATAGACTTGCTCGCACTCTTACTTTTAACTCTTCATCACTGTCGGACAATTGAAATGACCATGCTGACCATACGCATACGCATGTTTTTAAATTTTTAAAAAGTACTGGTTTTTACTACAGTCTTTGATTTTACCATGTTTGGCGCAGTATAGCCCAGATGCTCTTGCGCCATAAAAAAGCCAAACAATCAATCAATCAAGTATTTTTAATATAATTACACTTCTATAGGACAAGTGCTACACCCTCTTGGCAACAAAATAACGGGTTTCTCTGTTAGATTCCTCACTTTTCCTTCTCCTCAAGGATGTTAGGTTACAAACATTTTCTCATTAACAGTCGCAAAGAAGAAAAAACCAAAGATTTTTCTTTAAATATAGGACAACATACAGAGGCTGTATGAAACGTATTTTGTGGAAGATTTTCCTAAAGAATTGCTAAACACGAAAACGATATTAGTTGGTAAGTATTAATTCTTTTCATCATTTTTTTTGTTTTTTAGAAATCGACAGGGTATGTTACTTCAATGGGAGCTTAGAAATTGTGAAATTTGTTGGTAAATGTTTCTTCTTTTCTTAACAACGGAAGTTGTTAACAAATTTCTGATTCTACTTCTGGCAAGCAAACTCCTAATTGGAAATGACATGAGAGAATAATTCTCTATGTTTTCTTGAAGATTTTCCTTTGGGAAGAAAAAGTTTTCCAGATACGTACGCTTTCGGAATCGTATAATTACATCTTTTCTGTTTTATATTCCAAATCCGCAAACACGCTGAAAACAAATTGAATTCTGTTTTCACCAAATATGCAGTTCTCTGTTCGGCATGGATAACAGTGTTATGTCCTTTTTAAAATAAATACAGAGAAATTTGCATTAGGTTTTTATTTTTTACTAACAAAAGTTGCTTGTTAATATACGGGTTTGTTAATATTCGCATAAACAAAATTTATGTGCAGTTTATCAACAACGAAAATGAAAATGTTTATATGTGTAAAACGTATAAAAATTTGATACAGAGGCAACCTATTGATATAGAAATTACTTACATGTATTTAAAAATTTGCTTCCTTCCTTTAATATTATTATGAAATGCACGGAAGTAAGGCTTTTAGAAATGATATTCATTGTTCTCAGTTTTCTATCAGTCTTTCCTCGATATTTCGCCTTTTGCACTAATTCCCTTTTCTACAGATTTCCATCATGTGTTCATTCGCAAAATTTAATTTTAAATTTAACATTAGATTAAATAAAGTCTAGACACATCGAAAAGGTCATGTCACATGGGTATTTGTATTCAAATCTGAACCAATTTTATGCCACAACTTCCTTGATTTGACTTTATTATTAACTCGAGTTGATGTTTTAATTAAGTTTTAATAATAACTTTATAAACACGTGTGAATACTGTCATATGTAAATTTTAATGCCAAAAGATATATGGAGACGTATTTAGAGCTAAAAAATTTTAACACGATATTTATCAACCGTAATCATACTTCAGACAAAATGAGATAATAAAGCTAGTAGGAGGCAAACGATGACATAGCTTAAACAGTCTATTTAGCTGGTTCTTAAATATCAAAAATTTCTCGAATAATTTAAATAATTCACATAATTATGAATGCCTTGGCTGTTGAGTTAAACCTACATAAGTATGCAACAGAGGATGTCAACAAATCATGCACATGAATACTGAAAACCATAACAATAAATTTATTCGTAAATTTATGAATAATACAGTACATTAGCTAAAATATATCGTGTGACCTAATAACGATAAAAAATGATTCATGTAAATGGCATGAATATATATTTACATAAAATTTCAACATTTAAATAATCTTCAGTTAGGTAAAAAATAAAGATTTAATGTAAAAATACATATCAAGTATTTTACGCATGTATTTTATTCGTTCTTCGAATAACACTGCATTTTAATTATGGTCTGTGTTTATTAATTTAATTGTGCTACTCGTTTTAGCGCGTTTTTAAAATATGCATTTCATTAAAAAGGGTCGAAGTTCAAATGTAATCCCTTCCAAAATGATTCAAATTGACTGAATTTTTCGAAACATGTACTTTGAAAATTTTGTTTCCCATTGGTTTTAATCACTTTTGTAGGCAAACAAGTAAGAAAATCCTGCTCTAATACACGGCTTGTTACTCCCTAGATATAGCGCAATTTTAGCGGTATCTAGCACAATGTTTCCAAGAACTCCAAATCTGGCAATTAGCCCGCAGTTACTAGCCGCCATGTTGTTTAGGGCGCTTTTGGGATTTTCCTGCTTCTTTACACCCGTTTTTTTTTTCTTTTTTTTCCGACCGATTTTTCCGATTATCCTTCCTTCCTCTACCTCCTTCCTTCCCATACTTCTCCTCCTCCATTCCTGTTGTACCTCCCTCCTTCCCATACTTCTCCCTTCCTCTTATATCTCCCATGTCCTCCTCCTATAACTCCTTTCTCCTCCTCCTACTAAAGCACATATATACGAGTAACGAGTACTTATCTAATCAGTTGCACGCTTTTCTTACCTTCACTTCGTAATCCATAAAAAAACGCAAGATTTAAATGATCACATACATTCATTGCAACACACAAAATACGACCACAAAGACCGTGAACTCGACACAAAATGGCTCTGCGCACAAATCCTCGACCACTTACGTGCACGCTATGTATCGTGACAACCCACATCTAGTGCATTTTCTGGCAATTTCTAGAGTATAGAGTCAAAACTGGGTAATGAAATCTGTATTATCACCGAAAATACTTTATATGATATAAATTAAATTTAAAAATCTAATAAAATCAGGTTTTCATTATAGTGCACATTAAACTGAGGTGCCCCTGTAAAGTAATTTAACAGTTTATGGAATTTTCGACTTTTTGTCTCTCAGTCAAATGATATATATAAAGCAGCGGTTTTTCAACTGTGGTCCGCGGACCCCTAGTGTGATCAGACCCTCCCAGTGTTTCACAAAGGTTTGGAAAGTTACTGACCAGAGCATTCACTCTCTAGTGCTAAGAACAAATTAAGAGGGAACAAAACATTGCTTTTTTAAATGATGAAAATTAGCGATGAAACACTAGAAATAAATATGTATGATGCAAATTCTGGGCTTTAAACTTTGAGTTAATTCTTGGGGGTCCGCGAGGGCGAGTGATCTCTGAAGAGGGTCCGCAGTCTCGGAAAGCTAAAGAAACGCTGGTATAGAAAATATTTAAATCGATGCCTTTTATATTATTTTACCTATTGCAAATATTACAAAATCGAAGATATACGCATTTTTTATAATTTTAGAGTTAATGCTGTTGGAGTATATGTTTCGTTTATTTAAGTTTTGATTTTTACCCTTTTTTCCTTTCAATTTTTGAACATATTTTTATGTTACATTTTCTCAGGAAAGTTAATTACTGTATTTTTAATTTAAATCTTATAAAGTCGAGTTTTCTTAAAGCGAAATTTATGGAAATGTTATATTTTAAAATTCAAGTTCTCTAATGTGAAAATGATTCTAAATTTAATGATTGTTATTTTAATTAAAAATTATGATTTGTAATAATTTTTTGCACTTAACCATATACTATTATACGTATTTCTACTAAATATAAAAGTTTCTGAAGTATACAAAGATGTTGCTTACTTCCTTAATAGGTCATGAAGTTACGTGGAAACAAACATGTAGGAAAAAACAAATTTATGTAGGTTCCAAAAATAACAAAAGAACTATATATATAATAACAGATAGAATATTCTCATATACATAGGGTATTTCTGTACTATTAGTTATATTCTAGAATTCAGGAATATTTATTACAAAACTTGTCAGTGAATAGTATATTATATTTTGAACATTATTCTTTCTTGATTTTTGAATTCGCTCTCAGTGATTTTGTTGACTTCATAACTCTTCTGCGACAGAAAACGCAGACTTTTTTTTTTGACTACAGAACAAACTTTTTTTGTATACGCTGCTTTATTCTGAGCAATTAAGAACTACAATCTCTCTGATATTCTGACAATAAATATAAAACAAAAAGTTGGAATTATGTTATCTTTTTCTTATGTACATCCGAGAATATCATTATTATTTCACCACAATATTCGATATTTTTTAAAAGACCACGCAGATAGAGATATGTAAGTACGTTGCTAATTTATTTTCACCTACATAGCAAAGTTTATATCTAAACGATATGTTTTATTGTATTTTCCTATAATTTCTTCAGAATTAAATATAGGATTTCAAAATAATTATGGAAGCAAGAATTTTCTTACTAGCAAAAATAATCGCTTATGGCAAATAAAATCTGTTTCAGTTTTCCCTTTATTTGCATACATTTGCCAATTTAAGCAAATGTAGTTTCGCCATAAAATAATATCGCTTTATTGTAATGCTTTCTTCGACAGATATACGTGAGGAATCGATGTTTCATTTATATTCCAGTGTAATTAGTTTTAAATTCTAATCTAATTAAAACATACAATATTATTTAATCGAATGTTAACACTTCAGCTTCAAATAAAACAATACCATCGTTACATTTAAATTACTAAACCAAACTACTTACTATCCAGATGTACTCTTGGGATTCGCGTGATTAAAAATTAACTAATATTTCATTTTTTAAACTTTTTTGTTCAAATTTTTCAGATGACGTTGAAGGATTAAATGGGATTTGACCATTATCCTTTGCTACAAAATTAATCACTATCGGGCAGCAGCGATGAACTCCCTTTCCTAAACACAATTTTAGTTTAGGCATTGTGGTTTAGAGCACGCTAGGATTTAAATAAATTTTTCTTTTAATCTTATCTTCCAATCGACTTATCGATATTTTCGTCAGCGTAGTTTCATATATAATATATAATTTTATATTTACAACATTAGCTTATACATTGCATATTACACTGAAGTGCCAGAAAAATTGGCACACCTACCTAATATCGTGTAGCCTCCTCGTCCACGCACGCAGAAGTGTCGCAACACGACGTGGCATGGACTCGACTAATGTCTGAAGGTATCCTGGAGACAATTCACACCAGGAATCCTGCAGGGCAGTCCACAAATCCATAGGAGTGCAAGGAGGTAGAGATCTCTTCTGAACAGCACGTTGCAAGGCATCCCAGATATGCTCGATAATGTTCATGTCTGGCGATTTAGGTGGCCAATGGAAGTGTCTAAAGTCAGAAGAGTGTTCCTGGAGCCACTCGGTAGCAACTCTCGATGTGTGGGGTGTCGCATTATCATGCTGAAATTGTCCAAGTCCGTCGGAATGCACAATGGACATGAATGGGTGTAGGTGATCGGACATGATGCTTACGTACCTGTCAGAGTTGTCTCTAGACGTATCAGGGGTCCCATATCACGCCAACTGCACACGCCCCATACCATCACAGAAGCTCCACCAGCTTGAACAGTCCCCTGTTGACATGTAGGGTCCATGGATTCATGAGGTTGTCTCCATACCCGTACACGTCCATCCGCCTGATGCAATTGGAAACGAGACTCGTCAGACCAGGCAACGTGTTTCCAGTCATCAACAGTCCAATGGCGGTGTTGGCGGACCCAGACGAGGCGTAAAGCTTTGTGCCGTGCAGTCAACAATGGTACACGAGTGGGCCTTCGGCTCCGAAAGCCCATATCAATGATGGTTCGTTGAACAGTTCGCACGCTGACACTTGTTGATGCCCCAGCATTGAAATCCGCGGCAATTTGAGGAAGTGTTGCACGTCTATCTCGTTTAACGATTCTCGTCAGTCGTCGAAGGTCCTGTTCTTTCAAGGTCTTTTTCCGGCCGCACCGCTGTCGGAGATTTGATGTTTTACCGGATTCCTGATATTCACGGTATACCCGTGAAATGGTCGTACGCGAAAATCCAAATTTTGTCGCTATCTCGGAGATGCTATGTCCCATCTCTCTTGTGCCGACTATAACGCCACGTTCAAAATCACTTAAATCTTGATAACCTGCCATTGTAGCGGCAAGAACCGATCTAACAGCATTTCCAGACATCTATTTTCTTATATAGGCGCTGCCGACCGCATCGCGTTACGCTGATTGGTTGCAAAGCTCCGTTATTTGCATACGCACGCCTGTGCCAGTTTTTCTGGCACTTCAATGTATATTTTATATATATAGTGTTTCAAATATGGTAATGTACATTTGGATGACTTCATACCACTTCTGCGATTGCCTTTAAAGCGCATTTAAAATAAAGGCATGATGTGCAGTGGCGCCCATATGAGTAATTCTAGAGGGAGTTGCGAAAAAGCATTACCTCCTTGATGGCTGTCAATCATTTTAGTAAAAATACAAGATATTAGAATATTACAAAGTAATTTTTACCACTAGATAATTAGCAACGAGTTAAAAAGTACCCTATTTTAAAATGCATCTGAAAAACCACATTCCCTTTCATTTTTGAAAATAAATGTATAGAGGAATTGTGCAAATCCAGTTTTTAATCAATGATTGGGGGCGACTTCAATCCCTCTGTCACACTATGGGTGTCCTTGGGCATGTATGTGAATTTTGAAAAGAGTTTTTTCAGCAGTAGTTCCTTGCTGCGCTCCCCCTCTCTAACATAGGTACTTGCTCTATGGAAGTACAATGGTAATTCATTCATCTAGCCTGCCATTAATCAAGGTTCGGCTCCCAATGATGCAAAAAGAAAAATCACCGACTAACTGCTCACTGTGGTCCGGGGGTTGATTCCCTAATGACACGTTAAGAAATTGGAATTTTGGATAAAAAATGAAGCGTTATTACCCTAGGATGGCGTAGCTGTATCGTATTCGTCTATCTGGCGAATAACACGGATTGAACTTCCAGAGGTACCGTTGGACGGATTGACCTTCCGAGAGGTACCGTTGGATGGATGCCGTTTTTATGGTAACTGTAGTCGTTGATTCGAATACTTTGGCAGCATAAGTTCAGATTCCACGGAAAACTGTGATTATTTTTCTTGCATCCAAAATGTGCGAACTGAAAAATTTTCAGTTTAGTATGCAGTATTTCTTAGAGAGAATATAATACTACAAACCAACTAAATAATTTACTTTGAATTTAACGGTACGCTCGTTTAAGTTTCATCCATTTCTTTTATGATATTTTGTTTCCATCCACGGGCAAGAAAATTGTCGTATTCGTAGTAGATTTAATTAACCTGTTTCAGTACTGATATGCTTTAAATACAATCACCCAGTTCAAAATGGCAAAATATTTAAAAAGGATGGAAGTACATATCATTGACTAGATCTGAATACAGCTACAAGAAAACAAACGAATCCGTGGTTTCATAATTAACAACACTAGAAGATTTAAGGGCGAAAATTCACAATCCTTCCCATAAACAAAATAGTAGAAGAAAGGAAACAATGTTGCTTAGTTCAGGAAGCATCCAGAAACTCCTTTGTCTTGTGTTTGATAAAGCGCTTTTCTTCCATTTCAACGCTACATTCATTTCACTTACACAGCCCGTCGTGCAGATGCGCCGTATTCTTGGAGTAGTGTTAATTTTTCTCTTGCCCTTACAGGTATTCATTTGTTATTTTAATAAGTAACACGCGCTTTTGTTCCTTGATGCTAAATAAAAGAAGGAAAAAACACGGAAATACTAAGAGATATCAATGGAGAAATGGAGTCTTAGGAATTGAGGTTTTGTTTATTGTTAAGTTCAATTTACGGTCCTTTTATGGGCCGTGTAATACTTCGTAATTTTAAGTATAGCAAGAAAAGTTAATTAATTACAGATGACATTTAGTGAACTTCCCTGGCTTAGTACGAACTTAGATCTCCTTAGGACATAAAATTACGTAAGCATTGCATTTATTTTGAAATTATTAACATACCAATTTAGTTACAATAACACTACTTAGAAATGAATCTTTAAAATGTATTAATTTTCAGACAAAAAGCCCCAAGTTCGAGTGTGAGAGTAAGGTAAAAATATCGTTGATATGCACATGATCGTTTAAATGGAAAAGAGCGGGTGTTCTGCGGAGGTATATGAATAATGTATTTGTCTGATTTTATCATTCAAATATATGCTAATATTTCATTTCTCATATTTTCAATTAGTGTGCAGTAGAATGTATTATTGTTTTCATGCAATATAAATAGAAAATATACATGGGGTAATAAAATTAAAAACATTGAATCTGCAGGTCTACTTTATGAAAAATTTGCCAACATTATCAATAGTGGAAATTTGTTCAGATGCCCTAGCAATTTTAAAATTTTAAAATTGAGAACTTCCTCAAACACGAAAAATTGTCCAGTAACATTTTTTGAAATAATTTTCCCTCACAAAATTATATAATGTTTTTGCCAATTGGTCATCAAGAAGAAATTCGATACCAAATTGACATTGAAAACCTTTTTCCTATGGTTTGATATGGTTTTTGTCGTTGATTTATTTGAAGTTTAGTTGGACAATTATAGTTTTCTTCACATCAGAAAAGTTTATCTGTAACTTGTAAGAAAATAAATTTTAGGAGACAATTTTTCTATTAAATCGTTTCCTGATTTCTTATGATATAGCTTAATTTCCCGAAAATTGTTTTCTTATTATAAAGCACTGTGGAAATCTACCTGAAACAATTTACTTTCAACATATTTTCATATCTCTGTCGTGTACATTAAAATTTCAATATACTTTCTGTTTCTTTGTTTTAATTTTTATGACGATGAGAAAAGAGGAATCAAACCATCGGTCATAATAATTTTTATAGCAGCGAAAAATGCGCTTGTTCAAAGCATGTTTGAACATAGTAACTGATTACGACAGAAACGGTAGAAACTCCAAAAGAAAATTCAATCTAAGGATAAAAGAACACAAGTAATCTTTTTTAATGTTCCCAGCATTTTTAGCAGTTATCTGTTTGATTTTTACGATACAAAGAGAGCAGTGGTCATGATGCGCTGGGACTTACAGGGTTTCCGAGCAACTTGAACCTCTTGCTTGCTGTCACGATTGGAAGACGGACGCGGAATAGCCACAGCCAGGCGAATGCGTTACCACTGGACAACTGCAGGACTTTTCAGATTTTTCAACTACAAATATCATACTCTGAGACTAATACAATGGTAAATGTTTTCCAGAGAAAGATTTTTTATAGACCGTCGCGTTAGAATTCATGGAAACTGACATCATAAACGGGTTGGTTGGTTTATTGCAGTAGAGGGAAAGGTGTCATTTTAGAACTGTTTTTCTTTGCGCAGATAAACGTGCGTGAAAAACTAGTTATGAAATGACACTCTTCCCTCTACTGTAATGAACCAACCCGTTTGTGACGTCAGCTCCCGTGAATTCTAACGATACCACTGGTCAATTTTCCGCGAACGGACTGTACTTCGAATTGCAAGATCATTTGCACATTTGATCCAAGCTCGAGACGTTCGTGCTAAAATTAAATTCGTTGAGGAAATGTATTTACAATTGTCAAAATTTTATTTCCATAAATCCATCGAAACTCAAAGTAATGAGGGCGATATCCATTAATTGTACTGGTTTTATTCAATTGATGGATACCTATTCTCATTCAAACTCGACGCTTCTCCAAGACAAAAACTGAAAGCATTTGGTTTATTGCAAATACTATAATAGTAAGTTAAGGAACATTTTTTATCAACTTTTTCAGGCGTAGTAATAGTAACGCCGATGTTATGGCATGGTTAGATGGTGAAACGTTCGTAAAGAAAAGAAATGATTTTTTTGTCTGGTGGGGAACGATCCCGCGGCCTTCTGCTATCCGGGAAATGTGCTCTTACTAACTGAGCTAGAGCTAAGTAAAACTTAACAAACTAACTTCAAACGAAAAATAACCAACCATTTACGTATGTAAAGCGTATATTTCGAAACGTTTGTCGGCTGTAGCTCAGTTGGTAAGAGCACTTGCCCGGTGAGCAGAAGTTCGTGGGATCGTATACCACCAGACGCAGAAAAAACATTTCTTTTCTGTACGAACGTTTCACTATCCCACTATGCTATAACATCGGCGTTACTATTGCTACGCCCATGAAACGTCGATATGAATTGCTTTTTAATTCTTATAGTATAGTAGGGTAGTGTTCGACTTGTATCAATACTATAACAGTATTCCAAATTATACTATGAGGAACGTGGGCACAATAAAGTTGTAATATTTTTAATACGTAATATGAAAATGGAAATATACCCAATATATATATTGACATGTAGAGTATAGAAGGTAAAATATATCGAATATATAAAAAATAAATTTCTGCATATTTCATAAATGACAGTACCTCTCCTCCTCCGTTCAATTTACTCTTTTCACCTATTCCTCCGCTCCTTATAGGACTGATTATTTATTTCCTAAAAGCAGAAATAAAAGCTACAGTTATTTCTTTTTTGTGTGACTTTAATAGCCAAGGACAGAAAAGAGTATACTGCGCCAGAAATTACAATTTTTCGAGGAGTCCAAACTTTCCTGATGAGATGACCATCCCATTCTGCAGTAGGTAGAAGATCGGCATACATTCCATGACGTCAGTCTGAGTCAAACCAAATTAATGACGTGGCAGACGAACGCGTTACCAGTGCGCTACCCTAGGATAGTGTGCCTAGGTTTTTTCGAGAAAATCCAGTCCCTTAAGACCTAGAAAACCTAACCCCTACATAGATTATGCGGAGTAGTTAGGGCGTGTCTCGTCTTTTTGCCTTAGTGCCGTTGTAAGTCAAATACGGATTAAACGAAATAATAGGTAAAGGCATTGCTATTGTGCCACTACAGGGTCTACCTTTATCACCCATACTATTTTTATGTATATTTTAAATTGAGTAGTAATAAAAACTAAAGCGATAGTAGAAGAATGGGTAACCGAATTTGAAAAAAATAATGTGATACATATCTTCCATAAAGCGAAATAGCAGAGTTTGAAAATTAATTGCCAAAATTTTAAAGTAGATACCATTTTGTATATGTGAAAGAAATAATTACCTTAATTTTTGTGGCTTACTTGAGAAAAAACGAAAAAGAATGGTAGTCATTTTGACGAACCAGTGGTTTGCTGGACAATGGAAATATATAGCGAAAACTGATGCCAAAGGAAGAAGTTTTGAGGAATAGTTTCCAAGGATTTTGTTTACTCCTTTTGAAATATTTTGGACTCATTCAATTATGTGTTTATTATTTGGTATCATTATTTACATTTTTCATTAAGAACTTGAAGTTTATTTTTTATGCTTCTTCTAATTTACGCTTTTTGTTTTATAATATATAAAAAAATAAGATGAAAAAATAAAAACGATTGTGCATTTTTAAAAATGTGATATACAATAAATTAAATGTCACTTTATAAACTTGTAAACATTATTACTTGCTGTCAATTTTATAAACAAATTTTATATAATTCCCATATTCAAAATTTACTATCATAAGTCAGTTGCCAAGTTGAAGTGCTACGTTCAATAGCAAAAATTAAGTGCACCGAAATGCATATTTAATGTATTCTAAAATTAAAAAGTGCGCAATTTCTTGTTTGCATTTTTCAAGATTTTTTTTTCTGTTTCATTACATTCAAACTTTTTACTAAATACCGGTAGACACAAATAATTGAAACCAATTAAAAATATTAATATTTTTATAAACTCTTTAGCATGAAATACAATTAAATTTTACTATCATGAGTCTAAAAGTATAATTCTTACCCGATATTGATTTAATATTAATTTGACAATGATTTTATAATAATTTCACAATGTTTGGCAAAGATTTAACGATTTGATTTGCCATTGATTTGGCAATAGTTTCACGCTGAGGTGCATACATTGTGCAATGTTATTGATCGTAAATTTCCTTGGCAGCACTATTCGCAGGTAGATTATGAATAAATGACGCTCTGGTTAGAATATGTGATATCTAGTTATTTGATACTAAAATTACTGAACATTTAAAGTTCATGGTTTTAGACCGAAAATATTGCAAAACACCAATTATATAATCATATTAATCGATAATCAACTATAAAGTCAACTGACGAAGTTATAGGGTTTAGTTCTATAAGAATAGTTAATCCCCGTAAATTGGACTGACAAAGGATGCCTCTCAATATAAAACTTAGATTATAGATTATATAACGGATAGAATAGAGAATTTAGAATATTCGAATGAATTCCGCAATTTCTTGACGAATTCTACCGCGTCATCCGCGGAATAATTGTTTACAACGTTTCAATGTGAATTTCTTGACTTGATACAAACGGACTTGCGATTAAATGTTTTTGTCTTTTTATCGATTCTCACCCAGTAAAATGTTGTTCAGCATTAAAAATTTGATATCTGAAACGAAATGAAACTTCAGATAGGTTTATACTTTCCTTTGGAAAATTTTTACGTGCATCTGCGCAAATTCAATCTTTATAGCGAAAGTTGAAGTTTGGAATTTACGACTTACGTGGTGTCATTTAGAGATTTTCAAGTTTCTGAAAAGTCGTCGTCGCCGAGCATTTCAGAATATCTGCAGACGGTAAATCTCCTAAACTTGGATCCAACTCTCTCGACAATTCCTACGTATAGGGATTTTATGAAAACATGGGAATATTTACTCTGGGCGGTCTCATGGGCCATTAAGGAGTTAGAAGACATATAATAGTATTAATACTTTTATCATATATTTGGGAATTCGCAATTTTAAAGCGTAATGCAAAACTTTCTGAAACAGTTTCTGGCTAATAGGAAAGAGTGTGTTCAGAGCGCCTTTATATCAGAATTAGGGTGAGAAATTGAGCAGCCATACATGAAAAGACCACAGAAAATTATATTCTTGGATATAATGAACCTAGGACCTCTAGCAGATAAATCATAAACAATCATACTAAGTTGAATACAAAAAGTAAACTATTTAATATTGGTACATAACAATCCACCAGATCGTTACTATAACCTTTTTTTGTTACAAGACCAATTTATAGATCAAGTGTCTCTAAATTTATTTTTAAATTTATTAATTCCGCTTAATATTTTATATTTCTGGTAATTTATTCCGGAAGTTAGGACCCTTGAAATTAATGTTACTTCTTCCTGTTTCAGTTCTTATTTTCGGTAAAATTAAGTCATCATAATTTGGACAAATATTTCTTTCTCTTTCATTATTTTTAATTTTTTCTCTCCAAGTGCATTTTCCCTTAATTCTTTCAAACATTTTAATTAAAACAAAGTGTCCATCTATTAATTCAAGTGGTATGATACTGTAACTTATTAATATATTTTTTCAATTCATTCTATTGTTCTTGTTAATTAGTTTCACAGTTTTTTCTGTATATTTTTCAATATATTTCCATTAACTATGCCAACATCTCGCCATATACAGTTGCAATACATAAGATGATTCTATATCATGGGGTAATAAAGGTCAATATTAATTTTATCTGTCAATATATTACCTATTCTTCTTAGTATGCCTATGCCTGCACTTACTTTTTTGACACAGTATTTACTTGAGAATTTCAATTTAATTTATCTAATAGTTGAACTGCCAAAAATTCTAATTGTTGTACCACTTCAATTTGTTTATTGTTACTAATTAAGACTGAATTATTGTATATGTCGATATTAATATTTTTGCTTCTACTTCAGAAAATCATTACTTTAGATATATCTACATTTAATTTCATTTGATTTACATAAAACCATTCCTCAAATTTTTTATTTTACTGATACATATTTCCATTTATATTTTTAAGGCTTGACCAGTAAATATGACATTTGTATCTTCTGCAAACAATATTATATGACTCATACCCGAAACACTAAATTCTTTGCATATAATGGAGTATAAAACTCCATAAGTTTATAAAAGCAGTTATAAAAGCATAATCAATAAAAGCTTATAGAAGCAGTTCCAAATTAGACCCCTGCGGCACTCCACAGTTATTACTCATCATTTGTTATGTTTTACCTCCAACATACACTATTTGTTTTCTATTATTTAAATAATTATAAAAGATTAATTAATTGTACCTGCTAATCAATATTTTGCTATTGAATACATTAAATGCCTTACTCAAATCACAGAATATCCCTATACTATATTCCCTATTTTATTGACTTCGGTTGCTTCTTTTATTTTTTTAATGTTCTAAGTAATGCTGCTTCTGTTGATTTTCCTTTTCTAAAACCATGTTGATATGTATCCATTAAATTATTTTTTAAATAAATTTTATTGTTCTATTGTAAAGCAGTTTTTTAAACAATTTAGCAAACACCGATGTCACTGCTATTGGTCTATAATTTTCTTTACAGTCTATTTTACCCTTTTTATAAATAAGTATAATTTTAGATATCTTCTTTCCATCAGGAATTTCTTCCTTATCTATAATAGTATTAAATACAATCAATAAGGGCACAACCAACAATTCCGCTTATTGGATAATTAATGAAATAAAGAATATAATTAATTTCTGTAACATGAAGATATGTAATAAATCAAATGAGTGAAATTAATCATGCAATCTTTTAGCTGCGCGTATTCAAACTGAACAAAAATATTTTTTACGTGTTATACATAAAGTTTTATTAATTTATATATTTGTTTTTATTATTCGTATGAATAATTTTATTTGTTTCTGAACATCTGGATGCCTACATCCTGCAGGGTATTTATTATAGTGATGGTAAATTTTCATCTATCATTTAATGCAACTGTATCTGTCTAATTATTTAACATAATATATTAAAATTTAATATAGCGTTAATAATTAAAATTATTTTAATTTTTGCTTATATAACCCCTAGCTTTTAACTGAAACGCATCACCAACCTTGAGGTAAAATTACTTTACAAATTATCGAAATGAAAATAAATCGATATTTTCAGAAGTTTTGCCTGATTTACATTAAGACCAATTAAGCCAGGCTTAAGACTCCACGATTTTGATATTCCACAGGACTTTGAAAGAGCCTTGTGTTATTAAAATTTAGCAATTATTTTAATTGTGTTCATTCACAAATGCCGGTAAATTTATATCTTACCTTAAGAAAGTAGTCCATATTATTAAACATCATCCCTTCATACAACCGTTGTTTGAAGATCGTAAGACTCTTAAACCCACTTCAGAATAAAATCCAATAGGCTGAACTCTGATTTTAAAAATATATTTTCAGCCTAAATATATCAAAATATATTGTATAATTATGTTTTGTTGATGGTGGAGTAGCGCGAAAACGAGACAAAAATTATGTTCAGCTGCAGCTTATAAGATTGGGAATCAATTTCGAAGGAGAAGGACGGCTCAAAGGATCCAAGTCCCATTGGTCATCAAAACACATTATGTTTTCACATATCTCATATAATATTCTTTAAAGTTACTTGAGCCCCTGCCCCCCCATTTTTGAGTAGTTGCGCTAAGTTGTTATTTGAGATTCCTTAGTCCGGTAATGTAATTTAAAATTAATTAATAGCTAGTAGTGGCTGGGGTAACAGAGAAATAATATTATAAAATATTTAAAGTGCGTAAGATTTGACCTTATCATTATTTCAGATAGGGCATTCTAAATTCCGAGATAATCTTTGAAACAGAAAATGAATCATATTTAAATTATGATATAACGAGTTTCATGCTTACCCCACGCTATAGGTGTTGAGCTAACCTTAATCGTCGAAATTTATTTCCATCAAACAACTTTGTATTTTTTAAAGAATTGACGCCACAAATGAATGAAATTTACATTAGCTAATAATTTTGAATTCGATATAACGAAATTGTGGTATATAAATTGCAAGTATATATATATATTTATTTATTTATTATTTTCTGACTCTCGATAAAAAGAACTCTAATTCCATTTAAAAATCCTTTTGATTGATTTTCTTTTTATTTTACGTTGTGATTTCCAAATTTTACATCACAAGTATAAATTTTAGACAACGCTTCTCAGCTTTTCAGCTGCTAACGCAGCAGAGAAAGACTCAGAACGGCTATCAAAAATTCCTTGGTTCAAAGCTAGCCCAAAACTTTCGTATATTTTTTATTTTCTGATCGTTGAAGCCAAATAGAATACTATCCTAATCTTGACGTGCTAAAATTCGTTTGTTATATCAGAAAAATGTTTGAACAAATTAAAATATACTTGTTTCATTTGGAAATCAACATTCAAAAACAACTTACCGAATTTGACCGATAATTGTCTTACCGACAACATTCAGGTTAATATGTTTTTTGCAAAACTTTCAGATAATTATTTCTGTTGTTCGAAATCAGAAAGTTCATTTGAAATTCGGTCTTTCCTTCCACATGGTTCTAAAACTTAAACCGTTTTTTTTTTCTCTAAAAATCAATGCGAATACGAGCGACTGCTGGAACTGTGTGAACCATTTCAACTGTCGTCATCGATCCTGTCACTCTGTCGCTGAAATACGTTTTCGAAGGTTAAGAACTCCGGAACTTGTGATGTTTTGCATAGACCCAAAGGACAGAGAAATATCGCTCAGATTATTTCCCCGGATTTCTACAAGTCTTGGGAAGGAAGAAAAGAATCTGACAGAAAAGGGGCGCGGAATCAGAATAGAAAAAAGAGATTACTTCGAATTCTATAGTCAAGAAAACATCTTTAGGACTTTTATTCGTATGTTTTGTACCTTCGAGGACTACAAACAAGGATTGGCAAATGCTGTAAGGTTTACTGAAAATATGCACATGACATTTGACATGAAATTCAAAACCTTGGTATCGTTTGTTAGAAGGTCAGAAAGCCTTTGATTTCTTGTTTGCTGTCGTAAAGCTTTGGCTAATCGTGGCCTATTCTGAAATATTTATATTATATTTAAGATGACAAAAAAAACATTTGTTGCAACGGAATATGGACAAAATATGCTATAATGTAATAAGATGAACTTTAATAGAAAATTCGAAACGCTACTTTAATTTTTTGAGAAGGCCAGGAAATCATTGAACTTTCATTCAATGCTGTATTTACATGTAGGCTCAGTAGTCCTGAGCGTAGGACCCAGGAGTTTAGGATCTTACTAAGGCTTGCTGTTACTTAAATGTTTTTTAATCGCTATTTTTCCATAAGTTGTTTATTTATGTGTTTTAATTTGGACCCGAAACTTTCGCAATTTTTTTTTCACAAATTATGTTTACACCTCCATAGTTGGCTTAATAGTTATCATATCATCTGAAAGCTCATTGCTCAATAAGAAATTTCAATTTCGGCCCCGACTTTCTTCTTTAGGCTATATGCCAACGGATAGTATGCACGCACTTCGTAACCCTACGGGCGCTCATGGGCGACACAATTAAAAAGTTTTCTGCATTTTCTATTTGATTTTTCTTTTTAAATATCTGACAATTGGCGACGTTCGATGACTCTGCTTCAAAAGATTTAAACTTCACTAGAAACGTCAAAATTATGTAATCTTTAAATTTTGCACTGTAACTGCTGCAATTACACGTGCCGCCTTCTTTTGGTCCCATTTTATCCTTCATATATATGCTGGGCTTAAATAGGCCAGAAGTCCACCAGAGTCCAGCTCCGGTACTTCTTTATTTTTGGCTAATATTTAAATTTTAGCCGGAGACCCATGGAGTGTCATGGATTTCCAAAAAGGGCATGATAGGTGATGAATTTGTGATTAAGGTCACGAATTATTTTGTCCTGAAACATGAACATAAAAAGATGATATGATTTATCGATTCTTTAGCAGCCATTCGATTTTTTAATCGATTTATCATAATATTAGGGCTTCTATACTTATTTGTTAGACATTGAGCCCTGTACATAGGACCCACCAGACCTCAATCCAACACTGCGCGTATTCCTGTTAGATATCAAAAATCATTGATCCATTTTGAATCGCTTTAAAACATACATGTTACCTTCCAAATAGCAAACAGAAAGGTTCTTGCAATAAAACGGGTAAAACGTATTTTCTAACACAGAATAAGGAATCTTAAAAATTAAGTTACGTTAATTGTTAATAAATGTTTTTATAAACCAATTCTATTTTTGTAATTTACATATGGGAATTACAATCCGTAAAATGTATAAAGATATGGAATGAAAGATATTAATTTTGGTAATGAATTTCTTCCCAACTCCCTCTTCTCTTATTACCAAGGCCTCAAGCGTAAACATGAGACAAAAACAGACCATGTATTTTTATATTCAGTATCTTGGGAAACGTTGTATCGTTGGATGGAGACCTAAAGGTTGACAGTTTCAGTCCAGCCGTGTTCGTCGGAGGAGATACTTCGTGAGGAGATAATCAGTTATTATCCCCTCACGATTTGAAGTTGTTTAAATTTGAATTAAAAAGTGCCTTAAGAATGCCTGAAACCAATGTCCGTAAACAGATAGCATACCTATTGGCGAAATCCACATTAGAAAAACGAAATTGAAAATTTTTTCATTATATAAGGATTATCTTAAGACCTAAATTACAAATTTAAATTAAAAATTACAAAAGACAATTCTCTCCCTTTCAAGACTTCATTTCTAATTATATTTGAAGTTTCAAATAATTTTATTGAAAATATAACACTTTATTTAATACTACTTCTGACGTCATAATATGCCAAACAATTATGAAGATTTATATAAATCGAACACTACGCAGATTAAATCAAACAACAATGTCAATCAATCAACGTTTATTGGCGTAGTGATACCAACGCCGATGGTATGGCGTGATTAGATGGTGAAACGTTCGAAAGAAAATAAATATTTCTGCCTTCGGTGGGACCTGAACCCACGAACGCAGAAACATTTTTTTCTTTCGAACGTGTCACCATCTAATCACGCCATAACATCGACGCTGGTATCACTACGCCAATAAACGTTGATTAATTATGAAGATTTCACAGAATCGAGTATTAAACAAAAGAACTGAATAGTTGTACTTTTTTTTAAATACCCTGATACTAGATTGTGCACTTTTTTCTCCTTGAGACAGTATTAATAATGCTCATTTATGAGTTCATTTAAACTTTTAACGTCCAAAGTTGAATTAAATTTAATTAATGACGTTTACGAGGTATTTTTTATGGTTTTTATGGCAAAATGTCACACATTAAATGCATATTGCAGTGTATGAAAGCATACATAAAAAGAAGTAGTTTACAATCTTTTAAAATATTCACTATAGGAATAATCTACTATTTATTTTAATTACTTTGAAATCTATAATGCAAATTTGGTAAATAAAGCTGAGTATTTATTCAGAATTTTTTTCAGAAATTTGAAGAACGCATTAGGCAAAGACTAAGTCATCTTAAAAGCTTAAAAACAATATTGATTTTAATTTAATTACTCAACCTTCTAAAGTCAGTTTTTAGGGAAGTCGATTTTAAAATTAATTTTATAGTCCACTTGAATTGAAATTTGAAAAACGTACATTTTATATATCGCCCTCTTAAAATTAAGTAGTTTTAGCGAAATTTCGCGTGCGTATTATAATATAATTTATTATTAACATTTATTTTGAACATGTAAATTGATTGACAAAATTTAAATATAAATTTGATAACAATGATCACTGTGACAGAAAATATAGTCAATATTGTTTATATTTTTACCTTTAATTCAGACAAATAAACAACTTTTCCCATTTGTTTAATCTGAGACGCATCATATGTCATGCTGAACCGAGACTTGCAATTTTCCGACGAATCGAACCTCTAAGAATTGATGTTCGTAAATAACGATGCAACTTGTGAGGATATATCGAACTGTTTTGCCATGATGTCGTATTGCGTAGCCGATGGATTTTACTATACAGCAGCTAGGTGGCGTTAGCTAAATTAGCATAAAAGGGAAAATTTGATGTTGAGTAATGCTTTCTTCTCATTTTGAGTCGTTAGACGCTGAGTCGACTTAATTACTATGTTCAGTTGATTTAGTTTCTTAACTTTTAGATTCGTTATGTTTAAGTTAGAGTAAAGTTAAATTTGTTTAAAAAGGAATGTCATCATTCTTGTACTTGTTGCATTATACTGGAGTCAGAATATGACTATCTATATATGACAGAATATATCTTACATGGCCATCATCTGTGGAGCAAGGGCTTTCACCGTTCGCTATCATTATCAAGCAAATGGAGCCCAAACATTCGCTTGAGGTTCTAATCGGGTATAATTTTATTATAAAGACGGACATATTCATATAACATATAAAGAGGAGCATAAACTAGTAGCTAAGGGAGCATCCATAAACCAGTAGTAAAGAGGAGCATTACCAGTAGCTTAGCTAGAGGGGAAGGGCGGTTGGCCCAGGTGTCACAATTTGGTGGACGACAAATAGCTTTTAAAAAACAATGACAGGCACAACAATTACGGGACTAAGAGTCATTCACCACGGGCGGCAAATAATGTAGCTACGCCACTGCATACTATGATAGGCGACATAACAATTTTGTGGTTTCCAGAAAGCTAAATATACGACAGATCGGCAAATACAATTCAATTGAAAATGGTTATGGCCGCATTAGATCAAAAGTTAAACGCGACGAAATCTTCAGGACAAATTGTTTATGCTAACATAAACAACTTGTCCTGAAGAGTTAGTTTATGCTAACATCAACGGAGAAGTCCGTCTGTCCCAGCGGAGTAAATGAGGAATAGGTTTTATGTTCCCAGAGAATATGACTTGCAGAAAAATGAACTTACATTTTATAAAGGGTTTTGGCAAGAGTAGAGCTACCGCGCAATATGGTTTTATCTATTTACGTGATAAAACTATAATTTTATGTGATAAAACTATCGCTTTCAAGCTATTAAATATTTCGGTTTTTAGGTCAAAACATCCTTAGTTATTTGGAAAGTATTGTCAGAGATATATGCATCATTTAAAAAATATTTTAAAGAAAATGCATACAAGATTTTACTTTCAGGGACCTAAATAAATTAGGAAAGTAAAATTTTTTTTATCGGTAAAAATGAAATGTGCGGCGAATAAGAGATTTGACTCTATTATTATTGATTTCGCAATCAATAACTACGGCACCACATTACAGCACGTGGAATGGTCTAAGATCATAAATTATATATTAGTTTTCGGCAACGTGAGCACCATACATTTAATATTTAACATTTGAAATTATACTAAAAACTTAAATATATAAAAAAATTCAAAGTCAAATACCCAAAACTAAATAAAATTGTTACTAAAGGACTATATACTATAAAGAAAATAATATTTGAAAATGCATTAAAGCTGTACAATTCTTGACAATTCTTTACATTTGACGTATGGTGAACTCACGGCATTCCCGTGCTCGAATGGATAAAATCGCCTCATTTGATTCACTGTGTTTGCTTACGACTACAGAAGTGTTTGCTTACGACTTCACAAGTGTTTGCTTACGACTTCACAAGCGTTTGCTTACGACTTCACAAGTGTTTGTGTACGACTTGCAAACAAGGCTCGTTCTATTTGTACATATACTTTGAGTAATATCAGTTGCCTGTATGGTACCCCTAATCAGAAAGAGCAGGCGCCATTTTACTTTCAACTGACAGTACAAATCTGTCGCATACGAATATATAGTTAAAAAACAGCATTGGTACACGTATGATAGGAAATACAATCATTCTGTTGCTGTGTTTTTTCTTTTGAGGTGGGATATTTTTCTTTTGTCCGGTAATGACCATTAACAATAAAAACAATAGTGATAATAATATGACCATAGTATTGTTTATTTGAAATTCAATTCATACTCGAGATTCTAAGATATTGTACAATGTTTCCTTGGTGCCGATGCGAATGGAAGCAGCTGTTCGTATTCCTCAAAATATTGTAAATTTCCTTTTGTCGATCCCTGGCACCCCATCTGAACTTCGTTCTTAAAATTTTTGGTCCTAGATCTTGCAATGTTTTGCATGGGGCCCAAAGGACTAATAATTGTTGTCCAGACAATTCTCTCAGATATAAGTCTTTGAAAAGGAAAGAAATTTGGCAGAAAATACATCAGAATAAAAATGAATGACGATTTTGTCTCTATAGTCGAAAAAGCATTTTAGAAAATCTGACTGATATTTTTTATTCTCTTGCTGACTTGGCCAAAGATAGGAAAACATATAAAAATTCATTGAAAATGTAGACATGACATTTCAAGTGAAATTGTAAAAGGTTATTTTCACTTTTTTGTTTAGCGCCTTGAAATATTTCCGTCACGGAATTCGTGACGTAATTTTGTCGTTCCCAATACGGATCATTCATAAGTGATGCTTGAGTTATTCAGCCCCTTTGACAGCAGCCATTTCTATTAACGATGTATTTGAGGATTGTATTTGATCTGAATGAAATTTCTATATTGCATATCATAGAAGTTATATTTATTATTACATTAATATAAATTGCACATAAATTTGCAGGCCACATAATACAAGTACATCGACAAAATTAAAATTCAGTATTATCACACAGCAAAATAGTTCAGCACAATCAAAAAATACGATACTGAACAGTCAGCTGTGTTCATCGATAGTGAAATTAAACTATACTTCAACAACAAGCTTATATTAAAAAAAAATATTTTTCTCTTTCGACCCTTCGTGGGAGTGTCATCATCAGAATCATTCTGATGATGACCCTGCCGTGAAGGGCCGAAAGCTCTTAATGATGTACTAAAACTTACCGCAAATTCAATGTTGTATTTATTCAAATAATATTCATCATAAATTGCGGGTATTACCAATATTATTGTATGTTTTTCCCCTATTTCCTATTTATCTCCTTTTCTATATCTCCTTTCTCTGTTATTATCTATATCTCTTTTATTATTATTATCTCTCTTTAATTATTATTATTATCTCTCTTTAATTATTATTATTATCTCTCTTTAATTATTATTATTTACCCCCTTTTCTTTATTATTAGCCAGGACTAAACCTATAATAGAACTGCAATTGCGCCGGTGAAAGTTTTGTGTCATGCGGTCTCTGTTCATATTTCTTCATTAATATAAAGACAAAATAATATATTAGCTATTAAAAAACTTAATTATTTAAGTAAGTCCTATTAATATCTATCATTGTCCTACTGTCACCATTACTCAATTATCAAACACGTTTCGTTTTTAAAGAGCGCATGAACTTTTGTTTTTGCTTAAATACGTTTCAATAATTCATTTTAGTATAAGAAGAACTATTCAAAATGCATTTTGGATAAAAGGAACAATTTTCTCACTTGAACATTAAATAAAGTATACGTATGTGCATTTCTTCGAATAAATTTAACAGCTTATTTATTATTAATTAACTTAATAAATTAATTTTTAATTAACACTTATTTTAATGATTTTTTCGCTACTATATACTATAATGTTTGGAGAGAATACGTAAAGAATTGTTACCAAAAATGGTTAGTATTTTAAGTGTCCTTATGCTTATAAATATTAAAACATCACTATAAAACCGCATCGTGTATATTTAATCTAACTTTTCTAGTTTTTATTTGTTTCTACATTGCTATCTCATAAATAATTATCTAATCAATTCCAGTTTAAAATTCGTCAAAAAAAAGGATAACTATTAAAAACTGTTTATTATGTACACATTTTTCCAACACCAGCCATTTCCGGCTCATTAGATAATTTAATATGAGATAGTTTAAACTGCCAGATAAAGTTGAATATTTGTTAATCGCCCGGCGTAAGCTAGTCGATTGACATCACCAATGCCAGTTTTGCATCCTGTAAAGCTTACTTGGTAGTCGAACTGAAACCTAATGAGCCGGAAAGCGGTGAACATCATGTTCACTTCTGCGACGCAGTTTATACGTTTAACTGAATTTATCTCACAAAATTGCAGTTTGGAAAACTACTTCATTTAAATAACTGATTGAAAATTATATATTTTAGTAAAGAATATTCAATCAATAAATTCAAAATTATTAAACTAAATTATGTGTAAAATTTACTAAAATATTGACTCGAAGATTTCTTTTCAAAAAAAGAATAGCATACTTAATTGAAAATATAAATTAAAGCTCTATAAAGAATAAAAATACACAAGAAATTTTTCTTTTCGGTCACTTCATAGGGCCAACGAGGTAAGACCAAAAATGGATTGTCCCGTCACGAGGGCAATGATGCAATAATTTTTTTTTTTAAATTTCCAGTTGATCCGATATCATAAAACCTAATAAACTTTCCCTTTTTATAGTTTGTAAATTAATATTACTTACGTTTATATTGTTTATACAGGGTTTTCTTTAAGAATTTTTGTAATAAAAAACTTGTAAATGAATGGTTGGTTAATTATTCTTAAACCAACCTTTTTTGTACTGGCAGGAGCTTATCTCTCCTTTTGTCGTAAAATGTCATAAATTACTGGCGAACGATGGGGGGGTCATAAGGCATTTAGTGAAGAATTATATATTTCGTACGTAGTTATCTTTGATTACTGCGAACTATAATACAGAAGAAAAACAGATTCAAACCAAATTCCCCTTAACAAGCGGCTTTTGCCATTGTGCATAATTTGGATAGAGTTTTGCGACATTTCAAAGGTATTGTGTTGCAGTGGAAATTAAAATGAAACGCATAAGATTCTTGACACAAATTTATACATCGTTACCGGATTTTTTTGACGAATTATTCGCCTCATACTCTCAAACAATAATATCTTGTAAAGAATACAATACTTTTTTTTGAAACAAAGCCTTTTATTCCATTGTATTTTGTACTTCTAATTCTTTTTAAATGGCTCAGATTTTCAAAAAAAAAATTCTTTTCATTTCGAACCTCAGAAAAAGATAATTTGACATAACGGGTAAGTGGCCTCAAATGGTCCTACTTTTTCCAAGGAGAAGTAGAACGAAGAAAATTATAATTCATGTGCCTCACCTTTCTTTTAATTTCTGTTTAATTTCTTTAAATTCTAATTCATTATTAAGAATATGTGATTGTATACAAACCATTATCACATCATATTCTTCCATTAACATTGCGCTGCTGGGTTTTCTCTTCAACCACTTCCTACATAAGAGCAATTAATTTTCATATTGTTGCAATCTGTTTTCTTATTTCAAACACCTATCCAGTAGTCAGAAGACGTTACTTAGTTTTTAAAAAATATATATATATATATATACTTTATGAAAACAATACATCGAATTCAAAGAATATAACTAGTCATATTAAACCTTTACTAAATTTTTTTATTATGGATTTAGTAGTTCTATATTTACAAATAATACATTTTATGTAAAAAATGTATCTTTATTTAATTTTATGTAAAGCAAACTTCCACTGAATTCATATACAAACCATTAGATAAATCCCAAAATTTGATATTTCAGATGCATGGAATTACTTAAGCTAATGTGCCAAATATTCTTTACATAACTTTTGTTCAGTATACCCAACCAAATAAATGTTTTCTTAGAAAAAGTAATTACTCACTCCGTCTGAAAATATGGTATACATTTAAAAGAATTTGTTGTCTGGAAACATGGTATACGTTTAAATTTTTTTCATGCGAAAATGTAGTATATATTTGATGCTTTTTGTCCGAAAACATTGTATAAGCCTATATTTAAAAGTAATTTTTGTCAGTCAGTTACACACTAAGCTTTGTTTCTTACTCAAATGTTTGTTTCTTCCGTTAATCATTAATGGTTTTTTAACCCTCTATGGGACCGTGTGTGCTTCAGCATACATAATTTCCAATTTTTTTTATGCACAACACTGACAAATGTCACTTCATTTTCGAGCGTTGTGTGCTTCAGTACGCATTTAAGTTTCATAATTTCAGCAATAGACATTACATGCTGGACTTTTATTTGTAGCGCCATTTGCTCCTAGACCAATAAAAAATTTGCCTAATAATGGTGTTTTGTTTTGGCCCATGGAGGGTTAAATGTATGCCGTACTTTCGAATAGATGGAGTATTTTTTTATATGAGCATTAGATCCTTCAATTTACATGCTCCAAGCTAATTAAAAGCGTTTCTTTATGTATCCAGCCATGTACATATATGTACATTCAGTTTTTGTGGAATTACTTCAAAAATAAATAAATAAATAAATATTGTTTTCCGATACCAGCTGTTGCGTAGGCGTATCACAGAACATATTTTTCATTTAAAATAATTGATATTTCAATGCTTCATTTATATGTTTAAGATTAATTAAATTGACAGTACCTGCTCACCTGTGGAATGGGAATATAAAGCTCATATTAGCGTAACAAAAATAATAAATGATAGTTACCTGTAATGATTTTTGAAATGCGGAAAATTAAAGTATTGTTTATTGATATGATTTACTTTTTCTCTTCGATTATCTGTATCAAATTAAAAGGATGTAAACTACCGATTACAGATTGAACTTACGAGATGTCGCTGTCTACAAAAACATAAAATATTTAAATTAAATTTTAATTAGTAATTTTGTAATTACGTTTTTTTTGTTATTATTTTTAAAAATGCGTTTTATTAAATAGTATTTTTGTAAACGCGTTTTATTAGGTGATATGAATAAATAAAACAAATAGCTTCTCACTCGATGTGGTTAAGAGAACATAATTATTTGTAGTAAAGGGGTTACATTTTACTCCAATGTTGATAAATGTAAACTTAGGTATTATTGGACTGAAAGACGTGCGTTGAAATGTCCTTGTACTGTATAATTTTACTGTGAACTCCTTTCAACCCATAGGCTAAAGCAAATTTGAATTTTACTCCTACAACGAAGGAGATATTTTAGTTCCGTGGAGTTTCTAAATTGAATTTTTGACAAACTTGGTGATCTTAAAAGAGAATGACTCTATTTAATCTACAGCCCAACCTCAATATTAAAGTCTGTAGGGAATTTGCACGTTAGCTACGTTGGGAATGCGGGACAGATTTATAACACCTGGGTTGGCTTCAATGTGATTGATCTAAATACGCCATACCGGGAAGTGGCTGCATCACTTTTGTTGCAAACAAAGTTGCTTGGAATTCCTTACATAAAATTCGCCATCGTAGCTTAGGAACAGAGCTTCCAAGGATTATAATACGGCACGTGACCTTTGACCGTAATGTCCATTAAATTACAACGCCTGAAGGAGAACAGTGCTCGAAATTTGAATAAAGGATATTATAATATAATTTCGTCATTTCTAATAAGCTTTTCCTTGTCAATTTCATGTTGAATTAATATCTCTCTCTCTTAGCGAATATTCCATTAACATTAATCTCAAGGAATTCAATTCGGTAACATTACGCTCACTCGCTTTGCTTCGCTGATATCGGGTCACGCCATTTGCATCTACACATCTTGTCATATCACTTTTCTAATATACCTTAACTACTAATGCGTAGCAATAGTAGTTAAGGTATATTCACTACTAATGCGTAGCAATATTATTTGGTGCGAATTCCACTGCATAATCCGAAAATTAGAATATATGCAAATTGTTCTCAGATATTAAGAATCATATGTAGAATTAATACATTCATAAATATTAATATTTACTGATGAGAATAAAGGTCAGAGGCGGACTGAGCCCTCTCAAAGGGCGCATATTTTTGATTTTCGGAGGGCGCAAGTCCTTGCGTATTCGGGGGCGCGAATTTGTCAGCCATGAGGGCGCACCGGGCCTCGGCCCAGTCATCCCCTGTTAACGGTAGTGGTCGAATTATGTTAGTTAATCAATTAAGTATCATAAATAAGATGCTCTTTAATTTAGTCCTTATAGTGGATTCTCCCGATAACGAATACCGATATAACGAAAAACCTATTATTACGAAATTAAAACCAATCCACGTTTTAAATACCACTAAGACAGTGAATTGAAATGTCTGATTTAATGAAGCAAATTTTTGAAAATTCCATTATGTCTAACGAAAACTTTATTCCAGATCCAGAAGAATATTTGTTTTCAATTATATGAAAAAGACATCTCAAATGCAGAAAATTGAAATAATCAGATGTCACATTTTTTGAAAAGAGGGGGTGGGGTAATAATAGAAGAAAAGTTGTATTTGGACCGACTTTTTGAGTCCATGAAAATTGTAAAATTTCAGAAAAGTGACGAAAGAAATGATGAAGACGTTACCTACAAATCAAAAGTTATGACACCGAATCTTGGAAAATTTCTTAAATTACTTTCACTTCTTAAAACAGTGTTCCAGACGATATATTTTCTCATATTTATTCACTGCAAGCAGATTTAGTATCTTCGGCTATGTATTTGTACAAACAGAAATTTTCTGCAGTACTGTAAATAAAAGTTAATCTTTAATTTTCGAATTTTATTTCACTAGTTAATTCTCTATGCAAAATAAATTACTTTTCATCAAAATGATTAGGTTAGTGTGAGATATATGTTAGGCGTTATATTCACGTGAATATATTATGTAATATTAATCAATTAATGTTAATTCCTTTATAACAACGTTATAATGAAATAATTTAGGGGTCCCGTAAAAGCCGTCATAACAAGAACGTACGAGTATTGCATAATAATGAAAACACGAAAAATTACGGAAATGGTTTAGCAAAAAAGAAAAAGAAAAAAGCTTTGGCGTTAGAACGTATTATTTCATCATTCACATCTAGAATGTAATGAAAGTGATTCGTGATGCCCTAAAACTGACCAAGACGTTTTAAAGAATAATAAAAATAAATCATTTGAAATGTTTTTGCCCTTTAAAAATTAAAGCCAACATTTTTATTTTAAATGACATCCAATTTTCAAGCGGTACGTTTTAAAACCTTTTGCCGAAATCGACAAACCCCGTAAAAAATATTAGTGGAAATTTTTTAAGATATTGTTGTAGTTTTAGAATCAAATACTATCGCCCTTTTTTATTCTTATGTCCTTTTTCAGATTCCCTCCCTATTCAGAATACCCTGAAATCGGAGAGAACTATCTTGCGAACATTCATTATTCCTTTATTCCTTTAAGGCACATGCTGAACATTTACAGTTCACGTGACCTTACAATCGAAAAGGAATTTCAGCTGGGCTGACAGCAATCAATAAACAAAAGCCTAAGATACTACGCGCAACACCAGCAGCTGCTTGTATTCACATCACCTGCCAAAAAAAAATGAACTCAGGAAATTTCGGATATGTGTGAAAGAAAACACTGAATTTCAAATGAAATCCTTGATTCCAAGCAAGAGAAATAAATGGCAGAGGTTTGAAAGAACAGAATGAAAGTGGCCACAGTTGAGAAGCAAATTATATCCGAAACTCGACTTCTTTTTATTTCTGTCGATTTTTATCCAATGGAAAAAATATATTTCATTTCGCGAGGAAAAGCAGCTATTAAAAACAAGAGAGATAAACATAACAACAAATAAACAAAGTTTAAAATAGCTTTAATACATTTTAAAAAATTTGCACATTTCCATTATAAATCCATTTTTTCTAAGTGATTTGGTTTAGCAATTGGATATTTAAATACATGTTAACATATTTAAATTCTGAGTACAGTCTGTAATGGTTTGAGTCACTGTTTGTATATATATCTTCATTGATTAATGTGAGATTCCTTAGGGCAGATCCGTGGTAGATATACTTTTTTTCATGTGCCACTCAAGCTATTTTTAAACATAATTAGGCACTACACATAATAAATGCTTTTCCTAAAAAATCATTAGAATTCAACTTACTACATCACATACCTACTCGTTTTGCCGATTGGACGCCACAGTTGTAGTTCATTCCCTTACAGGGAAAACAAATTTCACATCTGCAAAAAAGTGGCACTACTTGAGAAATAACAGTACTACAGAATAAGCAATTTTTTATGTATTATAATAACGGTACAAATTTAATTAACCCAAAATCTTGCTAGCAATATTTCAGCTATATTTATGAAACTTTTTCTGTTCGAAACGTAAAATATTTGCTGCGAAATATATGTATAATCCAAAAAGTAGAATTCTTTTTGTCCGGTCACCTTTATTACAAAAAAATGATATATCACATTATCAAGCATACCTTATAGGAGGTTAATTAAAATTAAATTTTTTACCACAATATACTTTGACTCAGGCTTGAGTCCTATATTTTACATTAAGATACCATTGTCTTTCCCAAGGATAGCATAATTAACAAAAACGTGGTTAACAAATTGCAAGTAAACCCTGGGACTCCAACAAAACAATCATTTGTACAATTCCATTCTCAGGCGAGAATTTTTCTCCTCGCCGACCCTTGCTGCAAAATATTGTCTCTTGGGGCTCTGTTTATTGAATCAATCATTGTCAGTTGCAAATTGCTTATCGTAATAATTTTATTATGCCTCTAAAATTAAAAATACTATAATTTTTAAAATAATGGATCATAAAAGCTTTACTTGGAATCTCGGAACAGAATTGCGGTAAGCAGAATTTAGTATGTAGTACATTTAGTTCAAAGCACATTCAGAAAATTCAATAATCATAGCGTAGATTTAGATGGCTAAACTATAAATGCACATTAGATATGAAAATATGTCAGTTCAAACGAAAAGATTATTTTTGACAAATCGCTTTCGACAGACCTTTTATGATAAATCATTTTGCCAAATCGAAATGTCATAGTTCTATTATGACTGGATGTTTTTTATTTCCGTTGGGAAAACACAAAGCTGTTTCTAATTTGATAAAATGGTGCGGTTGAGGTTAATAAAGATTGCTTTGTAAAGACCAAAGTTAACATGGCATATGCATCGGTAAGGGAATCATATATCAACATGGATCACGAAAACGATTAAAAAACAAAAACAAATTCTCAAATATAATTAAATACATCATCATAAAAAATTTTACATAAGAAATTTTTGTTTCTTTATGAATATATGCATATGTTGGTACCCCAATACATATCATAACGAAATAGTTTTTATGATACAAATTATAATGATAATTAAACCATATATTCAAAATATCACAAGCAAAAAAATTGATAATTTTTGAATAAAAGGAAGACGGAATTCGAAAACAGAACAAGGGACGCAGAAAATTATAACTGCTGCTCCATAAATAAACACTAAGATCGGGCAGCAAATTTTTTTTAAAATATATATATATATCCCTCCGATGAAATACTGAAAATATTGTCTATTTTATTTGTTTCTCAATTCTCTAATGTTAAATATAAGACTCGAGTAAAATAAATACAAAATTTATAGAAAACCGGAAGGATAAGCATCTTGACGTCCACGTTTAAGCTCGAACAAAAATTTTTATTTTAAAAAAAGAGAGAAACCATTCCGGTGTGGTGTCTAACAGGAGACCTACCTATGAACCGGAACGCCTTAATCTGCTCGACCAATAGAACATGGAAACGATGCTCCATTTCTTTCTGTGTGGTAATTGCAGGATATGATTATCTTTTTCAGGGTTGACATAATTTCCAATTATACAACATAAGAAGCTACCAGGGCAGGTTCTTGTCATTTTTTCGTCGCGGAATTAAAATGGATACATTTTTTAACTCCCACGTTTAAGTTAGGAATTAAGAAATAATGATTTCGTTTTATTATCTACGAAAAAAAAGTTATAGTTTGAGTTTAATTGTGAATATAAATATATTTATCCATTTCAGGTCTCCACGAAAAAGTTGCTAAAATATGAACCGGTGATTATATGTGATAACCAATTATATTAACCCTGAGGAGGGTAATAATATTTTACAATCCAAATCATGCGAATAAAAGGATCATTGTCCCCATGTCCCGGTAGCCAAGCAGGCCATGACACTCCGGGTCATACGAAAGGTCACAAGTTCAACTCCGGGCCGGAGCTGTGTCTCTGTTTTTTCTTTAAAAATGAGCTCTAGTTTGAGCTTAAATATGGGTATCAAAATTGTATAATAATCCATCTTAATTTTAGACGAAATAAAGATTACAAAAACGTGGATGGGTGGACTACTTTATTGACTAGATGGCTATTGTTTAACCCTTCAAAGCGTAACAACGTCTTATAACGGAATAGCGGGAGTGTACAAAATTATTACATAGTTAATAAAGACAATCAGTTGTTTATAAATATTGCCACAGATCAATTCAAGTGCATTGTATGCAATTTATCCATTGATAACTACTGTAAAATAAAATGTATTTTCATTAAATAAAAGTTGCAAATTTACTATGAATAGAATGAATAATGCACAGACAATAGGCGTCAAAATATTGGAAAATAAATAAAAGTAATCCTATTAAAGTAACAGGTATGTAATTTAAATAAACCATCAGAAAATTTCATATGACAGAGAGTATGACATTGATTACCATAGAATAGATGAAGTGCATGTCACATTTCATGAGACACATAGAAATATTAATACAGATTTTATGAATGATGTGACTAATGATATGGTTAGTCTGAGAAGGTACAAGAGTAAATTAAAAATGATGCACATAAATGCAAGAAGCATCAAAAATAAATTTGGAGAAATTGGAACTTTATTTGAGAACAGAGAACTTGGAATAGATATTTTGGGAATTGGGGAGACATGGATTGGTATCAACGATTACATGTATATCCAGGGATGGATTTCATTTAATGAGAGAGGGGAAGAGAGGTGGTGGAATGTCCATTTATATAAGGAACACGGTAGAAGAATTTGAGAGATGGGAAGACATTAATTATATGTGTGTGATGATTAAGAAATGGTGGGCATAAGAAGAAATGACCTAAGAATAGGAGTAATATACATAAACCACCGCATGGAAGCGTAAATAAACTAATTGATTGGCTGAATATTAAATCGGATGATTTATACAATAAAAATATTATATTAATAAATAATTTAAATATAGACATAAGAAAAGATACAACTTTGAGTAATTATTTATTAAATAGCATGAATTCCTTCGGAATGCGAAATATTATATATGATCCCACTAGAATTACTAATAACTCAGCAATTACAATAGACGTTCGTTTTACTAATATCATGGATATTGAAGCTGAAACGACTAACTATCAACTAAGTGATCATAGAGAAATAATTATTGAAGTACATATGACTGACAATAGTAATCAAAAACATAAAATAAAAATCATAAACTTAAGTAGTAAGAACAGATTAAAATTTAGAAATAAATTAAAGCAGATTAATTGGGAATCAGAGTTTCTTAACTGTGTTAATAAATATGAAAAATTTATAAACAGAGAAATTGAATTATACGTTAAAAATTCTAAATGAAAAATTGTAAAGAATAAGATACATAAAAAAGGATGGATAAATAGAAATACATTAAATAAGATTAAATTAAGGAAAAAAATATTTGATAGATTTATAAGAACAAAACAATAAATTATCTGAATAAATTTAAATCAATAAGAAATAAAATTAATAAATTAATTCAAATAAGTAAAAATTATTTCTATGGAAAACATCTTAGTAATACTAATAGTAAAAGAAAATGAGAATTAATTAATAAAATTATTGGAAGATATAAAGGGAAAATAGTGTAATTAAGGTTATGTCAATGGTCAAGAAAATAATAACTAAGAATGGCGACATGGCTAATTGTTTTAATAATTTTTTGTTGAAAAAGCTGAAACACTAATAGGTAGAAGCGAAGATAATCTTGATAAATATAAGGATATATAGGATTAAGTAATGCTAAAACTATGTACATTGAGAATATAAATATGTTGGATATATATATAAAGAGATAAATAAAATTAATGTAAAAAAGGTGCTGGTATCGATGGGATTGGTCCTCTAATAATAAAGGAAAATGCTGATTTATTTGTTGGACCATTGTATAAATTATATAACGAATTCATTGACCAAGAGATGTTTCTACAGGAATTGAAAGTTACAAAAATAATTCCTGTGTTCAAGAAAGGGAAAAGGGAGAGATTGGAAAATTATTGGCCTATTGTTATAACATCTGCATTTGCATAAATATTTGAAAAATTAATTTATAAAAAATTACAAATTTCATAGGCAAACATCGTATAATTAGTGATTATCAATATAGTTTCAGGGAGGGTAAATCAACTGAGGAAGCTCTATTGAGAACAGTAGGTAAATTAAGAGAGATGAGCCAGAAAGGG
>QLNU02014176.1:44060400-44087365 GCA_006491805.2 Dysdera silvatica | reverse complement strand
TGTTCCAAAATCTATTTAATATTGTTTGCATACTTTTTTGATTCCTATATTCATATTTCCCCAGACCTTATTTCTATATAAATATAACTATATATCAATGAATAATAACTATATATAAATGAATTTTTATGTGTATGGGTAACAGATTCTTTAATCTTTAATACTCCTACACTTTTTCTAATTTTTTTTATTAACTTCCAAAATATATTTATTCCAATTTAAACTTCATTTATATAAATACCAAGGAACTTAATTTCATCCGTTTTCTTTATTTCCTTATTATCTAACTTTAATATTTCCAAATTATCTAATTTTTTATTTATATTATGAAAAAGTATATGCTTAGTTTTTTCTCTATTAACTATTAGTTTATTATTTTTAAACCACTGATTTAGAATTTCTAGTTTTAATTTTGCCCTGATGAAGAGGTTTCCTTGTGACACATCTCCAAAAATCAGACATATGTCGTCAGCAAATAAAATTACATCGTCGTCTCTGTCAGTAATATCATTTATGTATATGAGAAACAATAGAGACCCAATTGTAGGGCCTTGGGGGACCCCACATATATTTTGATTTTGATTAAAATATATATGATGATTTATTTGCACAATTTTAGTTCTACCTGTTAAATAACTATGAAACAATTTAAGCACATTATCTCTAACTCCATACATTTGCATTTTAATTAATAACAATGATTGGTCTATTTATAATATCGAAAGCCTTGCTTAAGTCAAAGAATATGCCTATAACAAATTCTTTATTTTCAATTTTTTGTTGAATTTTATTAACTGTTTTAATGAGGACATCCTCTGTTGTCCTATTTTTCCTGAACCCATGTTATCTTGAATTTAATATATTGTAGCTTTCCAAATAATTTAATAGCCTATTGTATAATAGTTTTTCAAAGATTTTTGAGAATATAGGAATTATTGAGATTGGTCTATAGTTGTATAGACATTTCCTATCCCCTTTTTTAAATATTGGAATAACTTTACTTGTTTTCATTTTTATTGGTATATATGACGTCTCAAGGATATTATTAAAAATCATATTTAGTGGCTTTACTAATTCTCCGGCACAAAATTTTACTAATTTTAGTTTAATGCCATCAAGCCTTTCACCCTTATTTTGTTTAATTTTTTGAAGTTCCTTTTTTTTATTTCTTCTTTTGTGAATTCTGCAAGATACATGCTATTTTCTCGTGATTCTACTTGATGACAATTTATATCCACACCATTATTATTTTATTGCGTAATTTCTTCCATTATACTTATATAAAAACCATTAAAAGCATTTGAGTGTTTATGTCCGTTATTTTGACATTATTTATATTTATTACTAATTTTGTATTTAAATTTTTATCTTTTTCCCCATTAACTTATTTATATTTGCCCATTGTTGTTTTGGATCTTTAGTCATAAATATATTATTATAATGAAGAGTTTTTGTTTTTAATTATTTTATTTAATAGATTTCTTTTTTTTAAATATTTTCAAATAATTTTGGTTTTTTGTTCTCATAAATTCTATATATGCTTTATTTTTACTTTTTAATTTTTTTTGATCAGTTTTCCAAACCATGGTTTATCTAAGTATTTTGTTGTTTTGATCTCCTTATATACAAAACATTTTTCCTATGTAATCCTCAATGTATCCATAAATTTATCGTACAATTCATCCCCAGATCTATTATTTAGTATTTCCCAATTGATATCTATTAACAATTTACAAAAATTTTCTATATTTCTCCTAGAAAAATTTACTGTTTTTATATTTTGTCGTTTAGTAATTTTTTCATTTGTAAATTTCATTATTATTGGTTTATGATCACTTCTACGTGTTTTTAATATGTTTTCTTCAGTCTGCATGTTTACAAAGCATAAATCTATTATACTTTGTAATCTATCATCTACCATTTTCGTTTCGTTTATAAATAAAATAAATAACTTAATAAAAATCGCTAACAGAAAGAAAACAAATTGCATATATTGATGGGTTTGAATTAAATGCAATTACTTACAAATATGTTGTTCCCCAAGGTACTAATATTGGACCCCCTTATGTATTTCTTATATGTTAATGATATATTTAACCTTTCGAACACTGGTCATTTAATTTTGTCTGCGGATGACATTAATGTATTGGTTAATGATAATAATTTAGAATTAGCATAGGAAAAGAGTATTATTGAAAATGAGAAATATAACAGATGGTTTAAGACGAATCAATTGATAGTGAATGTAGAGGAAACTAAAATTGTAATATTTACAAATAAAAAAATAAATATAAATTAAATTTCTCAAAATTTTCAAACAAAAATAGAGGAAAAACAATAGAAATCGTTGAAAAAATAAATTTTTTGGGTTTGACATTCAGTAATAAACTTAAATGGAACCTATAAGTTAAGAAAATTATTAAAAAAATTTATAAAATAATTGGATTGTTAAGATTTTTAAATAATATTCCTAATAAAATTAAGATAGAATTGTACTATTCATTTATACATAGTCATATTGTTTATTGTAGTTGTATTTGGGATGAATGTGGGAGAACAAAAACAGTTTTATTTAATAATACACAGAAAAAATTATGAAGTTATTTAATAATAACAAACAAGCTGATTGAGAAACAGCTATAGGAAATATAAATTAATACCAATTTGTGAAATACATAAATAATGTATCCTAATTAAAATGTATGAAAAAATAAAAGAGGGAAAACACCAGGAAATTATTAAAATACAGAAAAATGAAAGGTATAGGAATAGACTCAGATTTTTAATGAATTAATACTACTTAAATAAAAATAAATATTGGACGAGATGGCATTGATTATAAAGGTTCAAAATTAAGGAATGAATTGCTAAGAGAATTAAAAAATATAAATAATCTGCAATTATTAAAAAAAATTGAAGGAAAATTAATGAATAGTAATATGGATCGATGTTGATGAATGTATTAAATATTAATATTTTTATATGCTGTAATACCAAATATAAAAGGGTAGTTTATGGTTAAGACACATTTGTTTGTATTGATACGTGTCATTTAATTGTATGAATTTTTTGTGCGAGTTCAATTTATTTTTTATATCATTGATAATATGTGGGAATATAATGGTAATATATATATAACGCCCTGGAGGTCAATTTTTAAGGTCATGGACACGTTATACTGTAGTATTTTCCCGGAATTTTATACGTCATGTAACTGAACCTTTTATTTTGAATGCAATGTATTGTTTAATGTATATAGAAAATAAATAAACTTATTATTATTATTTATATTGTTTGCAGGCATTCAGGCTTAGCATAATTTCTCATAGGCGCATTTATATGTATCCTCATTATTATTATTATCTGTCCTCATGTACTAGAAATAAATTATATATATATACCAGTTTTAAAAATTTTCGGAAAGCTGTAAAACATATAATATAGTAATTCTAGTCTATTTATTCATATTTAATTTAGTCTTGTTATTCATGTGTAAGTCTAGTCTTGTTATTCATGTATAAGTCTAGTCTTGTTATTCATGTGTAAGTCTAATCTTGTTATTCGTGTGTACGTCTATTTTTGTTATTCTTCTACAAGTCTAATCTTGTTACCCATGTGTAAGTCTAGTCTTGTTACTCATCAGATTAAAGTAAGTTCAGGTTCATAAGTACTCTAAAGCCTCCCTACACATTGCAAATTGCCAATCAGTGACCTTGGCTCGACGTTTGGTATAAAAGAAATGTCGACTATTCGAGGTTTGACTTCAATGAAAACTTACAAGTTGTTCCAGAAAAATTGAGACCCCTTTTAAGAACACTTGAAATAATGTTCTACGGCCGACTGCCGCGGAACATTAGTTTAATGAACAGCATATTAACAGATTTAAGATAATTTTTAATGGACAACATATTAATTAAAGTTAGTGTAATGAACAATTATATTAACAGATCTAAGGTATTTTTTATTGACTTCAAACGTGTCCAATATAATTATTAAAAATGCAAATCGACCACCTATACACACACTATCATATATAACACTTTCAACTGAAAAAAATTGTAAATTCTTGGTTGGTTAACCATCATTCCTCAGTTGACAATAGATCCAGAATACATGCTACAAAAAAAGTTATAAAGACGGATTTCTTACGTGAAACAGTTTGGAAAATATTTCGATGAAAATAATAAAGGTAGGCCCTAAAATTTGGCAACTTTTCTTTTAACAGTTTCTGTAATTATTTTATGTCATTGTGATAACATTAATATAGTGAGATTTCCAAACTTGAATATTCCTCGATGTTAGTCTAGATATTTTGCTTTGCATAAATACAGTAAACTGACAATAACTCGAAACATGTGAATGAAAATTTCTGCGTAAGTCGAAATTTCTTTAATGTTCCAATTCCTTTCTTATAAAATAAAATTAATGGGTTTTTCTCAATTAATTCGATCTTTTTTGCGGTCTTTCGAGTTACTGAGGGTTCGTTGTATATAAATTTGTACATTATGCATCAATTTTTTATTCCAATCTTTTAAAGTATGGTCTACGTTTTGAACATTTATATTTTGCAAAAGCGAAGCTATCACATTTGCGCCCTAGACAGAAAGTCAATTTGGCGCCCCTGTACAATACTCAATTGTCAATTTTGCGCTCCATGTCGAGTCGCCGATGTTGGTCTATTAATCATCAGCTCCAATAAAATTCAGGCCTCATTTTTCATCAATACATTTTGAACTCATGGCGTATGCCCTCTACTTTTTCTGCGACTACAAGACTGATAAAAACTAATATTTGAACGTTTGCAACTCCACCCAGGGGCGAACTGGGTCCTATCAAAGGGCGCTCACCTTGGATTATCAGAAGGCATTTGGATTATCAGTCCTTGCCCATTCGGAGGCACGATTACTATCGTCCATGAGTGCGCAACGGCCCGGGGGGCCGGCGGCCCAGACCGCCCTGACTCCACTTCAGTGCTGGAGCAAAGTTCTATCACACTATACTTCTTTTCTCCCTTCTATAGAATCAAGCAGAATGTCTTATGAAATGCGTAATTTTATTAAATTATGCATAATTCTTAGAAACCGAAAATTTTCCAAGTGGCGAAATAGGATTAAAAATTGCACATACCTTTTGATTCCTTAATGGCCTCTGACAATACAATTTCCTGTAAATATTCTAGACCGATTTTATCATTTCGGGGATTTTGTAAAAAACCTTGTACTCCGGAATTATCTAGGATTAGGAATTTTCTAGGGATTTATGGATTCAAACGCAGAAGATTTTCCGTCAACAGAATTTATTTGGTGCTTAGCGACAAAGACTTTTCAGAGACTTGAAAATCTTAAAATAACAGCAGATATGAATCTTAAAATAACAGCAGATGTGAATCGTAAAATACAAATTCAAGCTCCTTCTCCATAAATATTCAATTTGCGCAAATACAGACGAAAATAAGTCAAAGGGAACGCAGACATATTTAAAGCAGTGCCAGATTTACATATAAGACAAATAGTCTTGGGTTTGTGGCTAGCCCGATTTACAGGGCTCAGTTGAGGTGTGGTGTTATTGAAGTTTAAGTGTTATTTTAAGTTTGACCACGAAATTTCCGTATATTTTCATATCCATAATTGGATCATCATTCATCATAACCTTTGACGTCTCACTGTTCTAAAGTATATAGTCCATATTCCTATATGCAGTTCAGTTGCAACCTTACACACACATACACAAAATGTTATATAAAACTTAAATTTCTTATGTGAAGTCTAAAACTTTAATTTTTTAACGAAGAAAATCGTTTTCTTAATTCTAAAAGCTAGCTCGCTTACTTATTTATCTTAATTGTTGTCTATCTGCGATGGCCTTAATCAAGAGCGGGCATGGTGTCACTGGGGTCATGACTCATAAAAATATATTTTTTCACTGTAAAAAATTCCAACTTTCATGATAAATGAAGGGTGTTATTCGAAGGCCGTGACAGATTTTTTCCTTGACCCCGCAAAATGAAAGTATGTGTCCGCCCCTGGACCCAATATAGTTACATGCACGCGCTTTGCAAACTTACAGGTGTCTACAACACGCTTGTACCCAGTGGGGAGATTTTAGGGACGGATCCTCCCCCCATAGCTAAATATTTATTGGGAATTTGCTACGGCCTTGCATGCTGTAAAAATTTATGAACCCCCGAAATTAAATTCTGGATACGGCCTTGGTCTAGAAGCATCTAACAATCAAAAAGTGTTCCATACTTTCTTCATTTTATTACGCTGTTGATAATGTCAAAAAATCATCAAATGTCAGCCATCAAAAGGCTCTGTCTTAACTTAGAACTTCACTAAAAATGCTAAAATTGTATAATATTTTTTTGAATTTTCACAGGAAATCTCGCTATTAGATTAACAGTGCGTTTTAGAGGCTCATTTTAATCTTTTTACCTGGGGCCCAAAAAAACTTAATCCAGCACTGATTTGAAATTTAACTTCATATGTGATATTAAACTTTTTAAAGTATTTTACTTTGGACGAGTCAATAAAAAGAATTGTCTAACGTTGTCTTGAAATTAATATTTGATCACCACAGTCGATTTTACTGAGGGTTAGTCGGCAAAATCGTCACACAATTTAACGTTTAAAAATTTACTTGGCAATTGCAAGTGTTCAAAATTGTATATTTTAAGTATTATTTGAATCGGGTATTATTTGTATTTATAGTTATTATTCATAACATAAACTGATCATACGGCATCACTAGGTTACTCCACATCAACGGTGTTTAAACTGTGCTCCGTGGAGCTTGAGAAAGGGATTCGCGTGATCACTGGAAATAGATGGACACTTTCACAAATGTCAATCTACTTTTCCTCTTAAAAACTCAGTAGATGATCGTAATTTTTAGAAATTATTTTCCACTGCTCTATGTGATTACCACATTATATTTTCTTAACATTGAATTTTAAACATCTGTCGGAGGCATAAGGTGCGGTGTGGGGTGATATTCGAGGGCATTTACGATGTCTGAACGATGTTTAATTTGTGAAATATTTTTCAGCGACCCGGGAAGAAACACTAAATGCGTATACATTGCGACAGGGGGGGTGGGTATGTCGTCACATTACATGTATGTAAGGATGTACGGAATGATGAATGGATGGGTTAGGAACTATATGGGGGCAGAGTGGTTCCATAACCCACTAGCTGTTTAAAAATTTGATGAGCTCGATTCTGCTATGTACATATTTCAAAAGTTTTACAGTCACATTTTAAAGAGAGGTACTTTTTAGCTCATGGTTACATTACTAATTATCAAGCAGTATCAATTATTTTTGTAGCATTTTAGTATCTTGTATATTTACTAAAATGCACAGGCGTACGCATAAAGTTCGTAAGGGGGTTATAGACTCAATGGGGGGTTACAGAGCTGCAACTAACGAATTTCTGTGTTAATTACAAAAACTTTCATCGAAGTTGGGGGTCACAACCCCAACAACACCGCCCCTGCGTAAGCCAGTGTTAAACGTTTGACAGCCTTAATGAGGAAGTAACATTTTTTTTACTCCCAACCCTTAGAAATACTTATATGGAATGAATGAATGAATGAATGAATCATATTTTACAATTTTTATCGTACTTATTATAAACTATATATAAATTTTATATTTCTCTTGTAATGTTATGTATGAAATTGGTTTAAAAATGCTCCTGAAAGAATAAAGTAACAACATGCAACTTTGAAAGAACAAAGGTAGATATATCAAAGGTTACTGTTTCCTGCACAGGCCTGCAAAAATTGTTGCTATTAATATCGAGTGGGTGTGGTGAGTAACAAATTATAAAAAAGAATACAAATCTTTGGAATTTGACCAAAACATAGGAAGCAAAAAACTGGAACGCATGACATGAAAGCTAGCCAATATTTTGTAAAGAAAAACGAAATAACATAGAAAACCAATTAAAAAAGGGGCGGGAAAAGAGGCAAAAAAATAAATTTCTAAACTCAATTCAGTTATTTTTATAGAATATTAGAATATTTTTTTCTATTCCATTAAAGTTAATTAAATTCTACCTTTAATTACATATAAATCCGTGAAATATGTAATCACTATCCGATAATTTCTAATCTATTTGAATATCATTAAATTTATTTAATATTAATATATGTGTCATATATATTTTCAGATTCTCATATTTTATGATTTTCCTTTTTGGCTTTTAATGCTTTTAAATGTGTTATTTTTAAATACTTCTTGATGCTCTTTTTATTATCTCTTTTTAATCTCCACATTCCATATACGAAGTACACAGCGATGAAAACTTTTGATCGACGACAATGTAATGGCTCTTATCAAATAAGTATGATATGCGTATTTGCAATTTTTTTACGATAACAATATATGGTCGTTAAGTTACAGAATGATGGCTCTTTACTTATTGCCATAATATCTAATAATTTTTTACACTTTTCTCAAGCGAATAAAACGAAATATTTTTTTTTTCCTTTTGTCTAATACACATGTCTGTGCGGTATATATTCATTATATACGGTTGGGTGATGAGTAGAAGATCCCCGGATGTTGTTAGACTAGTCGAACTTGGAATAGTCGACTAACCATAATAGGGTAAGTGCAGTTATCCAAGTATTTTTGTAAAGTATGGCAACCCCGTTTAATTTTTGTGTTACCCATCGCGGGACCTTTACAATTCTCTCACTTCTGCTTTGATTGACAGTTTGGCTAGGGCTCTTCTCCTCAGCGGCTAACAGTACTAGCAAACGAACATATATTTCAACTACTACTTTTAAAAACAATCAAATTTTTAAAAGTTTTAAGGAAGTTCAATATTTGCCAAAACCTGTCAGTTATTTACCAAGGTCCATAATCTATACGAAACCACGGGTGCAATATGATAAAAGTAATATATATATATAAATTTATTAAAATTTTGTAATTACAAAGTTGTGCATTTTTAGTTTTAATTTACGCTCAGGATAATTGTCGCCAGGGCCTAAATGGGGACCCAGAACCTAGTAATTACTCGGGGCCCCGCTCCACGCACTCGCAATCAAATTATTCAATAAGTAAATAACAAATACAAGCTCTTTATATATATATATATATATATATATAGAGAGAGAGAGAGAGAGTAAAACATCCGTATAACGAACTTCGTATTACGAAATTCTCTGCATAGCGAAGTTTTGGTAAATCCTCATGATGATAATTACATATGAAAGTATTTCTATATAAGGAAATAAAGGTCTATATAACGGAATTTTTAACGATCAAAATAGAAAACCGAGTTATCACGTCAGGGACATCCGGTTCACTAATACCGTGGGAATACAATACGATTTTAAGCTAAGTGTCAAACAAACAGATTGATTCACGCCCAAGAGATTTTAAACTCACTAATGAAGAGTTCGCTAAGCATACACACCTGAGTCTTGTTGCCCTATACAGTGCAAAGCTGCTAGGCTAGGAAGAGGCCCCAACTATCCGTGAATACACTGTATTGTTTGTCGTAGCTTTTTCGCTCGGTTGATTACCAGAAATCCAGACAAGGGATCCAAAACCTAGAATCCTAAGTTTAGCATTGGCTGGGACTCGAACAGAAACATCCAATACTGAACTCATTGCGACAAGCGTCTCTCTTGAAAAAGTGCTGTCCTATGGGTTTCTCATATTTCATTTATTATTACACTCCTACTTTAAATTTTTTATTCCACTTTTGGGTTCATTTCTTTACAATTTTACTATATTGCCATTTGTATCCTAGCAATATTTCATAGTTTTCGAAAAAGGTTTGCATGTAAAATATTGTAAATATATTTATTGTTTGTATATGTTTTGTTTTGCATTGAACTTAGGTATTTTTCAATTTGTGCATAACTTGTGGATTGGTTCTGATATCTTGCAGCGAAATTGTTTTATGTAATGCTGAAAATGGTCTTATACTACTTTAATCTTACTTATTATATTTAATTGGTTTTACTCCAGGCAGACATTGGCGCCAGAGTGATTCCAATTTAACTAAATTTACTTGTACCTCTTACACTTAAATTCTTTTTATTTTGTTTATTGCATGCATGCATGCATGCATACATACACACACATACATACATACATACATACATACATACATACATACAAAGTGTTCCGAAAATCGTCTAAAAAGTATATGGACGTGATCCTTGTGCAAAGTGGACCATAATGGACCTTTACATGTAGGTTCGGAAACGAATATCCATGGAGTTACGACCATAAACAAATAACAAAGCATGATTGGATAAAAAAAAAGGAATTTACACCTATAATGAACGTACTTGTCCAATAGACCTTATCTGGGCTGTATTATCAAGAAATTGGTATCTTATTAGCTGTGCATCTCTGGAATGTGGGAGTTAACAATTTCGAGCCAATGAAAATTGTATTTGAAAGTTTGGCTCGCCTCTTGAATTTGTTTTTTAAATTTTGCCATCTCCAATTTTTGGCGCAATTAGCCTTTAAAAAATAAAATTTATTTATTTTGTTTTGTTACCCAATTGTTGGGGCGGCAAGATATCTAGCTACGCCGCTATGTAGAGGTAAACCTTCTCATTCGAACCAACCCCTTTTAGAAATTTTCTGCGTACGCTACTGGATCAAGGGTAATTTTTCGATACTAACTTTTATTATCAAGCTATTTATTATTTACCTGCAGGACAGACTTTTGATTTCTTCGACGGTAAAACATGAACGAAAAGAAAAGAATCTTTGGAGCATAAAAGTTTATGATTGGCAGGTGGAGGGCATTGGCGGATCCGGTACGAATCCCAGAGGTGGGGGAGGGGCGATTTGTATGGAAGAGCACAAAGTAATTTTAAACTGGAGGGAGGCGTCCGTGTACGGACTTTCGCTAACGTATACTGGACGAAGGGTTCGAATTCCCTAAGTTGTGTCTTTGTAAGTGTATCGCGGTCAGGATGTCACGTTAAACCTGCGGTCCAGGCTCAGATAGCCCATCGTGTAGCTTCGAGACGTAAAACAAACAAATGAAACGAAGTGCAGGGTCCCTGAGGTGGCGCAGTGTGGTAACGCGTTCGCCTAGTGCGCCGTTAACTCGGGTTCGACTCCCAACGGTGCAAAGAACGCTTACTCAGAGATCTCATAAGGATCTCACTGCTCACTGTAGTCCGTTGTTTCGTTCCCTAGGCTTTAAGACGTTCGGATTTCTCGGAAAACAGTAGGTCCCAGCGCAGCACAACCAGTGTAGACCTTCAGCCGTAAAACCACGAACAAACTGAAAGGAAATGCAAGGGGGCAGTCTCCCCCTCGCACCCCCTCTGAATCCGTCAGTGGTGGAGGGGTGGGGTAAAATAAAAGTTTTTATTTTAAACAGTACACACTTCTAAAAATAATCGGGACGGGGCATGGCGGATTATCGAAAAGACAGAGAGCCTACGTCTGAAGCCGAAGAAATCCAAGGGCCCCAAAAATAACAAAAAAAATAAGATTGAACAGGGCAAATGTTGTCGCAAAGACGGAGATATACGGCAATGTAGCATATCTCTGCCTTTGCGATTAATGCAATAAATGTTAATAATAATTACTATTATATGACGTATTACATGCAATTTCCTGATCAGTTGATCCTGAACACTAATTTTTCTGCTGGTGTGTGTGTGTGTGTGTGTGTGTGGAGAGACGTCCAGGCCTTCAACCATATAGGATGTCTAGCGTAGGCGAAGAAAATGTTTAAGAAAGTGTATGGTTATGTGCTTGCTTTGGGGAAAGTTCTAGACCACTGCCCCGACCCCTTATTTACGCCACTATTATATTTAATGTCAGTTTAGAACCTAGTGGATAAATAGTACGAGGGATTTGGGGGCTGAACCCCCCCCCCTTCCCGCCGCATACCTAGGACAAGTCAATTGCACTGGTTTTGCTTTAAAAATTTCATTCGGCAATAAACGTGTTATGCTGTTAAAGGGCTGAAGCCGCCCACTTCGAAAAAAAAACGATCTACGGCACTATACTCTATTTATTTCTATTGCATCAAAAAAGATGAAACTGATCGTTTGCAACATTTTATACCGTTCAAAATATAAAACATTAGTATTAGTTTACTGTTTCTCACAAATTATCCATCATTAGAATTTAAAATTTGAAACTGTGTTCATCGTTTTCTTTCTTATTAGTGAGCATAGGCGTAGAGTTGTATGGGTCCGAGAGACACCCACATTAATAATTTGAAATGAATTGCAAGTTTGCATATACTGTAATGTATAAATGTACAAAGTATATGCTTGCCCCCCCCAATAATTTTGAAATTCTACGCTGATGTTGGTGAATATGATTATTGTTTTGCTCATTTATAAATTTTAACACGATGTAACGCATGTGTAAGTCTGAAAAGAAAAGAAAAGGGGGGGGGGGGTTCCAAAAATATCCGCCAAAATCTAGTCTTGTCACCTAAAATCTCATTGAATGTGGCTGCGAACTAGACATAGATGCCGCCTTAAAGGTAATCAACCATGAACCAGCAAAAAACAGTGTATACTGAGTGCGTTCGCGCTTAGTTGACGGCCGATACCGTTAGTAGGCAGGTTAGTCCATTGCAGTTTAGGGAAGGCCGTCTTGGAGGAACTGGTTTTTCCCGCGCGAAAAACCAGTTTCGGCAAGACGCCCTTCCCTAAACTGCAATGGACTAACCCGTCTGCTAACGGTATCAGGCGTCAGGTCTGCGCGAGCGGACTACAACTTTTTAAGGAAAGGGAAAAAATGGACTGAACTATGGGAAATGTCATTTACTTTCAACCCTATGCATTTAAATGTAGACACTTAATGGTAGGGGAAAATTCGGTATTACGTAGGGAATTTTGGAAAATGTAAAGAGAATTCTGAGTAGCAGTGCTCTACAACACTGAAACTGCCCCTTGTTTATATATGGCCTCACACTCCGTCTCTCGTTCAGTTTCATAGTGGGGTTGACTCGTTGAGGCGAGACACAGCAGACGGTTTTCCTGCCGCTCGTATGTGATATGAGCTTTTTAATATATTTTCGTTAAGCTCAGTAGTGCCTGCGTTCGTACAATAGTTCTTGATTCGTAGCTGGTTGGGTTTTTTTTTTTTACATCCACATTGGTGCAACGTTTGAAAAATTAAATCTTATTGCATGCTGACCTGCTTCTAGTGAGCAGTCTGTTGGACATTGAAACTGGATGGTTGTTGAAAATCGTGAATTTGTTTGTTATGCGAATGTCTGTTAGGTTTATTTTCAAGTGATTAATCTTCGAGTTTTGCCTTTACGGGTCAATTGCTGTCAACGTATTTTGATGATTTGTCATTTGATAATTTACGCGATATAAACTGTGATTGAATTATGCGATTTTCAATTAATATTTGAAGTTTTGAAAAGTTATGATACTTCGTCTTCATGAACATTTTGGAAAACCTTCTTTGTGATTTACGATATCTCTGCCTACATAAATTATAATTTCTGTGACTGAATTTATAGTGGACGGTCTTTGTGATAGCTTTCGTATTTGCATAATGCTTGCAAATTGTTCAAGACAAATTAGTAGCGGCAACGTGTGATAGTAATCAATTGGTATTTAACTATACGATAGTAATATATCCTTTAAATTGTGTGGTGAACACTTGTGTATCCATTTTGTGATAGCTTTCGTGTTTGCGTAGCTTTTGCGAATTGTTCAAGACAAATTGATAGTAACAAACTTCGACAGTTATCAATTAGCATTTAATTGTGTTGCGATAATTTTCATTTTTGAGCAGTGTTTTGCAAATCGTGCAAGTCTAAAATTAGCGGCAACGAGTGATTGCAACCAATTAGTATTTTATTTCTACGTTTGAAATATATTCTTTAACTGTGAGATAAACTTTTAGACCTCGGCTGAAAAGCTCTAAATTGTAGCATTCACCATTAATTTCGCCCCGAAAAGAATTCGGGCCCATGAAAGGAAGATTCATAGTCATGTTCCAATTTAGCGAGTTAACAGGTTTGCGTTGCTTAAAATAGTTTTTGGTTTATTATTTTCCATCATTAATATACGAATAATATGTCGTTTTCAAATAATGAGTACTGCGATATGTACATGGTATTTGAAGAATGTGGGGGAGGGATGCTAGTGCTGCATCTCGTTTGTATGGCGAACGATATCCAGATCTCCAACATCCAAGCTATAAGGTATTTTTACGCTTAGATATTCGAAAGAGAGAAACTGGCCATGTATCACTTTTCCCAAATTTACAGAGTCGTCATCGGGAAATAGAACCCAGAGAAAATGTTGAAATCGGAACATTTGCATGCTGCGACGTCAAATAAAACATTTAAATTGCCTTCTTTAATCTTTAGCCTTTTTCCGAAAAGTCTCAATATTTTCACAACTTTTATGTGACTTTTTCAAATGCTTAAATTCTTAATGCTTTTTCTTTAAAATTTGCAATATTCTCTTTCTATGAACTATAGGAATGGACGATTTTTTCCAAATTTGCTCTACTTATTAATTACAGTATCCGCTATTACTGTAAATGCCTGTTCCTGTTTCCCGTGAATTTGTTTTTCATTCCTCACGAACTGATAGAACTTAGATACCTGAAGAAATGTAGGTAACACTCTTTCATTTAAATCTTCCGCATCCCCAATAAAAGGACACTTTGCTTGATTCCTTGTTTGAATTATACCCTTAGACAAAGACATCTCAAATGAAGTACGGACACTAATAAACTAATAACTTTTCTCACTTAGTAACTCGAAGGTTATGAAATGTGAGCTAAAATTATCTGAGAAAGGCCACGTATTGATGGGCCATATGTTTCTATGTGCCCCATCCCATATCCAACGTGCGCTTGCGCAATGCGCATCAGAGAAGTATGCTTGACTTTGTGTTATAGACCTTTCGATAGCAGTGGGGGGAAGAGGGGTACTCATGTATGTATTTGAAAACAGGCATTTAATAAAAATGCTCCAAATATCCGAGGGAGAGAACAACGATAAAATGAAAATAATGTTAAAGGAAAAAACAAAACATGAAAAAATCATAAACTATATCTTAAAACCCGTAAAATGACAGATTTTCCGCAAAATTCCATGTTCTTGCTTGATTTATAAAGAACTTTAAATGTTCAGTCTATTTGTTATGATCAATTTTAATATTAGATGCTACTTTTTCACCAAATTTTATTACGTTAAAATAAAAAATTGTCTTCGAAAAAGTTTCTAAAATAATATAATTTTCCTTATTTTTTTTTCAAATTTTTAATGGCTTTGCGTGGGTGAATGAAATTAATATTTACCAAATTTTGCATGAGGTCTTTTCTTGCCTAAAGGTAACTTTTTCGCTCTATTCCCAAAAGTTTGTTTAAAACAGATTTTTTTCGATCCACCCTACGCTATACAACTATACATCATACATCATATATATACTACAACTATACAGAACATAAAAACGATTTAGTATGAACGTCTGGGCTGGAATTCTGTGCATCGTTCTCGTAGAGATATACGTTCTTCCTGACCGTTTAAATGACGAAAACTGCCCAATATTTTTGAGAGAAGTCCTCCCTCAGTTATTGCGTAACGGTGTTTCACAAGAGCGTCAGGAGCGAATGTGGTTTCAACATGACGGGTGCCCAGCCCATTAGGATGCAAACGTTCGATAACATCTGAACATGCAATTTTCTCAAAAATGGATTGGAATGGGTGGACCTATAGTATGGCCACCAAGATTTCTCGATTTGACTCCCTTAGACTTTTTTCTTTGGGGTTACTTAAAAGAAAAAATCTATTGTATTCCGTCAACAGGTCCTGAAGACCTGATTGCGAAATTTCACGCGGAAATAGTGACGATTGATTGCAACATGTTACGTCAGGTACAGCGGGAAATCGAGAAACGTGCATTATATTGCCTTAAGAACAATGGTGGCCATTTTAAGGAATCATTTCGCTGATATGATACATATCCACTATTATCATCATACGAGGGCGAATCAGAAAGTCTTTGCCCCTATTTTTTATTAGCCAAAATAAGGTACATACAGGTAATTACAAATATACGTACTATTCTACGTACCTTACACTATTTTTCCACATAGTCCCCACACCGGTTCAGACATTTGTCCCATCGCAGCACTAAATTTGAGATGCCCCTGTGGTAGAATTCGTCCGGCTGACTGTGGAACCACCGTCGGACTGCTGTCTTGGCTGTATGGTGGGTGGTCCAGACTCTCCCAGTGAAATGACCGGAGCTTGTCGGCGGTTCTGATTGCATACAGTCCGGACAAATTCTGCAGGGCCTCAAATTAGTAACTGGATTGGACAAATGTCTGAATCGGTGTGGGGACTATAGGAAAAATAGTGTAAGGTACGTAGAATAGCACGTATATTTGTAACTAACTGTATGTACCTTATTTTGGCTAATAAAAGGTAGAGGCAAAGACTTCCTGATTCGCCCTCGTATTATCATAATATATTATAATTACATATATTATCATTACCATATATTATCGTGGCTTTTATCATCATCATAATTATCATACATTTTCATTGACAATGTTATAGACGTTTCATAATTTAGAGGAATACTTCACAAATTTTTATTATTTTGAACTTTCTGAATGAAGTAATTCCTGCAAGACGCACAATTTTAGCTTTTACTTTTCGTTGATAAATCATAGGAATCATTAATTTTAGATACTTTTCTCATTTATTTCGAGTTGTTGGCGCAGTATAGCCCAGATGCTCTTGCGCCATAAAAATCCAAACAAATATGTTTTAAGTTGATGAATTTAAGTAGCTATACAAGTTGTATGAATTTCGTCATCAGTTTAACCCTGCCTAGCCCAACGACATCCAAATCAAAGACATCCACATAAAAATGGATTTGGCCGCTTAGTTAGGCGAGCCAGAGAAAATGAACAAATTTCTATGATTCCTAATTTTGAGAGGGGGTAGCCTAAAATCAGTACCCTCGGTATGCAGAAGAAGTTGTCCTCCTAGCTGTTCTGCAGAATCCAGAACGAAGTAGTTGCTCTTTGGCACGAAAATTTCAAATAAGTCAAGCATGTTGCGGTATCCATTTTACAGAGAGAATTGCTTCATCCGTACCATTACACGCAAGTTCAAACGTTAGTAGCCACAGATCCTACATTTGTCAACCTCATTTTGTGAGTGGTTACTTAAATGTCACCCGAGCTTCTTAAGCCGTATTTTCTGGACCAATGAAGCATGTTTCAACTAATGTTTGTATTGGCCCTTTGCTTTTCCTGACATTTATTAATGACCTTTGTTTGACTACACATGATCTCACAAAAATTTTATATGCTGGTGACGCTAGTCTTGTTTTTTTTAATCTTCATCATCTATCAATTTGGAAACCTCGATTTTACATATAAATTCCAGACTCACAGATATAGGTAATTGGTTTCTATCAAATAGTCTGATACTGAACGTTTCAAAATTGAGGTCTATTTTGTTCACCAGACGTAAAAACGTCCCAAATATTTTGCCTGAAATATAAATAAGAAACACAACTTTATTCTACATAGACACTATTAAATTCCTTGGTTTGTTTTTGAGGCCGATCCGAAATGAAATAGACACATTGATTTCGTCTGTGCAAAGATTCGGAGGGACATTGGAATCATATACAGAACATCATTGACTCTTCCTCTACGCATCAAACTAATTTTATATCATGCCCTATTGCTCCCACATATGCAATATTGCATTGCTGTTTGGGGAAGCACACTATTGAATAATAGTGCAAGGGAGAACTAAAGAATTTTAAACTCCAAAACATTTTTATCAGACTTATAAGAAATTCGCAGAATAATACTATTGATACATATAGATATGATAAGATTCTTCCAATAGATGTGTTATATAAATTTCGAATTCTACTTTATATGTTTAATAGAATTAAGATGAATGAATAGGCAGACATAATATTTATTAATAATTACTTACATAACTATGAAACCAGAAATATACATGCATTATTTCCTCCAAACCCTAAAACAAATCTCCTTAAAATGAATATAAACTTCACTGGTGCACACCTATGGAACAATCATCGGCCCGAGATCTCTTCACTAAATAACATGTATCTTTTCAAGAAAAGAATGAAGATTTTTCTATTGCTGGACTGGTAATTACCTTGTTTTACTACCACATTTAAATTGTGAGTTACTTTTTTTTCTAGGTCTTACGTCTATTTCTATATATCTTTCAATCTAGTAGTGTTTTATATTAGCTTAGATGGCTCGGTTTGAATTCTAACTTCTACATATGCTTTGATTATATTTTCACCATTTACCGTTAATTAGCTGCGCTTTTCTTTTCCATTCTCTCTTCTCCATTTCTTTTTATTTTGCCTTTTCTTTTGTTGTGGGGGAGCCAGTTTTATCAGGTTGTTTAAACCCTTTTCTAACTGATTTCCCTTAAGCTCTGTTTTAGAAATACCTGTCTTTTAAGCTGTGTTGCATTTATCTAAATAGCATCTTATGATTAATAGACCTATATATTAGTTTATTCACTTTTTGTTGTAATAATATTATATTTTGTTATTATTTTATCGCCTATTCTGTTCTCATGTATCTTTGCTTTGTAATTGAATTGTTTTACATCCTGCGCTTATAAATAAATTTGTATTGTATTGTAAAATGAGATTTTTAATGTTCATAACAGCCATTATTGGTCATTAGAAAATCGCCATGTTCATAAAGAATCTGTGTCACAGACGGGATTTAGTGTAAACACGTGGATTAGAATCATCAGGATCACTCGTGTTGAGTCTTATATTCCACCCAATCGATTAAATGGGCCAAACTACTTGACTTTTTTGGGGGGAAGTTTTGCCAGAACTACTTAACAACAGTGTTTTTCACGATCGTCAAGACAGAATGTGTTTCTAACACGATGGATGCCCGGCCCACTATTATAGAGATGTTCGAGAATGGCTGAGTATTAAATTTCCAGAAAAATGGATAGGTAGAGGAGGTCCGGTAGCATGGCCCCCCAGATCACCTGATCTCACGCCATTAGATTTTTTTTATGGGGACACATTAAAATTCTTGTGTACAGAATACTACTGACGGGGATCGAGGATGTAGTGGCGAAATTTTAAGCTGCTTTCGCAATTATAGGTTGCGACATGCTACGTTGCATTCAACGTGACATTCTAAGGCAAGAGTTTTCTTGTCGCACAAATAACGACGGCCATTTCGAAAAATTGCTGTAAAAAAAACAATTTTTCTTCCTATTGGAAATGAAACTTGTTTATTATGTATCTTTTAATTAATGTATTAAAGATAAGCTAACTGTTGTAAAAAATGATGTTGAGCGTTATTAGTTTAATTCAGTACAAATTGCTAGTGCTTTTAAGTACACAACGTACATTTTCATTTCTCAGTACAGGAAGCACATTTTTTAGGAACCTTATCATTGATCTATTGACTACGTATTAAGATCAAATACTCGCCTAGTATTCTTAAGCATTAATAAACATTTTGGATAACGTGGTCCTATTCACTAGATTTCATAGTGTCCCCATGGCGTGGTTGGCTAAGGCATCAGTCTGACAACTCACTAGGTGTGTGTTCATATCCCTTGAACGCCACGGTTGTTTTCCTTTGTAAGTATCGCGTGGTTCAGAGGTCACGTAAAGCCAGCGGTCCTGTCTCAGATAGCCGATGATGTAGCTTTTGAACATAAAACTATGAAACAAACCAACCATTGGATTCATTAGGATTTAAGAATAAGTGCAATAATATAATACAGTCGAAATCACAATTTATGCAAATTGACACGACAAAGTAATTCTATGCATGTAAGCGGGTTTTACATATAAGCTGAACTTTCTGAACTACTGCTAGCAAATAATTTGCTCATTACATTTTTATGGTATTGTGTTCTTGAATTATTTATTCCTATGTCTAATTTTATAAATTACCTTCATTTTTTATTTCAATATTTATAATGTACAGCACTATTAATCTAGTCATAAAAATAAAAAGTAATATAGTAGTAATTACAATAAAATATTTACTATATTTGTAGAGAAACTCAGTAAACTTTATTTGCAGGCATGGATGTTCTGATGACAGATTAAAGGTTTGATCTATTAAAGTATTAACGTTTTTCATATTAAAATTGTTTGACCTTAAATAATCTTGCAAAAGCATTAAAGCAGAAACAACGTCTTTACGAGTATGCACATTTTTCACTTCATTTGGTATTATTTCTTCGTCTACAGTATCTAAGATACCTTTAGCACTTACGATAATTCAGAACATCTTCCTTGGTAAGTTCACCATAGCAATGCAAATAGTAATCAATTTCGATGAAATCATTAAACTCTTCTTCTTCTTCTGCAATCTCTGTTGGGATTTCCACTATCGAGCTTTTATCTTCAAGGAACTCATCACTTTCAACCAGACGAGAAAACGCAGCTTTTCTGATACAATTTTGTATTGTGACTAATTTCAAGGACTGTTTGATGATATTCACTGCTTTCCAGACGTTAATTGTTTTGGCAAACTTTACTAAGGACTGTTCTTCTTCTTCTTCTTCAAGAAAAAGAAGCTGTGTGCAAATAATTTGTCATTGGTAGTATACCTTGAAAGTACATACTATAAATAAAAATTTCCAACCACTTGCTGTAGATTGAAAACTTCATAAAATTTGTTTGCATATATCTGGTTTAAATTCTGTAATAAAACATTCGTTTGGCTTCAAAATACTTGCACGTATGACGTTCGCGCATGTATAAAATCGCAATTAAGCGGGTTCAGATAACACTAGAAAGACGGGAGAAATTTTTAGGCTCGATATTTTAGGCATGTATGCCACCTTCGTATATATGCTAACTGCCTATATGCGAATTCGACTGTAACATCATCGAATTGGAGGTTTATTTTTAGGATATTTTGTAAAAAGCAACGGTAATTCGCTTATTCCAATTCAAAACACCGAAGTTAGGCACCGCTAGGCGAGTTTAGAACAAAGTTTGTGACCTCTTTGGATTTGTCAGTATATTGTTGAGTGTTGACTTAAGTTCGAATCGTAGCTGCACGGTGAAATTCGCAAGAAAACGAGTATTCATTTGTGAGCTCATCCCATAATGCTGATGGACTGGCTGGACTGACAAGGAACCCCCCACCCCGAGCTCACACGCCGAATCTAACGAATTTAATTTAGTTATTAATACGCACTATAAGAAACCTAATGTATGAAAATTAGCAGCCATCTCTTCAGAATAATGCTAACAATAATTAATAAAAAATGAGTTTGAGTTGACAGAAGAGAGACTTCATCGGAATTTGGAGCCTTTTAATTTCTTTCATCAATGAATTTTTAAAAGATACGTGTAATGAAGCGCGGACACGGAATCGTAGGGGTCACTACCCCCAAAAGTGTATTTTTTCACTGTAAAGAATTCAAACTCATGATAAATGAAGGCTGTTATTCCAAAAACATGACAAATTCTGTCCTTGGGCCTCTAAAGTGGAAGTCTGTGTCCGCCCCTGCTTGTAATGTAGGCAATTTAGCATAAGTGCTGTCACGGTTTATCTACAACAGCGATTCGCTGTATTCCTGACAGTATGGGTGCTGGTATGAAATATATTATTAAATATAAATATTTCTTCGTTTACAACCAAACCTGTTGCAATTACTTTCCCATAATTTTACAAAGCTTCGATAATTTAATTTTTGTGATTTATTTCTTCTTCTGAGTAAAGGGAAAATGTCATATTATTCGAAGAAAATTTCTCAAAAAGCATCTAAACCACATTAAATATATTTATAGTCTGTTCCATGTTATCCTCACACGGATAAATAGAATACAAGCGGTATTTTGTAGCATAATTTTCAAAATCCAAATAAATGCTTCTTTTATGAATGAATTGAATTTCAATTTAAAATGTGATTATAAAAATTAAAGTAAATGGTTTTCTGCTATGCCTTTCATAAATAAAATAAAAAGATTATAGAACTTCAACTTAACAAATATAAAAAAAAAAAGAACTTTACAGCTACTTTAAAATCTAATACATTTAAATCCAATAATATAATGCAATTAACCTAATCAACCGCTATTCAATCTAATAAAATAACGCTCCTATCACTGGACGTATTCTAAACTTTTAAAATACGACTTCACGTTCGCTTTTCTCCTTTTTAGACCAACTAGCTATCTCGCCACGTATTTTGTAACGGCCTGGAGATACTAGTATATTTGTAAAGTCAGAATCAAAACAAACTGGGTCCTTACTGTAGCCGTAAGGGGGCGTCGGAGACGGGATAACATCAGTCCGTCACCCCCTTCTTGTGTGTAATTTGTAAATAAGACTAAAGTATTTAACATCCATTGTGGAGCTGTTGCGACGGGGATTCCATAGGACGCAATATAAGCGTTGTAATTATGGCTTTTCGATTGGTAAGCGTAGGCTTACCTTTTTAATTTAATTTATTCGTTTGCTTACTCAACACTGGTTACGTTGGAAAGAACAGTCAAATGCTTGCGGAGCAAGGACTGGTGTCGTAAGTTATTCGTTGAATTCTGGTTGTAGAATCATTGCTGGAGTAGTAAATGCCTAGTGGAAGCAGCGTTATTACCGTGACCAGTCTGCGGATTAAAGAAACGTGTTCAACTGCCGACCTTGCGTCATAAAAGATGTAGAGCTGTTTACATCGGAAGGAAGAGACTGATTCAACGGACTGCCAAAAAGGGTGATATTGCTTTTGTTATATTTTTAGTTAAGACTAACCGGTAAGGAACTCTACTTAATAGTTTAACTCAGACTTTAGTTAACCAGCTCGGTCATTTCGGGACTTATTAATAAGGGTAAATTGGAAGTGAAGACGTCAGTTATGGAGAACTAGTTTATTGGTTTAATAGGACTTGTTGATTAAACCCAGTATTGAGTCCAAGTGCTTAGAAAGATCTGTGTAGAAGAGCCCGAGACGTCAGCTGCTGGATACTAAGTCCAGGTTAATGCTTTGGTTTAATATTGCTGTAATTAACCAAAAATTGGTAATTGGATATTACGCTATTTGTTTAGTTAATCAATTTAATGTATTTGTAGTAACACTGCCCCAGTTTGGTCCTCACAAGTAGATGGGTTCTTAAGCAGTTCCAGAGTTTGCCATGTGATTTTTGACATATTGATTAGTTCCAGTACAGACATTCGCTCGAAAGGATGGATGGCTTGAGCTTGAATGTTATTACTACTGTTGTAACTTTTAGAGCACAATAAACACCTGTTCACGATCTCGTATATTGTTTGCCAATGTTGACCAACACGCAGCTACTTTATTTTCCGATAGATAAATATGTAACAGATAGTATATCACTTTTATTTGCTAAGTTAAAAGCAAGTCACCGTTAGGAGCAATTGACTAACGCTAGTTGTTATATTGGCACCCGAACAGGGATTCGAAATGCCATATTGCCGCTCAGCGTGTTATATTGGTTAACGCCGACAAAGGTTTTTGACCCCATGTAAAAATACTAGTTGGTTACATTGGCCGTTGAGTTACTGGTACTGTTCTAGTATAAGTCCCATTTGGTGAAAAATGGGGATAATTATGTACCGACGCCAAATTTTAATCTTCGCTATTAGTTAAGCAAGTTTGTTAACAAGGTTTGCTTGGCGACTTGTTTTTGTGACAAGATTGTAATCGGGTGTTACTGTTGTATAATTAGACCCTTTAAATTTAGATAATGGACTGTAATAAGTGAATAGTTAGGGGGAAGTGTTAAAAATTCTTTTTTTCCTTCTCGTTATTAAGCACCAGCAGTTCACCCGCCGCTAGTATTGGAATTCGTTGTCCGTGGGGGGTGTTGTCTATAACTTCTTAGTGACGCCTGCTAGGAGCCCCCGGCTGTGATACTCCCCTATAGGACCTTACTGGTTTAATAGATGTGAATTTAAGTTATACCTGTAATAGATAGAAATTTTTCTCCTGCTTTATTTTCACAATAGAAACAAATGTGCTTTTGATAGTCCGTCGCAAGTAAGATTCAGCGACATCGCGTGGATGGGGTTGAAATCAGAATATACCCTTGTTAATTTAAAAGAGGAATTTGTTCCACAGGAATAATCTAGCATGTTTGCGCCACAGGGGGTTCCAGGGGAGACACAAATAGCAAATTTTCAGAAGACAATGGATGTCCGAAGCAACGTTGAAGAATTTTTGGATTATTGCCAAGACAGGGATGTCCTTTACCGATTAGGTGAAGCAGATTTATTGAGATTGGCGGCTTTAAATCTCCAAGGAGAGTCGTTGAAATGGTGGAGGTTAATAGGTAAACTCCAAATTAGATTGAATTCTGAACATCCATGGACTGAATTTTGTAGAATTTTAAGAGATGTATCCACGTTTCAAAAACCGAACGGAAATTGCCAGTCTATTATTTTCAAGGAGTTTTATAGCTAATTATTCAGTAACTGATTTTGTCTTGGAAACAATTGCTTTATACCAATCGTGGACTAGAGATTACAATGAATGTGAAAGTATTCAAATTATTAATGAGCAACTTTGCGGTGAGCATCAGTTGGTGTTACGCTGTAGAGCTATAAATACAGTGTCGGAATTGTTAACTTTATTACGCGAGTTAGAGAGGGACGGACAGCTCTCCTGCTGTTAAGAAACAAGCAGTAGTTAACTGAACAAATTCCTGCTGGTGAGGAAAGAAGGGAACCAACTGAATCCAAACCTCGGCTACTTAAATGTAGAACTATCGGTCACGTTGTTAAAAAGTGTAGTGAAGTGCCTGCTGTTGACAAGACAGTTGCTATATTAGAAACTACGTACAGTAAAGAATTCTTAGAACCTAAATGTATCGGGAAACACCTTGTAAGGGCTAAAATAGATACCGTATCCAATATTTCAGCTGTTAGTGAGGAATGTGCCAGAAGGTTGTTAGATCAAATTAACGCTGAGTTTATCGATGACAAAAGGAAGTTAGTTACTGCGGTAAAGCCTTTTTTTACCCAGGGCAAGGTTAAATAGTCCCTGTTCGGGCGCAAATATAACAACTATCGTTAGTCAATTGCTCCTAACGGTGATTTACTTTTAACTTAGAATATAAAAGTATACTATCTGTTACATATTAATTTAACTATCGGGAAATCAGGTAGCTACGTGTTGGTTAACATTGGCAAACAATATACGAAATCGTGAACAGGTGTTTATTGTGCTCTAGAAGTTACAACAGTAGCAATAACGTTCAAGCCCAAGCCATCCATCCTTTCGAGCGAAAGTCGGTACTGGAACTAATCAATACGTCAAAAATGACATGGCAAACTCTAGAACTTTTTAAGAACCCATCCACTTGTGATGACCAAACCGGGGCAGTGTTACTACAAATACATTAAATTAACCAAACAAATGGCGTAATATCTAACTAGCAATTTAGGTTAATTACAGCAATATTAGACCATAACAATAACCTGCACTTGGTATCCAGCAGCTGACGTCTCGGGCTCTTCTACACAGGTCCTTCTAAGCCCTTGGACTCAATATCGAGTTTAATCAACAAATCTATTAAACCAATAAACTAGTTCTCCATAACTGACGACTTCACTTCCAAGTTACTCTCGTTCCTTATTAACAAGTCAAGACATATCCTAACTGGCTAACTGAAGTTTGGGTTAGATGAACTATTAAGTACGGTTCCTCACCGGTTAGCCTTAACTAAAAATATAACAAAAGCAATATCACCTTTTGCGGCAATTCGTTGAGTCGGTCTCTTCGTTCCGATGTAAACAGCTCTACATCCTTTATGACGCAAGGTCGGCAGTTGACCAACACGTTTCTTTAATCCGCAGACTGGTCACGGTAATAACGCTGATTCCACTAGGCATTTACTACTCCAGCAATGATTCTACAACCGGAATTCAGCGAATAACTTAAGACTCCACTCTAGTCCTTGCTTCGCAAGCATTCGACTGTTCTCCTCAACGTAGCCAGGGTTAACCAAGCAAACGCATAACTTAAATTAAAAAGGTAAACCTACGCTTACCAAGTGAAGAGCCGGAATTACAACGCTTACATTGCGTCCTATTGAAAGCTCCGACACGACATCTCCACAGTGGATGTTAAATATTTTAGTCTCATTTATAAATTACACACGAGAAGGGTGGCCGAACTGAAGTCATCCCGTCTCCGACGCCCCCTTACGGCTACAGTAAGGACCCAGTTGGTTTTGATTTTGACTTTACAAATGAACTAGTTTCTCCAGTCCGGTACAATTTCGAAAACGGTTGCAATTGGCGCTACTTCAAATACCTTTTTAACAATTTCTCAATTTCTTGGCGGGAGATAGCTGCTAATTTTCATACATTAAGGATTTTAATGTGTCTACATTAAGCTCAATTAAATTCGTTAGATTCGGCATGTGAGCTCCGAGGAAGTGGGGGAGGGGTTACTTGTGAGTTTTCCTGACTTTCTCAGTCTGTAATGTAAATATGAGCCAATCTCCTAAAAATTCCTCTAATGAGGCAATCCTCTCTATCTCTCCAAGGGGAGCCGGTGCTTACACGCTTCTCCCCACTTCCTAAGTCCTTTAATAACTTGAGAAAAGCAACAAAAGTTGAATATTATATTCAAATTTAGCCTTCTTATAAAGACCGAAGTATAGGAGGGGGCAACATAGGGTGAAGTCCAGGCCCCCACCACAAATAATTAATAGGCTACGTATTTTTGTACAATAAAAAGAGGAATATTGACTTTGTGCCAGTGAAACTCGTAACGTGTCTTATGTTCAGTGTTTTTATTAGATAAAGTGAAAGAAAATACAATGTTTCAGTAACATAAGCAAACGTTTTATAAGGGGTTATGGATGTACTAAGAGGTGGGGAGAGTTTCGGCAACCAAAATTTAATTGTATACAGGAAAACAAATGGCTAATGAGGGTTATGATCCCACCAACCTCTAACCCTGTGTTACAAGCAGTTTTTATGTTG
>QLNU02014176.1:44044361-44060300 GCA_006491805.2 Dysdera silvatica | reverse complement strand
AAAAAATGAAAATAGGAGAATGGAATTTGTGTATAAATAAACAACAAAATGAGGTAATTCAACCTTTCTTTAATAACCTAACAACCCTAACCTAACCCCTTTAACTACATCACAAAACGCAAATTCTGCGCGTTTCTCAAATAAATGGCGTATGAAAAACTTATCCGTTGGTCTATTTGAAATTGTGTTGAGCATATTTGAAATTGTATCAATTCATAAATTGAAGCATGCAATGATATCCTACAATTAATTATAGCGTGTCCCATAAAGAACGCAGTTTTTGAGTGCATAATAACGTACAAATTTATTAATGAAATTGAGTAATTTACATATTACATATTTACATATTTTTGTAGTGTATGCCACCTGTGATTAATTATGAAATATGATATTACTCAAATGTCCTCCACGACTCTGCAGGCACACTCTCGCTCATTCGATGAAATTTTTCGTAACTTTTCGGCATATTTGCACCTCTAGTTTTGAAATTACATGCTGAATCTCGGCCTTGAGCTCTGGAAGTGATCGTGCTTTGTTGGAGTACACACGAGATTTCAAATACCCCCACAAAAAGAATTCCATTCTCCATTCCTACGACGATCATGCGCCGTTCGGCGCTCTGTGACTATTAACCACGAAGACAACAGATGGCAATCGTGTAAAGTTCAGTGCTGCCAACCTACTAGAACAGAAATGGCGGGCATTTCAAAAGTTGCGTTCTTTATGGGACACCCTATATATAGAATCAAGTAAGATGATCCCTGATGTGATGTGCAAAACAGTGGCGGTTCTGGAAAAAATGTGGGGGGGCACAAATTCCTGCCAGTGTGCAGTGGAGCCCTTTAAATTTGTTCGTTATAATTAAAAAATAAAATCTAGTTATATTTGGGGTCATACCCATCCCGGCCTTAGCCTAGAGCCACAACTTCTTTCAAATAACATTGATAACAATGTGCTACATATGTTACAAAATTAACGTTAATGTAAACAGTTGATTACATTGTTATCGATGTTTGAAAGAAGTTGTAGCTCTAGGCTAAGGCCGGGGTGGGTATGACCCCAAATATAACTAGATTTTATTTTTATATATATATTGTTGACCTAACAGAATTATACTAGTATATTAGTACAGAGATACACCTTTAGTTAAAATTAGGTTGATATGGTGTTTTGTTGAGAAAGTGCAGCTAATAGAGGAAATCTGCTGTAATAACATCTCCACAGCCAGGTTTGTGAAATGCATAAAGTTTATAAAACGCAAATTCGTAATTCTTTATTTCAAAGCATTTATCGAATAAGAAAAATGCACTAACATTAGTGTAATTCGATAAAACCTTAGCTCAGCATTTATTATGCTTTACGTTGCTTAAATAAGGCCTGTTTTATCATTCAAAAAACTATAATATTTTACTTGGAAAATTCAATTTCGAACGATTCATTGAAATAAAATTATATTCATTTGTTAAAGACTATTCGAGAAAGAAAACATTCCAATAATTCTGGGTTCTTTTCTCAAAATTTGATTGTTTATTTAAATGAGCACCGATTGTTTATTTAAATGATTGTTTATTTAAATGAGATTTTCTAAAACACCTGAATGCATTGTAAAAACACATTTTAATACAATTAAAGAAAACGTAGTATACAGCACACCATACTTGTTCGTTAAAAATCGATTTAAAATTTAAATTCGAGTAGTGTTTCTCAAACTTTCATTTACAGGGAACCCTTTTCTCACCACATGTTTAGCCGAGGAAATTTCCCCATAAACATTTAAAGAAGACCTAAAAGGTTAGTTTTTATCATTGTTTGACATAAACATACAAATGAGCAATAAATATAGACCAATATGCAGAAATATTGAAGTAATGAAGTAACTCCAGTTAAAAGTAATAGTTATTAATACTTTAAATGTTTAATTTAATTGACTAATTCGCCAAAAGATAAATTAATTCGAATACATAGTGGAACAAATTCAGTACGTCTCTTTTTGCGGAGCCTTCGTGGTACGTGTGTACACGTCGATGGTAAATTGAAGAGTGATTGTTATTTTAGAATTCAAAACGTACTTACATATTGTTGCCAAATACAAAATGTAAAATTATAATTATTCAATCTATATGGAAAACCTGAAATAAAAGGAAACAATTTGGCGTTTTCACAATTTTAGAATCTGCATGTATTAAGTTTGTTTTTCTTTCGTTTTTAAGTGGCAACAGTTAAGAAAGCCTGCGAAGTGAACTAGAATTTCTATTGTGGGAGCTCACAAGTATAAAAATTAATAATGTTCTGTTGTTGCTGGGTATAGTTATTAACAAACTCCCTGTTTTCTATTAGTAATCTGCGCTATTTATTATAGTTAGCACTAAGCGGTTGTCATGGGGGGATTGCAAAATTTACAGATCTTCTTGGGATTGTTCATGTTTTACAAATTGCCTTTGGAGCTCCAGGAGGATCGTTTCGGAACCTTGGGGGTGTCTTCGGAACCCATTTCGAGAAACATTGATGTCGCGAGTATACTGTACTTAGCATCTGCATTCCGATTTATTGAATAAAGGACTATTTTATCATATGTATCAATGGTCACCAAAAAAAAAAAAGTCCTAGAAAAGTTTTACAAGATATTCTTGCCCAAAAAGGTTAAAGAGCTTTTGAAATAGAATGGTTGCCTTTTTTATATTTCCTGTCGAACCTTTCGAAACAGGCTTTCAAACAAAGCGTAAAAAGTCTTCGGAAATATATTCTGGAGGATGTAAGAAGTGTTGCTAATTTTGGAAGTGCATTGTTGAGCTTTGACAAACGACGTCTTTCATTGCTAAAGAAGGAAATTTTATGTAGGAAAAGAATTTGCTTATGGCTTTCTTTACACCATCATGCGACCATTGTTTTGCACAACCATGGTCGTTAGTATCTTCATTTTTTTCAAAACAAAGTGGTTATTGTATGAGGAGACAGGTATTGCACGTAAGGAGAGAAGAATTCTTTTCATACTGATATTATTGCAGGAGCTATTTATTCTTTGTTTGTCGTCCACAGAGTGCGACTTCGTACGCTTTTATTTTGGTTATAATATTCCTGGACTCATAATATTCCCTTTTTCTACGTATGTCACTCAGATTTTCATTTTTTAAACTGAAAATATTCTTCTCCTTCATCAGGCTTCTCATTATTTTTCTTTAACATTTCTTCCTTTTCTTCTACGTGACAAGGTATGATAAAGAGTACGTTTTTAATTGGGTGCAAATTATTCCAACGCATTACATAGCATCCAGTACGCGCAAGTCATTTCAGGGTATACTTACGGTCTTTTGACTCGTTGAGTTTGAACGCGATTCTCCAAGTAAGCTTGGACATATGAGTGAGGTGATATCAATCGCCTATATAGTGCCTCCTAGTGAAAAACGGCTGACCATATTTCGCCGTCATCTGACCGCAGAAAGCTTTAAGATGACAATATGATTAAATAACTATGAGTAGTTGGCACACGGGGAAAAAAATAGCATGGAAGAACTCTTCTTTAATCTGATTTTGGTCTTTGAAATTTTTATTCGAATCCATCCATCCATCCATCCATCCATCTATTTATTTATTTATTTCGCCAAGACGCACAGTTATACACAATCGAGTACAGTGTAGTGGACCAACATCATGAATTGTGGCTTGGCGGGAAACCCGAGTAAAAAGCTGATATAAAAACGGTATAAAAATGTTTAGTTCTGGAATGAGGAAAACATGGAAGAAGAAAGGATTGTCAGTTTAGTATTGTTAAGTAGTTTAGGATATAGTATCCGGAAGTCTTCGGATCAAAGACATTCGATATTTACCGGGTTCGTTTTAAAAATGAGCAATTTCAATTGAAAATACTACGGGTATTCAAAAAAAAGCAAAATCACCGAAAAATGAAACAAAATATACCAAACCGCCATTTGAAACAGAACAGTTTATTGAATTGATTGGTCATTGAAATTTATTTTCATTCGCTTTAACCGTCTTAAATTTTACATTCATTATTATTTAAATTTTTTTGCCATCACTTCAGTCATCTGTTCTTTTTTTCCATTATATTTGCATTTTTTAATTTTTCATATCCCAATCAATGATACAATTTCAATAAATATGCCTGAGATCAATACTTCCGATATTGTAATACCTTATAATTGTAATGAAATATTTAGAAAACTTCCTACATGAAAGGATATCGATTTTAAAATAAGACATTACAAACTGTAATAAACAGTTTATTACGTATAGTTAAAATTACAAAACACATTGTAAACAAAATGAATTATTAATGGTGAAATCAAAAATATGATTTATATGGATGTAATTTATTGCCAACGAAGGAAGGCGAAAATTTCTAAATACAGACAGTTAATTTGACAACAGACCATTTACTTTTACTGTTTACATCATTTTAATTTTCGATCAATTTCTTAATTGAAAATTTAATTTTAAGAACTTTCATTATAATGATTAAAAGATATGTATTGTAGCGATGTCGTAAAATAATAGTTGGCTTTAAGTAAACGTTTAGTTTAAGATTAGCTACAAAGACAAAAGGTGAATGAGCCAGTCCTATTTATATGTGAAACATTCGTAAAACAAACAATAATTTAATAAATGCGAAATACTGGAAATACATCACCGTGATCGTATAGATGAAATAAATTATGGCCAACAATCTATTTCATATTTATAGCGCGAAATGGCTATCAAATGGACTGATTGTATTTGATCATACACAACCGATTTGGTCATTAACAGGAAAGTTGCTTAAGATTAATCTAATGAGTAAACTCTGCTGTTTGACAAATAGCTAGCAATAGCTCACCTTAGTAAATCATCAATATGCATAAATTATTCCAGTTTGATTCTGATAATGCGTGTCTACCATTAAACTATGTTCCCTCCTTAGCCTAGCCACGTTCCAGGCCGTCTATAACTTTATTTATATTAACAGCCTAACCTTATGCACCCTGCAACCTCATTCGGGAATAAAAGGGGAAAGACTCACATGTGGTGTCCCACGATGCCTATTCGTCCTTGCGCCACAAGCCTTCTCCAGTTATTTCTCGGTGTTGTATTGTTTAATGGTATAACGCACTGTTCGGTTGGTGATGGCCGCCACTGATGGCCCTTGCACCGTAAATGCCAGTCGTAAAACAATCTACGCTCAGCCTCACTCGGCTCCTTGCTTCGGAAACGCCAGTCGTAAACAATCAATGCTCAGATCCACTCGGCTCCTTGATTCGGAAACGCCAGTCGTAAACAATATACGCTCAGATCCTCTCTGCTCCTTGCTCGGTAAATGCCAATCGTCCACAATCAACGCTCAGAAGAAAAGAACGCTCAAAGAAACCATAAGCAAATTCTTTTCCTACATAAAATTTCCTTCTTTAGCAATGAAAGACGCGTTTGTCAAAGCTCAACAATGCACTTTAAATTACAACACTTCTTACATCCTCCAGAATATATATTTTAGAAGACTTTTTACGCTTTGTTTGAAAGTCTGTTTCGAAAGGTTCGACAGGAAATATAAAAAAGGCAACCATTCATTTCAAAAGCTCTTTAACCTTTTGGGCAAGAATATCTTGTAAAACTTTCTAGGACTTTTTTTTTTTTGGTGACCATTGATACATATGATAAAATAGTCCTTTATTCAATAAATCGGAATGCAGATGCTAAGTACAGTATACTCGCGACATCAATGTTTCTCGAAATGGGTTCCGAAGACACCCCCAAGGTTCCGAAACGATCCTCCTGGAGCTCCAAAGGCAATTTGTAAAACATGAACAATCCCAAGAAGATCTGTAAATTTTGCAATCCCCCCATGACAACCGCTTAGTGCTAACTATAATAAATAGCGCAGATTACTAATAGAAAACAGGGAGTTTGTTAATAACTATACCCAGCAACAACAGAACATTATTAATTTTTATACTTGTGAGCTCCCACAATAGAAATTCTAGTTCACTTCGCAGGCTTTCTTAACTGTTGTCACTTAGAAACGCAAGAAAACAAACTTAATACATGCAGATTCTAAAATTGTGAAAACGCCAAATTGTTTCCTTTTATTTCAGGTTTTCCATATAGATTGAATAATTATAATTTTACATTTTGTATTTGGCAACAATATGTAAGTACGTTTTGAATTCTAAAATAACAATCACTCTTCAATTTACCATCGACGTGTACACACGTACCACGAAGGCTCCGCAAAAAGAGACGTACTGAATTTGTTCCACTATGTATTCGAATTAATTTATCTTTTGGCGAATTAGTCAATTAACTTAAACATTTAAAGTATTAATAACTATTACTTTTAACTGGAGTTACTTCATTACTTCAATATTTCTGCATATTGGTCTATATTTATTGCTCATTTGTATGTTTATGTCAAACAATGATAAAAACTAACCTTTTAGGTCTTCTTTAAATGTTTATGGGGAAATTTCCTCGGCTAAACATGTGGTGAGAAAAGGGTTCCCTGTAAATGAAAGTTTGAGAAACACTACTCGAATTTAAATTTTAAATCGATTTTTAACGAACAAGTATGGTGTGCTGTATACTACGTTTTCTTTAATTGTATTAAAATGTGTTTTTACAATGCATTCAGGTGTTTTAGAAAATCTCATTTAAATAAACAATCATTTAAATAAACAATCGGTGCTCATTTAAATAAACAATCAAATTTTGAGAAAAGAACCCAGAATTATTGGAATGTTTTCTTTCTCGAATAGTCTTTAACAAATGAATATAATTTTATTTCAATGAATCGTTCGAAATTGAATTTTCCAAGTAAAATATTATAGTTTTTTGAATGATAAAACAGGCCTTATTTAAGCAACGTAAAGCATAATAAATGCTGAGCTAAGGTTTTATCGAATTACACTAATGTTAGTGCATTTTTCTTATTCGATAAATGCTTTGAAATAAAGAATTACGAATTTGCGTTTTATAAACTTTATGCATTTCACAAACCTGGCTGTGGAGATGTTATTACAGCAGATTTCCTCTATTAGCTGCACTTTCTCAACAAAACACCATATCAACCTAATTTTAACTAAAGGTGTATCTCTGTACTAATATACTAGTATAATTCTGTTAGGTCAACAATATATATATAAAAATAAAATCTAGTTATATTTGGGGTCATACCCACCCCGGCCTTAGCCTAGAGCTACAACTTCTTTCAAATAACATTGATAACAATGTAATCAACTGTTTGCATTAACGTTAATTTTGTAACATATGTAGCACATTGTTATCAATGTTATTTGAAAGAAGTTGTGGCTCTAGGCTAAGGCCGGGATGGGTATGACCCCAAATATAACTAGATTTTATTTTTTAATTATAACGAACAAATTTAAAGGGCTCCACTGCACACTGGCAGGAATTTGTGCCCCCCCACATTTTTTCCAGAACCGCCACTGTTTTGCACATCACATCAGGGATCATCTTACTTGATTCTATATATAGGGTGTCCCATAAAGAACGCAACTTTTAAAATGCCCGCCATTTCTGTTCTAGTAAGTTGGCAGCACTGAACGTTATACGATTTTCATCTGTTGTCTTTGTGGTTAGTAGACACGGAGCGCCGAGTAGCGCATGATTGTCATCTGTTTTCTGTACAGGTAGGAATGGAGAATGGCATTCTTTCTGTGGGGGTATTTGAAATCTCGTGTGTACTCCAACAAAGCACGATCACTTCCAGAGCTCAAGGCCGAGATTCAGCATGTAATTTCAAAACTAGAGGTGCAAGTATACCGAAAAGCTATGGAAAATTTCATCGCAAGAACAAGAGTGTGCCTGCAGAGTCGTGGAGGGCATTTGAGTAATATCATATTTTATACATAATCACAGGTAGCATACGCTGCAAAAATATGTAATATTAAAATTACTTAATTTCACCAATAAATTTGTATGTCATTATGCACTCAAAATTTTCTTTCTTTATGGGACACCCTATAATTAATTGTAGGATATCATTGAATGCTTTAATTTATGAATTGATACAATTTCAAATATGCTCAATACAATTTAAATAAACCAACAGCTAAGTTTTTCATACGCCGTTTATTTGAGAAACGCGCAGAATTTGCGTTTTGTGATGTAGTTAAAGGGGTTAGGTTAGGGTTGTTAGGTTATTAAAGAAAGGTTGAATTACCTCGTTTGGTTGTTTATTTATACACAAGTTCCATTCTCTCTCTCTCTTTTTTTTTTAGAAAACGCGTTAGAACAGCATCACAAAACAGAGGTTTCCCTTTCAGTTCCAGCAATAATGTCTTTTCAATTGCCAGTAAACTTAAGCAGCATAGCTTTTATTGTGTTTGCGTTTCCTGATAACATGTATGAATTCTCCCCAGGGCCGAAAAAGGAAGTTCATCTGTAGCGGTTGGGCTTGGAAGTGACATGATAAGTTCTGCTAACTTATAAATCTCTTTAAATACAACTTGAAGTTAATATTGTTTAGTCAATTTTAATGTCATAAACTAGTTTCGCAGCAAATTCATCAGAAGTAAATAATACTTTCAGTTCGTTTTTAAACTGAATATAATCAAAAATCTGGCCATAGAAATCCTTTAAGTTTTCTAAACTGTTATCAGGGAACACCTTAGCATATTGGCCTTACTTTTGGCTACAAAGAAGTTGAAAAAAATCAAGTTCCGAAAGCGAAGAATATCTTTCTTTCATCTGCAGATAAATGCAGTTGACTATTTCCTGGTACAATCGAAAACTTGAGCTCTTCTTCTCTTCAGACCCTTCCTGTCTTTTAGGTCTCGGTTGAACGATTTCCCGTTTTTCCTTTTTAATGCAAAAATCCAAATATCTTCAAATCCATGCTCCCTGTCATTTCTGAACTGCTCTATAGTATCATAAACATCCTTACAACAATACACTATATTATAGGATGGATTTGGCTTTATATTAATCAAGACATTACTTTTCAAACAATCTTTTAACATTTCGCTGTCACACGTGCCTTGTATTCCTCTGTAAGTAGTTTTCTATAACGCGTGTTTTCATACTTTGATTGACAACTACAGGAACATTATTCGTAAAATACAAACTTTTGGTAAATGTTTGACGACTGTGATAGGCCATAGCGCGATTTTCTCTCGAACATTGAAATATTGTTTTCAGATTCTTCCCCAGCAAATGCCACCGATTGGAATCTCTTCTATTTTATTTATGTTGACGTATTTTCAATTTATTTGCCAGAGATTAAATGTTTTGATGTGTTAAATATGTAGTTTATCACTGCATCATTACTCATCATTTATCATACATCATTTATTACTGCGCACCATTTTAATTTTTCTGTAAGTCACGTTATTATTATATACACTTAATTTATTTTATTTTTATTTGTTAATTTAATTATTACTTGATTTAATATTTATACTATTTAATAATCATATGAATTTAATAAACAATTTGTTTTATTTCAATTTTTATTTTTAATCAATTTATTGATCATTTTTAATGTAAATAGTCTACATGAATATTTTCTAGCGTTTTCTGCGCGCAACTAAATAACGGAACTAAGTAAGCCGGAGTTGGCTTAAATCCGGCTAAGATAACGGCGAAGACACAAATTCCAATCAAAACAACGCGAGTTCTACTTGACGATTCAAGTATTATCCATAGCCAATGAAAAGTCGTCATTGTCAGGTGTTGGACGGTTACCGCTCAGATTCGCAAAGGTTGCCAATCTTGTCGCCCTTACTAAAATCGAAGCGACACCAAGAAATTCAGCGCTAACGCGCCAATTATGAATATGTTAAACATTGCAATGGTGTGTGATAGGAATTTTTTAGAACTATGCTATAAAGGTGAATGTTATGCGATGTTTTCCCATAGATACATCTTAATTGTTTATTTTTCCCATAGAAAAGTGGAATTTTATTAACAATTAACTATTTTATTACCAATTTAATTCAAAATTTTATAATTTTGAATTAAATTGTGGGAGTTTTTAAAAGAAATAAATTCACAAACAAAATAACATAATATCGGTGATGTTGCTTGTTTCTGTGGGTGTTTGCCGTACACCTAGCACACCCTGAATATCGCCCTGATATATATCACCATCATATTCAACTATTATCTATCCACTGCTGGATAAAGGTCTCTACAAATGCTTTCCACAATAGTCTATCCCGAGCAATTCGCTTCCACGTCACCCCAACCTGTTTTCTTATTTCATCCACCCATCTAGTTTGAGGACGTTTTCTAGGTCTTCGGTGATCTTCTGGAATCGAGTTGAGAATTTCAATTGTCCATCGTTGATCAATTCATCTTGCAATATGCATAGCCCATCGCCATTTCACCCTTTTACTTTAACAATTATGTCCTCTACTCTAGTTTGCTCTCTCACCCAAGTGTTCTTCGATTTCTCTAGTTATACGGGAATTTAGATTTTGTGGAAGGATATAGAACACATAATAGAATTTGTGGATAAATACCACAAACACATATGTACCGGTGATCTTAATATCATCAGCAACCCCAACCTACGTCTTATAATGCTTTATGGTACCAATTTTAGACCAATGCCAAAAATCAACAAAGAGCGCTTCATTCAAAGCATCAACAGAGACATGTTAAAATTCTGCATAAAATAAGCTCTAAATATTCTTTACCTACAGAATGTTTTTCTGAATGGATTAGTAACATAGTCACACGAGCTCGAAAAAGAATTTTGGGTCTTCGATCAAACAATTACTCAAATATCAACTCTCGCACCATTCACAAAGACATCATGGAGCTCAAAAAATCTTTTATCATCACCAGTGTCGACAAAGCTAAAGGAAACTATGCTATCGTATGCAAAAAATTCTACCATGATCTAATTCTAAACGAACTTAACAACTCCTTTACTTATAAGTTATGTAAAGACAACTCATCCACCATAATGAAGCGCAACATTGTATTTAATAAACTACTTAAAGCACCGCATCATAATACAGTTTCTCCATATGTGTTCGCCACCGTCAAATTCCACAAAAATCCCACTAAATTCCGTTTCGTTACCTCATGCGTTAACTGCTATAACCATAATGCCAATAGCATCTTCTTTCAACTACTAAGAAAGTTATTACAAGAAATCCATAAGAATAAAGAAAACACCATTTTTGTCAAGAACAATACACCTGTCATCAACTATATTAACAACAACAATATTTCTGCAATCAACACATACGATTTTGAAAACCTCTTCACCAGTATTCCATTGGAAAAGTTAAAATACGTCCTCAACGACTATTATCATAATTTTTCACACCACCTGAACATTGATGAAAATCATTGGAACAACATCGTTAACTTCTGCATTTTCAACAACTACATTTCTGATGGCAGGCACTTCTACAAACAAATATGCGGTATTCCACAAGGAAGTAACTTCTCTTCTATTTTAGCGGATCTATTCTTACACCATTATGAAAAAAATAATAGTGATGTTTTGTGCAACGCATTCAGATACATAGATGACATCATAACTTTCGATAACCACAGTTTCAGTGCTAAACACCTTGATACATATCCCGAAGAGCTTATACCGAAAAAGACGTCAGAGGACAGCACCAAAGCAAACTTCAAACTTCCTCGATTTGAATATTACCATTATTAAAGACCACGTCAATTGCACCATATTCGATAAACGTAGTTGTTTTAATTTCAAGGTGAACTTCCTCACTAAATGGAACAGCAATATCTCTATAGGTGTTCAACGAAATATTTTGATTACACATTGTGTTCGCATTTCCAAAATATGTAACAATATTAACGATACTACCAACAGTCTCATATGTTTCTTTACTTCATTAAAAAACAACAATTTTCCCATAAATTTCTGCTTACGCTACCTTAAAGTCATCCTCGCTAACCTTAAACGTAAAAAAAATTTTAACATAAAGGCGCGCCATATACTTGGCTAATAATTTTTTCCCTTACATTTTCATAACCTCTTCCCCTTTTATCTTCATTTTTCCTTTTAGCTACTTTCCTCACCCCTTTTAACTTCTGCTACAGCTAATTCTTTAACCTCCCTTTGTTTGGCGCCGAACTGTCACCATTACTAAATGATTCTGCCAATAACACCCTCTGCCCCCCTCTCTCTCCCTTTCTTTCAAAATGTCACAACACAAGATCATAAACTCGAAGTGTGAGGCCCAACGTATCCTTGTAAGTACATGTACAGTTTATTACATTTTTATATATTTGAATATTTCTTGTTAACAGCAATGATCTGTAGGGTGATGTCGGGAGCAGAATGCCTTTGAGCCGTTTGACAGTGTTTTTCGGGGTTTTAGTCGAACGGTTTATTGGCGTTTCAGAAACATTGTCTTGCAGATCTTATATATTGTGTCCGGCATGCGTGTATAACTGTTCCCTTGAAAAAGATTGTACATGCATGCATAGATGCAATATATTGTCATATAATTTCAATCTTCACTCTCGTCACTAGCCCGTTATTATTAATCGTAAAATTGTCTATTCATTTATACTTTCACTACACATGAATGTATATTTTGTAACTGTGGTATGATGTACATACATTTACACCTATATTGTATATGCAAATTTTAGTGCATAGGCCTTTATTATTTTATTTCATTTTATATAGTACGCAGATGTGGCTGTGTGAATATTGGTATTGCTCATATATTTGCACCTACCTATTAATAATTTTCATTTACTCGCTTGATTTTCTACATTTTGATTTATATTTATGTTTACATTATCTACTATTTCCTATTTATATAATTTTATCATATTGATTGCTGCTGCTTCATGCGCGCTCTTCATTGATAAACTTGTTTGTATTTTTATTTTATTGTTTACTATTGTTTTTTATTTGCTTTCATTTCTCACCAATCTATTTGCTTGATTTTCTACATTTTCATTTATATTTACATTATCTACTATTTTTCATATATATATATATATGTCATCAATATATCAAGAACATTAGTTCGAATTATGTTTAAAATTTATTTCTCTTGACGCCATATACTCTCTTGGTAATAAAATAACGGCTTTCCTTTGAACCTTTGTCCCCAAGGATGGCAGATAACAAATATTTGTTTATTATTAGTTTCAAGGAATAAGAACAAATAAAAAGGAAATTTTAATTTACCGCAGAAAAATATATACAAGTACTTTCAAGCGTCTTCTTTTGAAAAAATCCTTAGATCTGTCTTCCCTAAAAAAAAATGACAAACGCAAAGATGAATTTTGCTTAGTAATTATTTAGCAAAACAATGCTTCCATTCTTTCTACTGACTTTTTTAAATTCAAGGAATATGCTATTTCATTAAGAGACGAGGCAATATAAACATTTTTGGCGAATTGATTTATTCCTTGAACAATAGCAGTTTCTAACAAATTTCTAATTAAGTTCCTGACAAGCGAATTTCCAATTGAAAATGACATGCGTGACAAAATTTTATGTATTCTTGCAGTTTTTCCGTTAGGAAAGAAAAAAATTGTTCGCACGCTTTTGGACTCGAATAATTACATCTTTTCTGCTTTATAATGAAAAGTGGAAAACGCGCAAATAATGAGTTTTTCTTTCACTATGTATAAGGTTCCTATATTCATGACATTTTCAAGTTGCGAGCTATTATTTTGAAATATATTAAAGTGAAGTTGGCTTCAAAATTTCCATCCTCCGGTAAAAAATTTTGAATCTTCCTGCAAAACAATTTTTGATAAACAAAAAATATTTTGTTAATTTTAATTTTTACTCGTCAATTTATTTAAAACAAAAGTATTTCCAGTCTTTTCCTTCATAACGTTATTCCTGTAATCGTGTCCCTTTTATTCCCATATACATATCAACTTTTGCTCTCAGTACTTATTTATTTAATCGGGGAGATATGAACGTCACACGCATTAAAAAAATCTAACTCATGGACATTATGTATTGTAGTGCTGTACAACATCAAGTGATTTATTACTTATTATATTCAGCACAAAAACTGGAATATTTAAATTTTATACAGTGAAATACGAGAATGGCCGCGTTGGGAATTCAGTTTTATATATTTCGCTTATTCTTCAGTCGGATCCGATACAAAAAACTCTATTTTTGCACTTTATTTCAGCGCATTCTTTAGTTACTTAAATTCTCGACCAATGAAGAGTGAGGTTAAGAACTTCTCGTAAAGTTCTAAGCCAATCAGAATCGACATAAAGTTCCTTCGCTTTTAACAAACGGATCGTAGAGAGAGGGTTCATCATACTGCTGTGTTGATTAGCAAATCGGGTTTTAAATGGTCATCTTAAGTTGACACGGGTCAATAATGATATCAGCAGGTGATCGACATACACTACTACCTGTTATTTTGGTATCTGTTTTAACCCATCTTTATAAATTATACAATTTTCAAATTTCCAGCATGGCTCGAGTTGTTTTTCCACGAAAGGAAATAAACGGTGACACGCTCAATATAGATTTCAAACTGCGAACGAGTAAGACAATGAAACTCCATTTTCGACGTAAATTCTTTAAGTGTTCATGCAGTTGTTAACACAAGTTTTGCTTTCTTTGCATGACAAATGATTTTATTTGCCATATCAAAACCAATGTATATAACGGAGAGAGAGAAAAAATGACGTTAGTATATTATATATTATTATATTCAATATACCATCTAGTGTTGAATGATCACTTTCATAAAGGAGTACCATTAAGCTTAAATTTATAAAATGTCGTCTTCTCTCATTTTAGCTTTCCAAGGCAGTTATTTAGTTAATGCGAGCCCTGCTTTCTTTCCACGACGAATGATTTCTGATTTACCACATCCAGAGCAGCATTTGAAAGACAAAGACAACTTTCACTTGCTTGATTGGACTCAGGAATTGAACTCAGAATTGACTCTGAATGAATTGATTGAAATGACTGAATTTATTGAACTCCCTGAATTTACTGAACTCTCTGAATTGATTGAACTCCCTGAACTGATTGAACTCTCTGAAATGAATTCAGAATCACACAGTGGGTTAATTTAATTCGCACGGTCTAACTAGGGTCTTAATGGGGGAAAAATATTCGTAAGCTAAGAATTGAATAAAGTACCTTATGTTGTGTTGAAAAGGTACATTTATGGATGATGACCGTGAAACTGACAAATAGGAAATTTTCTGATTATCTTAATGCTTTAAAGGTGGTTATCTATTAATTTACGTTTTGTCTTTTTTTTATGATCAACACAACAGTTTTTTTTACTGTGTTAAAACGCTTGTTTTGAAGGCATAAAAAAGAGCAAAGTCTGTAAAAGCACGGTATCGAACACGGGATTTAACCCAGTGTCAAAATGTCACTCTCATCGTTAATTAACATGACACTGCTGGTGATTAAAAGCCTTATTCCCGTACTTAAGCGCCCCTTGGTCAATAAGTGTCTCGTTTTCTTCTTATGGAGAATGTTTTTATTTGACAATGCAAAATTAGTGTCTTGTAGTGAAAAAAAAACTTTCTCACGCAAATCCTGAATCGATTTTTTTGTTCTTGTTCTTCAGGTGTTCCTCAATTTATCCGTCCGGCATTATTTGTTTTTTACTTTTTTTTAACGATTTTTATTTACCGTCATTGACCAAATGCCGGCAGTTTTAGACACTATTTGTAGAAACGATATGCTATATATAAAAACAACCCAACTTTTAAAAAATCATATATTTTTTAGTGAAATTTTGGGAAATGAAATAAAATGAATTTGTATTTATATATACACACCTTTATTTTTAATTTTTTTCTTTCTGAAGTTAAATAAAAATTAAATCCACAAAAAAAAGTTGAAATTAATTACTGAAAACGTAAAGTTTATAGTCTCATTATTTTATTAGACACAGCAAATTATTTTAGAAACTTTAATTTTATCAATAATTAATAGTTCTTCAACGAATGGTACTGTTCGAAACATGTTCCAGT
>QLNU02014176.1:44030629-44044261 GCA_006491805.2 Dysdera silvatica | reverse complement strand
TAGTATGCAGATGTGGCTGTGTGAATATTGGTATTCCGCATATATTTGCACTTACTTATTAATAATTTTCATTTACTTTCTTGATTTTCTACATTTTGATTTTCTACATATTGATTTATATTTACATTATCTACTATTTCTATTTATATATATAACCTACAAAGGGTTGCTGGTATCTAACTGGAAGGAGACCCACACGCTGAACGTATGTGACGATGTGTGGAACCGGCCGGGCCAGTAACCTAGTGTCCTACCCCGCCTTCAAGTGGTGCAGGCTGGGCTTTCTATCCAAGAGGCAAATTAATATTTGCTGCACGGATGGAAAGGCGGAAGGGGAGGGCTAATTCACCAACCCGTCTAGCCAGCGTGGTGAAATGATGGCTAATTCCTCCAATATGCTAATACACCAAAAACCATGGCCCCTAGTCTCCAGGTGCTGGAGTGCTCCTGATCAAGGCAGCGGTCAGCGTGGCATGAAAGCAGGGGGTGCTAAGAATCACTGGAATGGCCCAGGCTGCCGTTTGTTATTGACCTTGGCAACGTATAATGGACGATCCCTTGCTTCTGAAGCAAAACTTCAAGAATTGGAAGAAGAACTTGACAAGATCAAATGGGACATTGTAGGACTCAGTGAAGTTAGAAGAAAAGGTGAAGAGTTGGTGGAACTTAAAAGTGGACATTTGTTTTATTATAGAGGAACGGAAACTGGAAGAACAAGTGGTGTTGGCTTCTTAATCAACAAAAGAATTAAAGACTACCTTCTTGAAGTCGAAAGCACGTCAGATCGAGCAGCGAGGCTCGTTGTTCAACTAACCCAGCGATACCAACTTCAGATAGTACAGGCATATGCACCAACATCAAGCCATACCGACGAGGAGGTTGAGGAATTCTATGAAGAAATCAAACAGCTACATACCAAGGGGAAACAACACATCAAGCTCATCATGGGAGATTTTAATGCAAGAATTGGACAACAGGAACAAGGAGAGACATCGGTTGGTAAATACGGATACGGGGAAAGGAATGAACGTGGCGATCAACTCATAGAATTTGCCGAAGCTGAAAATCTTAGCATCATGAATTCATTTTTTAAGAAGAAACTACAAAGAAAATGGACATGGAAACACCCCAATGGAGGAACCAGCGAAATTGACTATATACTGGCAAACAAGAAATCAATTATTGAAGATTGCAGCGTACTGAACAGATTTAATACTGGAAGTGATCATCGAATGGTGAGATGTAAAATGCACTTAAATACTAAACTAGAAAGGCGGAAGCTCATTAGGAAACAAGTATGTAAAAGGTGGATTTAAAGAAATTAAAAGAGAATACCGAGGCATTCAAGTTGGAATTTAAAAAAAATCTCTTTTCTGTACTAGAAGGATTTATTGAAAAAGTTGATATCTCAGAAGCAAATGAAAACATTGTTAAGACAATAACTGAAACTGGTGAGGAAATTGGTGTTGTAACATGTAAAAAGCAGAATAGCAAATTATCTGAGAAGACGAAACAACTCATGAAAAGGCGAAGACTTATGAAGGTGGACAATCAAAATACCAGTTGCAAGATCGAGTATGTAGAACTTTGCAAAACTTTGCGCAAAAACATGAAAGAAGATATAAGAAAATTCAATTGTGAGTTAGTAAGGAAGAAGACCATGAAAGAAACAGGGAAGCCTAGAGTTTGTTAAAAGGGGTTTGTAAGGAAGAAACACATCATTGCATTAAAAGGAGAGGATGGCACTGTAACAAGAAATAGGGAAGAAATACTTAGAAGAGTTGAAGAATTCTACAGAAAGCTGTATGAGGGAAACAGTGGATTAAACGAAGACTCTGAGATAGTCGAAGGAACAGCTCCTAAAATCTTAAAAGAAGAAGTAGCATTTGCAATAAAAAGTATGAAGAAAGGAAGATCCCCTGGCGATGATGGCATTACATTAGATATCTTAAAAGAAGCTGGAGAACATGTAGAAGACATACTCGCAAAATTCTTTACCAAATGCCTCAACAGTGGTAACATACCAAACCAATGGGATTCTGCAACAGTAATTCTTTTGCATAAAAAAGGTGATAAAGAGGATTTAAAAAATTACCGACCAATTAGCTTGTTACCTGCTATTTATAAATGCAGCTCAACCAAGAGAACAAGCTGGATTTCGAAGTGGATTCAGTACAGTGGACCATATTCAAGTATTAAGAGAATTAATTGAAAGAACACATGAATATGAACTTCCATTGTGTGTGGCATTTATTGACTATGAGAAGGCCTTTGACTCTATTAAAACATCAGCAGTCATCAACTCTTTAAGATCAGCAGACATCGAGGATGTGTACATTGACATGGTGAAACGTGTGTATAAAAATGCAAGTGCAAAATTTCGGTTACATAAAGATACCGAAGCTATCAAAATTGGTAAAGGTGTGAGGCAGGGAGATACCATTTCTCCAAAACTTTTTACTTCAGCTTTACAGATGATTTTTCAGCAGATAAATTGGAATAACAAGGGAATAAAAATAAATGGTGAATATTTAAATCATTTGCGGTTTACTGATGACATTGTTATTTTTTCAACGAACCCATCAGAACTCCAAGACATGGTACAGGAGCTCTCAACTAGAAGTAAAGAAGTTGGACTCAAGATGAACCTACAAAAAACTAAGATCATGTTCAATAATTTCGTAGAGGAAACAAAAATACAAGTTGACAACATTGAGCTAGAAATTGCTGATTCATATATTTACCTTGGCCAGCTGATTTCAATGGATGGCAACATTATGAAAGAACTCAACAGACGTATTAAACTTGGCTGGAGTGCATTTGGAAGAAACAGTTTTATCCTGAAGGGGAAATTGCCTTTGTGTCTAAAAAGAAAGGTCTTCAACCAGTGTGTATTGCCAGTCCTCTCTTATGGATCAGAGACATGGAGTCTAACAGTTGGAGCAATACGAAAGTTACAGACAACGCAAAGGAGCATGGAGAGGTGCATGCTTGGAATAACTAGGAGAGATCGGAAAAGGAACACTTGGGTGAGAGAGCAAACTAGAGTGGAGGACATCATTGTTAAAGTAAAAGGGCTGAAATGGCGATGGGCTGGGCATATTGCAAGAAGAACTGATCAACGATGGACAACAGAAATTCTGAACTGGATTCCAAGAGACCACCGAAGACCTAGAAAACGTCCTCAAACTAGATGGGTGGATGAAATAAGAAAAGAGGTTGGGGTGACGTGGAAACGAATGGCCCAGGATAGACTTGTGTGGAAAGCATTTGGAGAGACCTTCATCCAGCAGTGGATAGATAATGGTTGAATATGATGATGATGATGATGATATATATACAAAAATATAATTAGAAATAACAAGTATTTGCAAGCAATGATAAAACAAATGAACATGGTTAGAATTTTTATGTATTTGAATTTGAGTTGCAATTTAGAAATACTTATGTACAGAAAAAAAATTCAATTATTGTATGACGGTATGGAAAGCTGTTAGAAATTTGATATCAGCCCCATGCAATTGTTATCAAACTAAGTATCATCAACAACCTTATGTTGGGTAATAAATAAATAGTTCTGTTGATTTTATATATAAAAATTAAAATGTTATAAATGATTTTGAAATTAATTTTCCCCTTTAAAGTAGGCAACATAACTTTCTGCAATCTTTCCCCTCAACGAAATACAAATTTGCTTCTACGGTTGTTGTAAAATATCTTGTTTTGAGAATCAAAAATTCTGATGACTTAAAAGTTTATCTTTGCTTCCTTTTTAAACTGTTTTTTTTTTTTTTCATGTGGTTATCCAGAGCAAGGAGAAAGTGATACGAACTTGGAAAAATATCAGAGAAATGGAGTAGGTGAAGCAATAGTTCCAGTTCCAAACAGTTTATAACATTGTGATTAAATTTTGGTGTATATGATTTGGCATGGGCGTAATCTTGTGGGGGAAAAGGGGACATGAAAAAGTAATAAAAATATTGCCTTAAACTTTTGTTCCTTTCCGTTTCTTTCATTTGTGTTCAAAGTACTAAACTAGTTCACCCCCCCCCCATCGTTAGTAATATACAATATTATATTATAGCTTTAATTGTATTCCAGTATTATATTTTAAAACAGTTTATAGGGCTCAAATGAAGAGGATATTTATTAAATTATATAGTTATGTGAATTTAACGGAAGTATTTAAAAGTTTCTGAATGCATATTTCTAAAAAATGGTTTCCATTAACTATATTAATAACAAGCATATAATGAATCACTCTCCTTTTAATCTGTGAAAAGTATTTGAAAATTAGAAATTAATTTTTATTTTTATTTCAAGTACAATGAGATTCATCAAGGACGCCGTAGAATGTTTCAAGAAAGTAATCTATTGTCATTTAATTTTTCATTTTCCAGTTTAAAAAAAAAAAAACTTTTCTATTCACGGCACTCTAATATCTGTTATTATCAGAATATTATTTTAATTAAAATTTTTTAATTAAAACTTTAACCATTGAAAATCCCAACCGGAATAGGACATTTTATGTCGTTCTCATTCTGCTTTACAGAACTTGAGTCATAAAATTACCTCGACTTATATCACTCTGTTAATTATTTTCCTATTGTTCGCCAGATTTTCTCTTCACACGGAGCTTTCAAATGGTCCACACCCATTTATCTCTACAGTCATTAAATCTGTAATTCGAGTTTGAAATAACAGGGGATAATTGTTTCCTTAATTTTGTATTTTACAATGATAATAAATCAAAAGTGATATCATTACTCTTCCTAACGTTTTAACTATTGCACAATTTATACAAATTGATTAGACTATTCAACACTTCCTTTAAAACTTTTCTGGTTCCATGATTCTAAATGCAGATTTCGGTTTTCCAAAAACACACGAATCATTTTTTAAACTTTCAGTAGTTCATTAGTAAGAAACAATAAATAATCAATAGGTTAGAAAAGAAATCGTAAATTCATAAATAAATTATTAGATAGAGGAAAATAAAAGGACGGAATTATATAAAGGATCCATGATAATAATAATCTTCATTTATTCTCTATATTTTTTAATCCATAACAGTTTACACTTGCACATTGCATCATGTGTGGTGCTAATTAGTAAAGTAAAGTAACCTCAAGCACGATACACTTTAAACCCCATTTCGTTTGATCTGACACACTCAAGACTTTGTCTTGAATTAGAGTCAAATTTGATTTGGCAAATATATATATGATATTACATATGTGATATTTAATATATAATTTAACACATGATTTAATATACAATTTAATATATGATATTTGATTTGTTAAATCCACATTAATTTACATTTGAATATGACATCTCATGATCAACGTGTGTGGTGGTGATTAGCAAAACAGAGTAACCTGAAGCATGATACAATTTAAATCTCATTTTGTTTGATTTGACGCACGCAAGACTTTGTCTCGAATTAGAGTCATATTTGATTTATGAAACGTTGGAAAATAAAGAGACCATAGCCCGGGGTGAACTGAAAGTTACGATATTTAAAATACCTTTTCCGATATTTCAAATATTAACTGTCGAAGCCAGGCTTGCATGATTTTGTTCGCTTAATTTATTAAAAGGATTGTCTGTTACTATCTATTTGCCTACGATCTATGTACGAATAAAACAATACAGACCAAAATCTCATATCTATATAATACGTTTCCATTTACTTAGACGTGCATGTCATCCGCTGATCGGTAATTTTCAAAAGGTTTAATTTAGAACTCTTTACTCTTAAAATTAACGAGGGGAGGGCTACAAAAAACTGAGTTTTGAGTGATAATAAGGATGTAAAAGGGGAACGTTATTAGTATTATAAAAAAAAAAAATTACGAAAACCTTGTGAAAATATGCCAGTGATTTTCTAAAGTTCCAGTGACCACATTTTGACAGCTAGTGAAATAGTATAGCTTTGTTCATTAAGAAAGTAATTTCTGATTGCATATATTTCAATAAAATATGCAAATAATGAGAATTTTTGGACGTTAGTTTGAAAACAAAAAGCTGTTTGTTTAATTTCTTAAAGCGAAATATAACCTATTGTTTTCTATCTGATACTGATCATTTAAAGCTATAAAGAAGTCTAACAAACCGCATTGTATCCAAATTCCAAAACAAATGTGAGAAAATAAAAACCTTTACAAAAGATGTGGAAAAAAAAAAGACTTCCATTATGCCAAATGATATAGACATTGAACATCTATGTTCATTTGGTGGAAAAGAAATCGTAGAAGTTTTTAACTGAAGATAAATTTTGAATGATAATATGACGTAGTATTACGCATATTAGATTTCTAAGTAAAAGAATCAACGTTATAAGATCAAAGTTGAAAGTTCGCTTGTCTGTTTGGTTTTACGGCTCAAAGACTACAGTGGTCATGCTGCGCCGGGACCTACTGTTTTCCGAGGAATCCGAACCTCTTAAGGCCTAGGGAACCAAACCCCGGACTACAGTGAGCAGTGCGATCTTTATGAGATCTCTGAGTAAGCGTTCTTTTTGCACTGCTGGGAGTCGAACCCGGATTAGCCGCGCAATAGGAGAACGCGTTACCACACTGCGCCACCGCAGGGCCTAAAGTTGAAAGTAAGTTTCGAGCTAACTTTTGAATGGATTTTCCGTCTTTCATCAGGAAAGGCAGTTGATGAAAGGTGGTCAAATCCGCCAGAAAGACACATCCAAACGAAGTTTTTGAGGTTCCTTTGAATTTTATTTAGAAATCTAAAAATATATTGTTTCTAACGAGAATGGGTTCTGGCTATAAAAATAAGACATTATATTGGCAAGAAGGCTTATATATATGAAAAATAATCAATATATGAAACTGTAGATGATGCATTTTTCAACCATATGTTTTTCATTTAATCTTTGTACTTACACAAGTTTATCCAAGCAATTTGAAAATTTACTGCTTATACAAGCAGCTTGAAAATCAAAATCGCAAATTAATGTCAAAAATTGTGTGTGTGTGTAAAATTTAAATCTAGCGAATACAATGAAATCCAATTGAATATAAAATTAAAAACTAATTCTCTCATTCTCTTTCATTCTTTTGTTATGCAATTCTCTCATTCTTTTGTTATGCAAGCATACACATTAAAGATATAAATTAACTTAAATGTGGAGTAACGCGAATATTAAACTTGCAAATCATCTTTCCGTTATGCATAAATGAAATTTATATGCGAGTTACCAATTACAAATTAGTATTTTGTTTATCTATTAAAAGACTAAACTTGAAAAATTGCTTAAATTCAAAAGGACCTATTCGTTCGATCTTAAGTTCTATTCTCAATATAGGGGGATAATTCATGGGATTCTAATTTTAAGGCATGTATTCCGTCATTTAAAAATGCGTTAATGACAAAGGATTAACTCCCTTAATTAAAGAGCGGTAGGGTTTAACCGCAGTAGCCAATTTCCCACGTGACGCTAATTTTAAATTTAGACTAGAATTTTTTCGTTGTTTCTTAAAAGGTTTGAGATGAAATTTAATGAATTGTAGGTAGTGCGTAGAATAATAAACATAAACCCTAAACGACGTATAAAATAACAGACATGAACATAGATCAAAATAGTGCCATCTTCATTATCATCATCATTAAACATTGTTTAAACTCTGCTGGATGAAGGTTTCTCCAAATGCTTTACACACAAGTCTATCCTGAGCAATTCTCTCCCACGCCACCACAACCTGTTTCCTAATTTCATCACAAATGCTACTTCCTATTTTAAGGTTCAAAGAGCTGTTCCTTTGATTATTTCGGTGTCTTTATTTAATCCACTGTTTCCTTCATATAGTTTTCTGTAGAATTCTTCAACTCTTCTAAGTATTTCTTCCCTATTTCTTGTTACAGTGCCATCCTCTCCTTTTAATGCAATGATGTGTTTCTTCCCAATAGACAAACTCCCTTTAACAACCCTAAGGCTCTTGTTGCTTTCAATGGCCTTCCTTACTAACTCACAATTGAATTTTCTTATATCTTCTTTCATGTTTTTGCGCAAAGTTTTGCAAAGTTCTACATACTCGATCTTGCAACTGGTATTTTGATTGTCCACCTTCATATACCATCGCCTGTTCATGAACTGTTTCATCTTCTTTGATAATTTGTTGTTGTGCTTTTATGTGTTACACCACCAATTTCCCCAGCACTTTCAGTTATTGTCTTAACAAGGTTTCATTTGCTTCTGAGATATAAATTTCTTCAATAAGTCCTTCCAATGCAGAAAAGCAATATTTTAATTCCAACTTGAATGCTACGATATTTTCTTTCAATTTCTTTAAATCCAACCTCTTATATACTTGTTTCCTAATGAGCTTCTGTCTTTCTAATTTAGTATTTAAGCACACTTTACATCTCACAATTCGATGATCACTTCTGGTATTAATTCTGTTCAGCACGTTGCAATCTTCAATAATTGATCTCCTGTTTGCCAGAATATAATCAATTCCTATATTGGGGTGTTTCCATGTCCATTTTCATTTTTGGTTTCTTCTTAAAAAATTAATCCATAATGTTAAGATTTTTAGCTTCTGCAAATTCGATGAGTTGATCGCCACGTTCTGTCTTTTCCCCTTATCCGTATTTACCTACTGATATCCCTCCCTGTTCCTGTTGTCCAATTCTTGCATTGAGATCTCAGATGATGAGCTCGATATAACTATTTAATTTCTTCATAAAATTCTTCAACGTCTTCGTCGGTGTGGCTTGATGTTGGTGAATATGCCTGTACTATCTGAAGTTGGTATCGCTTGTTTAGTTGAAAAACGAGCCTCACTACTCGGTCTGACGTACTTTCGACTTCAAGGAGGTAGTCTTTAATTATTTTGTTGATTCAGAAGAAAACATCGCTTGTGCATCAATTTCTGTTAATCTATAAAAAAACAAATAGCCACTTTTAAGTTCTACCAACTCTTCACCTTTTCTTCTCACATCACTGTGTGTGTGTGTGTGTGTGTGTGTGTGTGAGTCCTATAATAGCCCATTTAATCTTTTCTAGTTCTTGTTTCAATTCCGGAATTTTTGACTCAGAAGTAAAGGGATCATCCATTAAAAAATCCAGCAAACAGGGTCAATAATAAACGACAGCCTGGGCCATTTTATTAATTCTTAGCCCCCTCTTACTCTTTCATGCCACGCTGACCACTGCCTTGATCAGCAGCACTCCAGTACCTGGGGACCAGGGACCATTCTTTTTTTTTGGTATGTAAGCATAATAGAGTATCTAGCCATCACGCTGGCTAGACGGATTGGTGAATTAACCCTTCAATTTCGCCTTTCTACTCGTGCAACAAATATTAATTTGCTCAAAAACATAAAGCCAGGCCCGTATCATTTGAAGTTGTGGTAGGAAAACTAAGCTGCTGGTATAGCCGGTTTCACACATCATCACAAACTTTCAGCATGTGGTTCTCCTTCTAGATAGATATCAGAAACCCTTTTTCAGGCCAGTTTGCGCGTAGAATCATAAACATAAACCCTAGACCAATTTTAAAATAATAAACATAGATCACAATAGTGCAAGATTTATATATATCATCATCATCATATTCAACCATTATCTATCCACTGCTGGATGAAGGTCTCTCCAAATGCTTTCCACACAAGTCTATCCTGAGCAATTCGCTTCCACGTCACCCCAACCTGTTTTCTTATTTCATCCACCCATCTAGTTTGAGGACGTTTTCTAGGTCTTCGGTGGTCTCTTGGAATCCAGTTCAGAATTTCTGTTGTCCATCGTTGATCAGTTCTTCTTGCAATATGCCCAGCCCATCGCCATTTCAGCCCTTTTACTTTAACAATGATGTCCTCTACTCTAGTTTGCTCTCTCACCCAAGTGTTTCTTTTTCGATCTCTCCTAGTTATTCCAAGCATGCACCTCTCCATGCTCCTTTGCGTTGTCTGTAACTTTCGTATTGCTCCAACTGTTAGACTCCATGTCTCTGATCCATAAGAGAGGACTGGCAATACACACTGGTTGAAGACTTTTCTTTTTAGACATAAAGGCAATTTCCCCTTCAGGATAAAACTGTTCCTCCTAAGTACCTGCAGCCAAGTTTAATACGTCTGTTGAGTTCTTTCATAATGTTGCCATCCATTGAAATCAGCTGGCCAAGGTAAATATATGAATCAGCAATTTCTAGCTCAGTGTTGTCAACTTGTATTTTTGTTTCCTCTACAAAATTATTGAACATGATCTTAGTTTTTTGTAGGTTCATCTTGAGTCCAACTTCTTTACTTCTAGTTGAGAGCTCCTGTACCATGTCTTGGAGTTCTGATGGGTTCGTTGAAAAAATAACAATGTCATCAGCAAACCGCAAATGATTTAAATATTCACCATTTATTTTTATTCCCTTGTTATTCCAATTTATCAGCTGAAAAATCATCTGTAAAGCAGAAGTAAAAAGTTTTGGAGAAATGGTATCTCCCTGCCTCACCCCTTTGCCAAGTTTGATAGTTTTGGTATCTTTATGTAACCGAAATTTTGCACTTGCATTTTTATACACACGTTTCACCATGTCAATGTACACATCCTCAATGTCTGTTGATCTTAAAGAGTTGATGACTGCTGATGTTTTTATAGAGTCAAAGGCCTTCTCATAGTCAATAAATGCAACACACAATGGAAGTTCATATTCATGTGTTCTTTCAATTAATTCTCTTAATACTTGAATATGGTCCACTGTACTGAATCCACTTCGAAATCCAGCTTGTTCTCTTGGTTGAGCTGCATCTAATTTTTTCTGCAGGCGATGTGTTAGCACTTTTGTGAAGATTTTATAAATAGCAGGTAACAAGCTAATTGGTCGGTAATTTTTCAAATCCTCTTTATCACCTTTTTTATGCAAAAGAATTACTGTTGCAGAATCCCATTGGTTTGGTATGTTACCGCTGTTAAGACATTTGGTAAAGAATTTTGCAAGTATGTCTTCTACATATTCTCCAGCTTCTTTTAGGATATCTAATGTAATACCATCATCACCAGGGGCTCTTCCTTTCTTCATGCTTTTTATTGCAAATGAAACTTCTTCTTTTAAGATTTTAGGAGCTATTCCTTCGACTATTTCAATGTCTTCGTTTAATTCACTGTTACTTTCGTATAGATTTTTGTAGAATTCTTCAACTCTTCTAAGTATTTCTTCCCTATTTCTTGTTACGGTGCCATCCTCTCCTTTTAATGCAATGATGTGTTTCTTCCCAACAGACAAACTTCCTTTAACAACCCTAAGGCTCTTGTTATTTTCAATGGCTTTCCTTACTAGCTCACAGTTGAATTTTCTTATGTCTTCTTTCATGCTTTTGCGCAGAGTTTTACAAAGTTCTATGTACTCAATCCTGGAACTGGTATTTTGATTGTCCACCTTCATATCTCTTCGCCTTTTCATGAGCTGTTTCGTCTTCTCAGATAATTTGCTATTCTGCTTTTTACATATTACACCACCAATTTCCCCAGCAGTTTCAATTATTGTCTTAACAATGTTTTCATTTGCTTCTGAGATGTCAACTTCTTCAATAAGTCCTTCCAGTGCAGAAAAGCGATTTTTTAATTCCAACTTGAATGCCTCGGTATTTTCTTTTAATTTCTTTAAATCCACCCTCTTACATACTTGTTTCCTAATGAGCTTCTGCCTTTCTAGTTTAGTATTTAAGTGCATTTTACATCTCACCATTCGATGATCACTTCCAGTATTAAATCTGTTCAGTACACTGCAATCTTCAATAATTGATTTCTTGTTTGCCAGGATATAGTCAATTTCACTAGTTCCCCCATTTGGGTGTTTCCATGTCCATTTTCTTTGCGGTTTCTTCTTAAAAAATGAATTCATGATGCTAAGGTTTTCAGCTTCTGCAAATTCGATGAGTTGATCGCCACGTTCATTCCTTTCCCCATATCCGTATTTACCAACCGATGTCTCTCCTTGTTCCTGTTGTCCAATTCTTGCATTGAAATCCCCCATGATGAGCTTGATATGTTGTTTCCCTTTGGTGTGTAACTCTTTGATTTCTTCATAAAATTCTTCAACCTCTTCGTCGGTATGGCTTGATGTTGGTGCATATACCTGTACTATTTGAAGTTGGTATCGCTGGGTTAGTTGAACAACAAGCCTCGCTGCTCGATCTGATGTACTTTCAACTTCCAGAAGACAGTCTTTAATTCTTTTGTTGATTAAGAAGCCAACACCACTTGTTCTTCCAGTTTCCGTTCCTCTATAGTAAAACAAATGTCCGCTTTTCAGTTCCACCAACTCTTCACCTTTTCTTCTAATTTCACTGAGTCCTACAATGTCCCATTTGATCTTGTCTAGTTCCTCTTCCAATTCCTGAAGTTTTGCTTCAGAAGCAAGGGATCGTCCATTAAACGTAGCCAAGGTCAATAACAAACGGCAGCCTGGGCCATTCCAGTGATTCTTAGCACCCCCTGCTTTCATGCCACACTGACCGCTGCCTTGATCAGGAGCACTCCAGCACCTGGAGACTAGGGGCCATGGTTTCTGGTGTGTCAACATAATGGAGGAATTAGCCATAATTTCACCACGCTGGCTAAACGGGTTGGTGAATTAGCCCTCCCCTTCCGCCTTTCTATCCGTGTAGCAAATATTAATTTGCCACATAAATAGAAAGCTCAGCCTGCACCACTTGAAGGCGGGGTAGGACACTAGGTTACTGGCCTGGCCGGTTCCACACATCGTCACATACGTTCAGCGTGTGGGTCTCCTTCCAGTTAGATACCAGCAACCCTTTTGCAGGCCATATATATATATATATTTTTAATTATTAAACTTGGCTGGAGTGCATTTGGAAGAAACAGTTTTATCCTGAAGGGGAAATTGCCTTTGTGTCTAAAAAGAAAGGTCTTCAACCAGTGTGTATTGCCAGTCCTCTCTTATGGATCAGAGACATGGAGTCTAACAGTTGGAGCAATACGAAAGTTACAGACAACGCAAAGGAGCATGGAGAGGTGCATGCTTGGAATAACTAGGAGAGATCGAAAAAGGAACACTTGGGTGAGAGAGCAAACTAGAGTAGAGGACATCATTGTTAAAGTAAAAGGGCTGAAATGGCGATGGGCTGGGCATATTGCAAGAAGAACTGATCAACGATGGACAACAGAAATTCTGAACTGGATTCCAAGAGACCACCGAAGACCTAGAAAACGTCCTCAAACTAGATGGGTGGATGAAATAAGAAAACAGGTTGGGGTGACGTGGAAGCGAATTGCTCAGGATAGACTTGTGTGGAAAGCATTTGGAGAGACCTTCATCCAGCAGTGGATAGATAATGGTTGAATATGATGATGATGATGATGATGATGATATAGTATTTTCTAAAAGAGAATGTGGGAAAAAGATTCTTGTGGCTCCCACTCGTCCATTTCAATTTATATCCTAAGAATGGAAATTTTTGTTTTCGCTAGGTGCTCATCATAAATAAAATTGAAAGAAAGAAAGAAAAGCTATACTAAAAAAAAAAATATATTAAAAATGTCACAGAGAAACTCGGCTTGCATTTCCTTTTCAGCGTCTCGATCAATATAAATTCAGATTTCAGAAGTGCCGAAGTACTCATGGCGAAGGAATTACGGAGGTAAGCGTTAGTTGTTTGTTT
>QLNU02014176.1:44008899-44030529 GCA_006491805.2 Dysdera silvatica | reverse complement strand
GTTTTGGTATCTTTATGTAACCGAAATTTTGCACTTGCCCTTTTAAAACACGTTTCACCTTGTCAATGTACACATCCTCAACGTCTGTTGATCTTAAAGAGTTGATGACTGCTGATGTTTTAATAGAGTCAAAGGCCTTCTCATAGTCAATAAATGCAACACACAATGGAAGTTCATATTCATGTGTTCTTTCAATTAATTCTCTTAATACTTGAATATGGTCCACTGTACTGAATCCACTTCGAAATCCAGCTTGTTCTCTTGGTTGAGCTGCATCTAATTTTTTCTGCAGGCGATGTGTTAGAACTTTTGTGAAGATTTTATAAATAGCAGGTAACAAGCTAATTGGTCGGTAATTTTTCAAATCCTCTTTATCACCTTTTTTATGCAAAAGAATTACTGTTGCAGAATCCCATTGGTTTGGTATGTTACCGCTGTTAAGACATTTGGTAAAGAATTTTGCAAGTATGTCTTCTACATATTCTCCAGCTTCTTTTAGGATATCTAATGTAATACCATCATCACCAGGGGCTCTTCCTTTCTTCATATTTTTTATTGCAAATGAAACTTCTTCTTTTAAGATTTTAGGAGCTGTTCCTTCGACTATTTCGGCGTCTTCGTTTAATCCACTGTTACTTTCATATAGTTTTTTGTAGAATTCTTCAACTCTTCTAAGTATTTCTTCCCTATTTCTTGTTACGGTGCCATCCTCTCCTTTTAATGCAATGATGTGTTTCTTCCCAACAGATAAACTTCCTTTAACAACCCTAAGGCTCTTGTTATTTTCAATGGCTTTCCTTACTAGCTCACAGTTGAATTTTCTTATGTCTTCTTTCATGCTTTTGCGCAGAGTTTTACAAAGTTCTATGTACTCAATCCTGGAACTGGTATTTCGATTGTCCACCTTCATATCTCTTCGCCTTTTCATGAGCTGTTTCGTCTTCTCAGATAATTTGCTATTGTGCTTTTTACAGGTTACACCACCAATTTCCCCAGCAGTTTCAACTATTGTCTTAACAATGTTTTCATTTGCTTCTGAGATATCACTTTCATCAATAAGTCCTTCCAGTGCAGAAAAGCGATTTTTTAATTCCAACTTGAATGCCTCGGTATTTACTTTCAGTTTCATTAGATCCACCCTCTTACTTACTTGTTTCCTAATGAGCTTCTGTCGTTCTAATTTAGTATTTAAGTGCACTTTACATCTCACCATTCGATGATCACTTCCAGTATTAAATCTGTTCAGTACACTGCAATCTTCAATAATTGATTTCTTGTTTGCCAGGATATAGTCAATTTCACTAGTTCCCCCATTTGGGTGTTTCCATGTCCATTTTCTTTGCGGTTTCTTCTTAAAAAATGAATTCATGATGCTAAGATTTTCAGCTTCTGCAAATTCGATGAGTTGATCGCCACGTTCATTCCTTTCCCCATATCCGTATTTACCAACCGATGTCTCTCCTTGTTCCTGTTGTCCAATTCTTGCATTGAAATCCCCCATGATGAGCTTGATATGTTGTTTCCCTTTGGTGTGTAACTGTTTGATTTCTTCATAAAATTCTTCAACCTCTTCGTCGGTATGGCTTGATGTTGGTGCATATACCTGTACTATTTGAAGTTGGTATCGCTGGGTTAGTTGAACAACGAGCCTCGCTGCTCGATCTGATGTACTTTCAACTTCCAGAAGACAGTCTTTAATTCTTTTGTTGATTAAGAAGCCAACACCACTTGTTCTTCCAGTTTCCGTTCCTCTATAATAAAACAAATGTCCGCTTTTAAGTTCCACCAATTCTTCACCTTTTCTTCTGACTTCACTGAGTCCTATAATGTCCCAATTGATCTTTTCAAGTTCCTCTTCCAATTCCTGAAGTTTTGCTTCAGAAGCAAGGGATCGTCCATTATACGTAGCCAAGGTCAATAACAAACGGCAGCCTGGGCCATTCCAGTGATTCTTAGCACCCCCTGCTTTCATGCCACACTGACCGCTGCCTTGATCAGGAGCACTCCAGCACCTGGAGACTAGGGGCCATGGTTTCTGGTGTGTCAACATAATGGAGGAATTAGCCATAATTTCACCACGCTGGCTAGACGGGTTGGTGAATTAGCCCTCCCCTTCCGCCTTTCTATCCGTGCAGCAAATATTAATTTGCCTCATAAATAGAAAGCCCAGCCTGCACCACTTGAAGGCGGGGTAGGACACTAGGTTACTGGCCTGGCCGGTTCCACACATCGTCATATACGTTCAGCTTGTGGGTCTCCTTCCAGTTAGATACCAGCAACCCTTTTGCAGGCCAGTTCCATCTATATACGTTTATCTAACGTTATAATGATAGACATAAATATATACAAAAAATAGTACTTAAAATAATGTACATAGGCGTAGATCATGGACAATACATTAAGCAAGGCAATTTTTATTGGAAGTTGCAATTTTTGAAGTAGGCTATTGTATTATTTCTTTATAAACGCTTTAATAAAATAATTAATGAACAATCTAATCTACATGTTAATATAGAATATATAGATTTAAATGTAGTATTAGATGTTAAATATAATTAATATAACTTAATATTATAAGGTTAAATATGAGGCTATATTTAATGGACCTAAAATATATTGATGAGAAAATTGAAAAACATATAAAAAAGTAAGGAATTATATTATGGGAAAAAATATTAAATGATATTACGATAAATAACAAATCAAAGCGCTGTTGACTGTGTCCGTGGTACACTATTACCATATTAAAAATTGCCGCTCCTTAAGCTCTTAAGACATTTGTAATAAGATCATAATTTCAAGTAGAATGGGTTCTCGCTAATTGGATCCTCGATAATTCAGCAGTCCAGTAATTTGAGCACATGCCCTAGCGTAAAATAAGCAATGTTACGCTTTAGTTTGATTTCACGAGCGCGATACGAATTGCTCACGAGTGTTCATAAATAATGAAACTAACTTTTCATGCATTGTTAATTACACTGTCGCCTCGGAAATCCGCGACTCTATATAAGAAACAACTCAGTTTGCAAAATTTGGTTTTCTTAATTTCTGCTTAAAAATTTGACTTTCGTAAATCCTGCTTTTTACCTTAAGTTTTCTGGTTTTTCTTAAATTTTCTGTTTGTTTCTTAAATTTCTAATTTTTCCCTTAAATTTGCTGCTTTTTTAAAATTTTTTGCTTCTTTTAATTTCTTAAATTCTGATTTGTTTTATTTTTGTCTAATTTCCTTAACTGGTGACAATCTTTAAATACGCCGCGCGAAATTAAATTACCAAAATATAACATGATGTTAAAGGGCGGATCAAAAAATCTTAGAAAGTAGGGACAATTTGTTTTGATTCCTATTTCTAGCAAAGTATCCGTTATTTTTCATTCAATTTTCCATACGGGCTAAAATGGGAGCTATTACCCAATCGCACCCCCATTGAATCCTCCAGTGGCGAGGATTATAATTAAATATTTTTTCATATATTTTTAGAATGCATTATTAAATTGCAAGTAAAATACAAATTATACAAATATACTTCAAATGTTTTTGCACTTGACCAAGAAAAAAGGACATAGCTGTGATACGACAAAGGGGAAAACTGGAGGCGATAGAAAGGAAAATGCTTGCACTTAAAAGAAATCAATGAACCATTAATTGCATCAAAACTTCGATTTCCTGAGAAGGAACATAATGAAAACTTGCGTTGATCCGAGAAATTAGGCTACTGAAATATAAACTTGGAGCGTAAATTACAAACTTCAAACAAATCGTACTTTTTCGCCGACGGAAGTTTTCTTAAGATGTTTAATTATTTAACTATTTTAAATCTTCAATTGTCTTATATGCACAGCTTATCGAAAAGTTTATGATTAAAGATTTTAAATGTACATGTTGCCCTTTGAAAGTTACCTTCCTATTTTGAAGTTCGAATGAATCACATTTCTTAGCACTATAATTCAAAATGGAATTAGAAACTAATATATCAGTACAGATAATGAAATCATTACACTTAATTAAAAATTTTACTACCGAACCTATTGTGCATTAATTAACAAGTGTAGCATACAATGTGCCTATCTATAGGTTCAATGAACTCGTCGTCAACTTAACATCTGCTAATGTTATGATTTATTAATTATACAGATCATGAATATATCAGCAATAAAGACATAAAAATAAAAAATTGTAATTGTAACAGAAATGAATAGAAGAAAAATTCGCAAGAAAAAGAGTAATTTTTGGAGTGGTAAAAGAAGTGAAATCTGATCTAATGATTGTTTTTTGTTCAAACATACCTTAGCAAGTTTTATTTTGTGCACACTGAAATGGAACATTGTATATTTCCTTGATCAAATTATAATATATATTATTAACTACATTATTACATATATATTACTAATGACATTATTAAATATATATTATTAAATACATTATTACATATATATTATTAATGACATTATTACATATATATTATTAATGACATTATTACATATATATATATTATTAATTACATTATTGCATATCTATTATTAATTACATTATTGCATATCTATTATTAATTACATTATTACATATATATTATTTATGACATTATTACATATATATTATTAATTACATTATTACATATATATTATTAATTACATTATTATATAGTCTAATGAATCCATCAGCCTACCAACCTCCAATGACAATGGACACGAAACTTCATTCTCTCATCAATCCTAAATTATGAGTCCACTGTCTTCTCTTTGTAAATAAAGCTATTATTTACAGATTGTTTTGTTTACTATAAATTTTTATTTTGTGATTGCTGGAAATAAATTTTTCACCTCCACTTTTAAAATGTTATAACTGCTTTATATCATATTTCCTGAGTTTTTGCTCATCGATATCACTTTTATCTTAAAAGCATCCACGAAACCATATGCCGGTATGCGTATATATATCTCCCGATATCTCAAATATTGATATCCATCCTCAGAATATTATAAATGCCTGTGATAAAAGAAGTATGGCAAGTTAATATATGAATTTTAATCATGTAAAAATTAAACCGCGAACAGTGATTGTTAAATTGGGCCTCATATTTATTTTTTATATTCTCTAAAAGAGCAGCATAATAATACTTAGATATTACACTTGTGTTAAATTTTGATCTAACCTCGTATTTGAATATGTATATTTTGACCAACTGTATAAAGTACATGCGAAGAAAACACGTTGAACATTCAGGGAAATTTTCTTATATTTTCAGCCAATAGCGTATATCACTCCGTTAGTTGACCAGCGCATGGATGCCAATTTCAAAATTACAAATATTTATAAACATCTTTTTATTTATATATAATTTATGACATGGGATAAGGTAACAATGACTACAATAGATCAAAAATTACATACAAAATAGCATGTCAATACTCTTGCATATATAACCAAATGCCCTGTCCTGAAGGATAATCGGAAAAAAAAGCCGAAAAATTAAAACCTATCGGCTTAACAATTCCTCTCAGCCCAGATGGCCAACGGTGCAGGATATGGACATTGGATAATATAAAACACATTTATACATATATAATATTTAGGTATTCATTTTATAATATATTATCTAAGTTTGTATTTGGAATATAGATTCATTCCGCAAATTAATTAAAGTATTAGGTAGTGAATTCAAAATCCGTGGACCCCCTATTGTCAACATGACTAAACAAATATACACTATTACCTTTGATTGGTACAAGGTGAGTAGTATTGCTTTGCAGTGTATGCATGCATTATTTTGGTAAATGTCGATGATTGTGATGTACATAATCTTAGACTAAGAGAATAAAAACAATTGCAGCACTTTTCTATTCATTTTCCTTTGAGAAAGTTTTGAATTTTCTTACGGAAAACCGGTTTCAGTATTCACTGCTTGGAATATATTATAAGGAATAGTTAATACCGAATTTTATAAAAGGATGGCTTTCAATTAAGAAATTGCATATCTCTTTCCATCTGGTGAGAATCTACATAATGTATTGGAGGGAATATATATATGTATTTTTATAATTTATATTGATATAGTTAATTACTTATATATAAAGAACAGAAATTTGAATTCCTTCTTTAAAATCTAAACTCCTACTTAAATTCAGACATATTCCGTTGTAAATGAGATATGCAAATAGTATTTTCGGACAGTAGATATAGCGTTTAACGAATGAAGATGTAAGACGCCAAACTGTCATAAGTAGTGAGTGATGAGCGATGAAAATTCAGATAAAAAATAAATAAATAGGTGTTCTACTTCATCCATCAGAAATACAATGGTGCTGTAAATCTGCTGCTACCCGCGTCAGCTGTTTCTCTGGGAAGTCATTTGTCTTCTTGAAATAGATTGCCAAAGTTTCTTTCTTGATGCAATGGCAAGAAGTAATAGATAAGGAACTCTCCATTTCATATTACAAAAGAATCATCCTCTTCGCTACTCCAGTTTCACATCAAAAAAAAAAAAGCTACATGCAGTTTAACTCCGATTTAACGATGCCAGGTTTAACGATTTCTTCGATTTAACGAATGTTGGTCCGGACTGACTAACCTTGAGTCCATGTGTTACATTTTTCTCGATTTGACCTTTGCTTTAGTCAATTTGATGATAATGTTGTGCCATTAGTATGAAGCTGCAATTAGAATCTCAGAAAATCAACTTCAATTGAGTTTACTCAATTGAAACGAATGCTGGTTTACGGTGTGCAAAGAAGTACTTACTGCATTTTAACGTCAACGATGAAATTTTGCTGTATTTTCAAAAATCGAAAAAAGCAATGCCAACTACCAATAAAAATCAAAACAATCGTCAATCAAAGATTTCTTTTCGAAGTAGTAAATACGTGAGTACCTGTGCCTTCTGTTGTTTAAAATTAACACGTGTTCTTCAGAAAGCTGGTACGCAATTTTATAATTTCTCCTTTTCGATAAGTCCTTATTTCAGTCTAATAAATAGCGCGCCCAGGATTTTTGCTCTTGGGGGAAGGTCCAAAAATATAAAAAATATTGTTATATTTTTAATGTACTAGTTATCAACTTTAACGCAATTTAATGTAAATTTTCATACCAATGAAGCACCAGGGATACATCGTGCATTCCCTGCCTTGGGTAATCTATTGGTTTCGATAAATATATTCCCGTATTTAACGAATTCCTAGATGTAACAATTATTTTCACTAGTTTCGAAAAATTTGTTAAACGGAGTTTAGACTGTATCTATTTATTCATAATGGCATACACCTTTTGAAATAAAAGATAAATGTTGTAATCAATAAAAATGCTGTGTCTTCGTATTAGGCTATAGTACATACAGTATTGATTAACCTACATTTTAGCATATTTTATTATGCAGTCTAACCACGATTTACGGTTTTCACAGGACCAGTGGTAATAAACATTAAATCGGAGAACCACATCGGAAATAATGACTCACCTATGGTGGGGCCATGGGTCCAGACACTTCCTAAGGCTGAAAATTTACATGTGAAATTTGTTAAAAGTAAAAATTTTTAAATTAAAAAAATAATTTTATACATTTTTGCCTCCTTCCCGAGCAAAAACCATGGGTACGCTGTTGAGGGGAACTGAAATAAGAAATTATCGAAAAGGAGAACAATAAAAATGCTTACCAGCATTCTGAAGAATACATGTTAATTTTAATAAACATAAAACACAAGTATGTGCTTAATTACTGCTTCGAAAAGAAATCTTTGACTGACTTTTATTTTTTGGGGGTTTTTTTGTGGGGGGGGGAGTTAGCATTTAACTGAATGAACTTTATTGAAGTTATTTTGCTGACGGCAATTGATTTTCTAACTGAAATGTCACTTGCTAATGACGAAAAGAAAAAAAAAACTTAATTAAGAACTTAAATCGAGGAAATCAAATATTAAATTAGGAAAAATATAACACTGGGCCCAATATAACTCAATCCGGACCAATAAAAATTATCATTAAATCGAGGATATCGTTAAACAAGGTATCATTAAATCGAAGTTAGTCTGCATTCATCAAATTCGGATAAAATTGGGTTTTTTGCTCCAATGACAGAACGGACGGAATTTTACATTGACAATCATATTAGGCACTAATAATTAAGGACAAACGTATCATAAATTTGAAGATCCATATAAGGTTTTGGAGCAATAAAGGTATTTCACAAATTTTCATTTTTGCATACTTTTAACATATCTATGAAAAATTATTCGTTCTGTATATATATATATATATATATATATATGTGTGTGTGTGTGTATGCATGCATGTATGTATACGCTCCAGTACAACGTCCCTCAGAAGATAATATTTTATGGGTCATAAAAGTTAAATTATCTCCAAAGCGTGTGTGGAAACTGTATTTGGAATAGCACAAAGCTATAACCTTTTATGGCATTTGCTTTAAAAAAAGGAGAAGCGATGATCTGGAAATGGGACTCAAAATTCATGTCTCCTCTGCGGTAAACGTCGCGTTTACGTTCGAAACTTTTTAAATTTATTTGAAATATTTTACAATTTTTTGGGCTTCAGCAAACATAATAGAGTGAATAGCGATTTTCTTTATTTATTCTTCGTGTCCCATCAGGCGCTGAAAAACCAGGCTTTTCTTTACGAGTAATTTATCATATACTTTTTCCCACATTATTGGATAATACGAAAAAAATTGTTGATTTAATTTTGTGTTTTAACATTTGTAATTCAAATAATTTTTTTGAACTCCAGACTAAGTAAATGGTTTGATTTAGTTCCAAATAAGATTGTGAGGTATTGAATATGGCAAACTTTTGTCATTCAAAATGTCTCCATTTTAATTCATTATTCATTAAAAAGCATTTTATTTCGGAGACATTTTTCCAAGCTTTTCTAAATTTAAAATACCCTAATTTCCGAACGCACGAATAGGGATATTACCATTCAGTGGGTATAATGCTTCGAAACAAATAACTTTTCAAAATAATGAAAACATTTTAACAAACAATTAGCTTATTATTCCCAAAAATAAGCTGTTGTTCAGATTCGAAATATTTAATTGGTTCTTTAGAATTCAACAATTTGTGCTGCAGAATCGAGAGAAAATCTTTGGAGTAAGAAGTTTAAATAGCAAATTCAAGAAATTATATAAAATCTATTAGCAGTCGAAGCGCCTTTTTCCAATCCTGTACTTAACCTAATCCCAATTATTTCAAGCATAGGCGTAACTTGGGGAGTTAAATATAGAGTAAACTAGGGGACAAAAAGAACGAAAACAAAAAATTGTATGGGAAAAGAGTACGATTTTGCTTCTTTTCTAAAAAAACTGAGGACAACTGACCCTTTGCCCTCTGTCAGATTACGCCTATGATTTCAATGTTTCTCAAATTGGATTCTGTGCAACTCTATGGTCCTGTGACGATCCTCCAGGGTTTCCACAAACAATTCGTAAGACATCGTCGAAATTTTCAAGAAAACCAGAAAATAAAGTGATTCTCCTCCAAAGTAAGCCCTTGAATAGCATTGACATGTGGAAATAATATTTACTTTAATACTACCAAATTATAAAAGAATCCTGTCAACAAGAACGAAGTTATGCATCACAAATATACTTTTGATTAAAATGTTTCTTGCCTCTACATCGCGTTCTCTAAGCATTGGCTACCTTTTTGTACTAATCTGTTGTTTATTTTTATGTTCATGTACAAGAGGTGATAAATAAGAGCCCGGTATATGTTTTCCTTAAAACATATACCGGGCTCTTATTTATCACCTCTTGTGTGTTTTCCTTAAAAAATATTTTTATAAGGATTCTGGTACATGGCTAGGCACGTGATAAAAAAACTCCGTGGGGTAAAAAATTTGAGGAGCACTGAATTACTGTAATTAATATCTTTAACACTGCATGATAGAGTGAAATGCCAATGTATACGTTCTGTCATGCAGTGGCATGATAGAGTGAAATGCCAATGTATACGTTCCATCCAAAAATATTTCTAGTGATCCCGTTTCACTAGTTTTTTATTTGCAGAGCACGGACTATATGCACGTATGCATATGTGCATATGCAATTGTCTATTTTAGCACTTTTCAGTGTCAGAGCATATAAATACGCCCACATAAAAATGGTGACTTCTCGAAATAAATTCATATTTCAAGGGTTTCAATAATATTGAGAATTTCATCTTTTTTTTGTGAAATTTTTCACAAAACTATACATTTAAACTTTCTTTTTACTCACATATGTTTGTGCAGAGGGAAAAATGGACTCTACATGTTTAATTGTATCACGAGATGTCAATAAATATAGTCATCAAACAACAATATAAATTAACGTTTATTGGCATAGTGATACCAACGCCGATGGTATGGCGTGATTAGATGGTGAAACGTTCGAAAGAAAATAAACATTTCTGCCTTCGGTGGGAGCTGAACCCACGACCTTCCACTTGCCGGGCGGAGGCTCCACCTACTGTTATCACTACGCCAATAAACGTTGATGGATATTGTTGTTTGATTTAATCTGCGTAGTGTTCGATTTATATAAATACATGCTGCAACGTGCATTTCGATCAATTTAATACCAGTCTCTTTGCAATTTGGTTTAAATAGTAGTCTATGTACTACACCATTCTGCGAAATAACTGGCAACAATATATATACGTTCGTAAAGAGATTATATATTGTCCTTCGTAGCTCAGTGGGTAGAGCCTCCGCCCGGCAAGTGGAAGGTCGTGGGTTCAGGTCCCACCGAAGGCAGAAATATTTATTTTCTTTCGAACGTTTCACCATCTAATCACGCCATACCATCGGCGCTGGTATCACTACGCCAATAAACGTTGATTAATATTATTATTTAATTTAATCTGCGTAGTGTTCGATTTATATAAGTACTGTCATATTTGTAGCTGAACTTGCCAGTATCCTTAGCTGGGATACAGAAGGGTTTAACTCAGGGATGGGGAAACCCGCGGCCTTAAGGCCATATGCGTCCTTCAAAGCTCTCAGGTGCGGCCATTTCATCGAATTAAAATTTCGCTGAAAATCCTTTTAATTTTATTAATATGATTCTATGCGCCATTTTTATTTGCATTGAAATATCTTAAAATGCTTAAAATTAAAGGCGGCCTTAGGGTAAGGCAAGTCAGACGACTGCCTAGGCCCTCGGGTCATCGGGGCCTCGTGCAATACTTCATTATTTGTATTGAATTTTCTTAACATAAAAAAACTTTAAATGAAAATTCAAACATTTTGCATACTAAAAAATGAATAAAGATTAGCTTTACTAGTGATAATTTAAAATACAGTACAACTTACACAAAAGTCAAATACAGTACATACCTCGATCAATAGATCACCGGATCTTAGATTTTTGGTATTTTTAATGTTTCCACAGATTCCTTTTATGGCTTTTGCAATAGCAAATGGGGACGGAGTTTTGAAATTTGAGTTGTTTGTGGAAATAGCCATAAACGCAAGGAGGGTATGGTTCTTTCCTTCATTTTCATTATGATTTTTTGACTTTTTGGCAATAGCTTTTTTAATGGAATTCATGTGGTTTTAAATTACTATAGGGAAGTGTACAGTCGTCGTCTGCGTTAACTCCATTGCAGCCGCAAGGCTAATTACAATAGGGTTTCGCCTATACCCCCTGAAGTGATCGTTCACGAAACTATAACTCCAGTGCCATTCCTGAAATGCTGGGCTGTGAAAAGGTGTGTTGTCCTTTCGCGAGAAATTGGCGTCCGGATTCCGTTAATTGAAGTAGCAGACGGGTTGTTTTGTTGCAGTAGAGGAAACGGCGTCTTGCCGAAACTGGTTTTTCGCCAGTTTCTTTGATTTTCTTTGAATATATAACAAATAAACAAATAATTGAATATGTAACAAATGAACAAATAATTGAATATGCAACAAATAAACAAATAATTGAATATGTAACAAATAAACAAATAATTGAATATGTAACAAATAAACAAATAATTGAATATGTAACAAATAAACAAATAATTAAATATGTAACAAATAAACAAATAATTGGATATGTAACAAATAAACAAATAATTGGATATGTAAGAAATAAACAAATAATTGAATATGTAACAAATAACCAGCTTCAGTTGATTTTATTTTCTTTGAATATGTAACAAATAAAGGTAAGTGCAAATTGCATTTTTCTATTTTTAAGGCAATTTCCATTTACGAACTTTGGATTTTACGAACTTTTTTTTACGATTCCCACTAGTTCGTAAAAACGCGAGTCCACTCTATTAATAATATTATATGTCTCATTCGAAATACATTTCATGTTTTAAATTATGTTTACAAATGCGATAAATTATGTAGCTTTGTTATTCAGTTGACTAAAGAAAAAAAAACAGTTTTCCAAAGACGTGGGGAGATTAAATTCGGTTATAATTTTTATCTCAGAAAAAAAGAAAAATTGTAGAAGATAGCTTTAAAAAGAACGGAACCTTTTAAAAAGATCCACCTGCAACAGAATATCTTTTTTTACTTTTTTATATCAGAAGAAATGCCGCCATTTTGCGACATTTCTTCCATTACTCATCCCAACATCTCTCTTAATACCATTTATTACAGAAGACACATCTTGTGAAGCCTTAACAGTTGGCAGAATAAGAGGGGATGGCGTTTTTATCCAGAATTAAGTCATCCAGAACAAAAGATAAAAAAACGTAATCTAGTTGTGCCATCCAGAATTTTATGAGCTAAGTTATTAGTTGTTATTCCCTTTAATACTTACAGAAAAGTTTGACTTTTCTATAACGTCGATATTTTCTTTCACTTTATGTATATTAAAATATGCCTAAATTATACCAAATTATACCTAATCGAAATTACAAGACCGATTTGCGAGTGATTTGCTGTACCATTGGCTGTGGGGGTGGCATGACCAAGGACATGATGCGCGAGTTGGGGACATTCGGTTGCTGATGTTGCTGATGACATCTCGTTCCAATGGATTACCAAGGCCGAGGGACTTCCATCCGCCGCATCACCGATACTCGACAGTCCTGTTTCGCCAGCGACTTATCTAGGTCTGTACACCTGATGGAGGCGGGTGAAATACTGTTTCTTTATTTTCATGTTAAAGGAGTTTTATGACTTTACGTAAGAATAATTGAGGAAATGAAGGTATCGTTTTACCGTACTTGTATCCAACTGGCGTGGGGCAAGGACTTGAATTGTATTAAGTTAACAATAACCAGAATCCGTTTTAGTTTGAGTTACAATTTTATGGGTTAGCGTCTTGAGAAGTTGAGTTAATTTACTTTTCAAGTGAAGGTGCTTATTTATATTCCATGTCAAAATCTTTTTAGTGAATGTGCAATAATTAGAGCCCTGCAGATAGTGCTCCCATCTAGTTTGTTAGCGATTGATCAATTAAAGTAACTTTTATCCATTTGTAATATGGTATTAGCGCAATCGTTACATTCGCGCCCAACGTCCTTAATCCTTGAGTGCTCTGCAGTACTTGATGTCAGTCATAAATAAGCAGGTTTGCTCCTGGGCTCAATGACCTTGCCCCATAATTGGAGTTCTGTATTTAGTGGTATTGATTTTTGTTTGGTAAAGGTTATTGTTGAATGTATTTTGTGAGTTCGATAAATGAACGTCCACTTAGAGTTGGTTATTTGGACTGTGACGCTCAGGAGGGTTATTTTTTCCTGTTTAATAATAATTTATTAGAACCCTCTGGTCGTCAACATGTCCAACCTAGACGGATCATATGTTACAGGTCAGGTTAAGTTCATTTTGCCAATTATTGTAGCTGCCAAGTTTGGAGCGAACGAATGATGAATGAATCATATACCATTTGCGACGTTGGTTATTTACCAATAATGTGTAATGCTCTAGTGGATCATAGTTTGATTGATCTCGAATTAGGAGAAAAATCGTTAGTTTTTCAATCATATACTTAGGGCCTTGTGATCGAAGTTGGTTCGAGGTCTTTGGACCCATACCGGTCATGATGCGGTGCATTAAATGAGTAGAAAAATAGAAATATTGAAACGATTAGGAAGAATTTCAAACATGGGCCAATGCTGATTTGCTGTCTTGCTGTCTTGGTGTTTCGCTGGCCTGGTCATTTGGTTGGGAGTTTGAGTTTCGAGTTGTCGATATTCCGGTAGAGATAGAAGACAATGGTTCCGTTACTGTCCTTGATTGTGTAAATGGGATGTATCGCTTGTACCCATAGTTGATTTAGTAAAACGTTAGGTGAAAGCCAAATGGACATGCTCTCCTAAATCGCGCAATCGAGTACAGGTTGGCTGCAGAATTTGGGAAGGAGTTCGAGTCCTTATTAAGGGAAGAGGTTTGATCACTATTTGGGCTAGTGGATGCACTCCGAAGACATTTACCGTCTCTAAATATACTAGTAGCGCTTGGTTTAGGACTTGTAGATATAGGAATAAGTTAGTTTTCAATTTTTATGTTTATTGGGAAAACTAGGTGGAGGGCAGTGTAAAGTACTGGGCCCGTGGATATTGTGAAGCAAGTTCCAGCAAAGCCAGTGTCTGTTCCCCTCCCATGCATTTGTTTATTGCATATTAAGACATTGTGACATCATCCGCTTGCGCATATTACGGCAGTTCTTGTTCTTGGCGTGTCGGATAATATAAGGTGAGCGGGAGTCGTGATAAAAAAAAAGAAGAAGCCGGTTTTGGCTCTCTGCAAAGATTGCCATCCCCTTCGCCGGTGAAAAGTTAACGCGTGGTTAACGTTTTGTCTTTAACCTGAAGTTGAGAATAATGTGTTAAGCAGAGTGAGGGGCACGATTGGCCCTTCAAGGGTTTGCTAGGGTAACGGACGGCGAACCGCCGATATGTTTTGATTAATCCTTTTGATCTCCGCCTGGATTTCTGTGCAGCACGCCTTGATTCGGAATTGACGGGTTGTGCCAAGACTAAATGAATTTACAAGACCGTTGTACAAGTGATTTGCTGTACCATTGGCTGTAAGAATGGCATTAACAAAGGAGTGATGTATGACGTGCGGACATTTGACTACTCACGTTACTGAAGACATCTTGTACCAGTGAATTACTTCGGTCGAGGGACGTCCATGCGCCACATCACCTTTACCCATCGGTCGCGTTTCGTGTGCGATTCATTGACATCTGGATATCCAATGGAGAAACGGTGAGGTACTGTTTCTTTATACTTAGGTTAAAGCAGTTTTATGCCTTTACGTATCGCTAACTTAGGAACTGAAGATATCCTTTAAATGTATTTGTGTCTTGATGGCGCAAGGATTTGAATTGCGTTAAGTTAAGAACAAGTGAAATTAGTTTTGAGTTAGAGTTTTATATGTCGATGTTCTGAGAACTTGAGTTACATTAATTTTAAAATGAAGAAGTTTATTTTTATTCTGTGTTGAGATCCTTTTAGTGTATGCGCCACGAGCGAAGCCCTGCGAATTATGCTGAAGTATTTCCTCATTATTTGCCATTAGAAAGGTATCAGAGCAAGGCAACGTATATCGACGTCCGGGTCAGTGGTTTTTCCTGCCTATTTTATTAATGAAATTAATTTGATTGGAAATCTATTCTTTCCCTTATCATCTAATCAGTTCTTTATGTTTCAGCCTTGGAAGTCCGGAAGCACGAGCCGTGTCACCCGGGTTGTTGGATAATTGCTTATACATGCATGCATCATCTTTGAGCCTAACGTTTCGCATTGTGGTGCAAGAGCCAGTTTGTCCAGCAACTGTAAAACCTGTAATCAATTCTGTCGATTTAGATTTCTTAATAAATGACTGAACAATCAAATATCGCTCATTTCGGTTGAAGGGCGCACACACATCCGGTTTGTTATCGATTGCTCAATTAAAGTAACTTTTATCCATATGGATGGTGGTGTATGGTACGATGGTGTTATAAGGTATGTTATGGTATGATGGTGTATATGGTGTTAGGTATGATTATGGGTATTAGGGCAATCGTTACACTACCCTATTTTGTTGCATAATAAAGCATAAATTAATAATTCCTTAAAATACCCGTACATCGCATTTTGTGATCCACGTACTTACAGTTTATATCCTTTAAATGATAATGCTATATGCCGTATTTTTATTAGTATGCATTTCGTATCCAATTTTTGGCTAAGTAAATACTAGTATAAGGTTTATTTTAAAGAAATTTAAACGTTGAGAGGTGATAAATTGCAGAATGAAAAGACGGAGACATACATTTAAAAACGAAGCTGGTGGAATCATGCAGTTAAGAAAAAAGCTGGTGGAAACGTTTAGGTGGGCTAACGGAAAAGAAAATTCATCGGTTATCGCAAAACTGTTTTTCATTCATGGTTTTACAAAGAATTTCACAGCGTATTTTAAATTGTAAAAAACAGATTTTTAGAGAGACTAAATGGCTATTGCCAAAATATTGTTACCGCGAGAATTACGTTTGTCATCAGTTGACTTCCATCAACGACTGAGATCCAAATTAAAAAAGATCCATTCCAAAAAAAGATCCATTCAGAAGAAGGTTCGCCAAAGACTAACCGAAACGTCAAATTTTTTAAATAATTAAACTCCGTTTATATTTTTTACACAGCTGTCACTCGAAAATTTGTTTTCTTACGATTTTCCGTTTGTTGACGAAATTGAGCTTCTTTAATCTGCCTACGCGGAAGGAAATCATCACAATCAATAACAATTTTCATATTTCTTCATAAAATTAAATAATTAAATCAACACATTTACGTCACTACAAATTTTACCAAAACGAAGGTATAGAGAATATTACTTTATGTTCCATTTATGAGACGTTAATTTAGAATTTTGAACAGCATTGTATTTCAACCGTTACAAAATATTTTTCAAGTAATTCTCAGCATAGCCGATGATGTGGTAATATTAAATCATCAAATAATAATAAGAATATCAAACTTACAATAAAAGATGATGATTAATAATCAAATAGAAATAGGAATTATTCAAATATTTATGCTCTTCCAGAAGTTTGGCTTCTTTTATTATTCATGCTTTTTTAAAAAGGTGGTCTAAACACTGCACCATTCATCGCAAACTCGTCCGCAGTGAAAGCCTTATATATGCTCGCAGGGGGAGAGTAATCAATGCCCTTAGGTTAATGGGAAGAACACTTGACCGGCAATCAAGGGAATATGTGCTCGGGTCTCACCAGGCGTGGATAAGTTATTCTGTTCTCTGCGAAAATAGTTTCTGCAACAAAATTCTTCACCACGGCAGTATTTTTATAATATTCTTTTGTTTCGTATTTTTTTTCTTTTGCTCAATAGTAATGGCAAGGGTATATCGGCTTAATTTAATAAAGGTGCGAAGTACACTTAGTTTTCATTGAAATGAATAATTAAGTGAAATATATCACTGAACTGTTGTTTAAAAATCATTATAAAATTTTAATCGCAGAACTCTAATAATTAGTAAATGCACTTTGGAGTAATTAAATCATTCATAAACTAATAAATATATATTACAATCTAGATACATACAGAAACTTAGAAATATTAAAACCTTCAATAGTGCATCTGATTTTAAGCATGTGTAGGTTTGATATTTTGTATTTGTTTGTACTCGTCGGCTCTAGAAGATCCCAAATTGAAATAATACAACCGCTTTTAATATTGGTTCAAAGTAGAGAAAATATGCACACTATAAATTGAACTGTTAAATAAACTACAAGTTTTGTTGTGCAAGTTCATATTTTTTTCAATAGATCAACAAAATTACATTATATTTTATTTTCCTATGACTTAAATTAAATGGTTTGCATTTGTATTCTTCATAATTGCACCCGATACATTCTGGCTCACATCGAGAAAATCATAGCTTATGTAGAATATTCCTATTACATAGCCTGCAGTTCAAAATAGGTACCTTTAAATAATCATCCTTCATATATACTATAAATCCAGTACATGAATCGTAATAAAGAATTTTGTGCTCCAAATTCAAACATACATATATATATATATAGTTCATATTCGCCATAAATATATGTTTTCAAATTTTGCAATAAATATTTGTGAGTCATCAATTTACACTTCGTTATGTTTTATGAAACCAAGTAAACGAAGGTCCTGTATTTACGAAATCGAATATTTAGGAAGAGAAACCAATTTTTAATTATTTTCCAAAACGTTAAATTTTAGGAGAAAATAGGGACCGTAACAATGAAAGGATGGATATAGTAAAATTTCATTTATACGCCAAAAACTTTAGAAAGAAGGGATGTTTAATATGAAGATGTACCCTGTATGTCTACATCTATATTGGTTAGATGAAATGGATATCTGGTCTCATTATCCCACTTTTTGCGTTCGAAATGGAGATATATACAACTCACCCTGGCTAGAATTAGTTGATCGTAAAAATGTAATGATAATCAATTATCTGGTGCAAGAATCGACTCAATAAATTTTACTAGGGTCAGTCACATATAACTCTAATTTGAGTGTAAAAAACGGGTGGTTTAAACGTCGCATTTCATTAATATTTCCTCAAGAAAAATTAAAACAAAGATGGTTCTAGAGACACCGTGTGTTAACCATTGATAATCGCACGATTCCGAGAGAAGGGTAATGCTGCCTATAAAAATGTACATACGAAGATAAAGGCATAATGTTTCTTGGGTTTCGGTGGTCTAATTGGAAGTAAGCTTCCTTTCACACAAAGTGGTCGCTGCATAATGGGGAGAAAGCGATTAAAATCTGGCATAAAATATGAAAATTTGTTTTTGCACATGTATAGTCCGCCCGCGGAAAATTGTCCACCAGTTCCGTTAGAATTCAAGGGAACTGACATCACAGACATGTTGCTTCATTGCAGTAGAGCGATGAGCGTCTTTCATAACGCACAAAAAAAAAACAGTTATAAAAGACGCCCTTCCCTCTACTGCAATGAAACAACCCATCTATGAAGTCAGCTTCCTTGAATTCCAAAGGTATCACTGGTCAATTTTCCGTGAACGCTCTAAACTTTTAAAAGGAGCGTGAGTTCAATGATAGAAATACAGAATGATCAAAATATAAATTGTATTTTCTTTTTATTTACATCACATAAAATCCTAGGAAAGGCCATGAAAACTTGTTGCTAAATTATAAAGTTATTTTTATTAAATTATATTGATTGTTTGAAAACGTGCTTAAACCATAGTGCAACGGGAATAAACCATAGGGCCTTAAGTAATTGAATAGAAAATATGTATCCATGAGAAAAAACGTATTAAATATAGAAAATGATTAAAAACATGTTGAAAGATGTGCATAAATAATTGAAAAAAAATTGTATGAGCGAGAGACTTAGTGAAAAAATTTAAAAAAAATCATACTAAAATCATTTTAAAATGTACGTATGAAAGGTATAGAAAAACATGTTGTTGTGAGGTAAAAACAAAATTAGCAATAAATAAATTCATTCATTTTTTTATACAAAACGTTGCAACGTCAAAGCTCTTTTTAAAAAAAGCTTAGTTCTTCACATGCAATACTTTCTTCGGAAAACAATGTGTTTTCTGGGAAATGTTGGAACCTCTAGAGATTCCAAGATCTCCATAACACTTGAAAAAAAATAATTATTTTCAAGAAAATTTTTCAAGAATAAAAATCTACCATTAGAATTAAGGGTATCGTAACATATTTTCTTTTGTATTCAATTAACACTTAGGTGGAAACAGAGCCTTAACTAAACATTCCCCTTTACCCTCGGATTTTTTTTCCTGCAAAGTATCTTAATATTCCTCCATGGTTTGCCCTCTTCTTTAATTTCGATTTTTCAGCTATCCTCCACGTGCTTCTTGGTCTACCTCCCCTTTCCCTTTCCTTAAGGTTTCCAGCCTAGTGTTTAATCGAACGCATTTTTTTTTTGGCGTACGACATAGCCAGATAATTTTTTTTTTCTTTATTAACTCAAACAGGCTTTTAGCCCTAGATAAGCTAAATGCAAAAGTTTTAAGATTTTATGGCCAAGGTATGTTCATTACTGTGTGAAGTTGATTTATATAAACTTGCATTTGGTTTGTTATTGCCTTGCTTATTTTCCATGTTTGGCGTGCATAAAGCAGCCCTTATCTGGCATTACACACAAAAAAATTTTGGAGTTTAGTTTTGCTTCTACCATATTGCAAGATTCAAACTTTTCTAGTAGCGGAAAGGTGTCTTCAGCTTTCACAATTTTCCATCTCACGACTTCCTTTGTTTTTTCCTTACTGGATACTATGCCACCTAATTTTTTGGAATTGTTCGATATTTTTATTGTTTGTTTTGAAGATTTTTATATTTCACAAAACTTGATGAAATAAGAAAATGGGCACAGTTTTTTATATATTTTAATATAACTTTAGAACTTTTCCTCGAAGGCTTTTAGCGCTCTTTGAAGAAATTTACATAATACTGGAAATATCGAGACTAAAAAACATTTTAGTCTTAATAGTTCCAGTATTATGTAACCTTCTTTGAAGAGGGCTAAAAGCCTTCAAAAAAAGTTTTAAAGCTATATTAAAACATATAGTTCAAAAACTGTGCCCATTGTGTTATTTTACCAAGTTTTGTGATATATTCAGCACAGTGAGTCATTTTACTTCAGTTTTCTATATTCCTAGCGTTTGTTTTAAGTTATACCGCACTTAAAGTTTTATTAATTACTAAAGTTTAACCGTAAGTTATACTTAGTTTTACCATCATTTAGTTTTATTTAGACTCAACACCTAAAATCATACTTCACGAGGCTGTCACTAACTTCAATGAATCCTTCGTAATAGTCTACCGATTTTCAGGTTTACTTAACTTCAACACGCATTTTACGATAGCATACAAGTTTTTACATTATCATTGTTATTATTATTATTACTGCTGTTATTATTTATAATAGTATGTAAGTTTTACTTATATAATATGTTTTGAAGTCATCTTTGAATTTAAGGTAATAAGCAGATGACTACCTTTCTCGGAAATTAATAAAGGAAGTGAAAGGAAAGTTATAAATAATTAAAATTTGGAAACAAGGAAGTCCCGGAAATGCTGGCTTTGTCATTCTTATTTCTTGTAATATAGTAGAAAAAAGTAGGTGGATTTTTTCGTCGTCCATTATTATAATCTTTAGGAATAAAATTATCCCGGACAAAGCTTATTTGCATATCAGCCGAGTCGTTCTCCACTAGCTCATAAAATGACCAAATATTAATTAAGAAGTATGTTCGTGTTTTTTATTTTTAAAATAAATTTAATATGCGGGAAAATGAGGCTATGAAACATGTCAGTTGTAGATATTTGACGGGACCGTGACGAAAAAAATCAAAATAATTAAAAAGGATAAAAGTTCATGTCATGACTTTTTGATAATGCGAGTGCAGAAAAAACTAAATTAAAAATTGGAAATTCCAGGAAAATTCTCTGATATATTTGTCAAAATTTGCGGTCTTTTATATAAAAAAGTGGATTTCATGTAAACCACAAAAAAGGCTGAATATTTTTCTACGTTTTCCATTCTGCTGTGTAAAATTCAGGAGTGATATATAAAGTTTTAAAATGTACACAATTTGTTTTTATTGCCTACACTTCATAAAATTTTCTGGCATGTTTTTCATATTTGTTGTAAATTAGAATTTTCGATATGCAGTAAGCATCCATATTTTAAATACCTTT
>QLNU02014176.1:43978301-43999069 GCA_006491805.2 Dysdera silvatica | reverse complement strand
TTGGTCAATATACAAGATGATTTCTATTGGTATTTTGGAAAACTCAAATGATTTCTCTGTTTCTATAGCAGAATGTTTTAATATTGTGTGCTTGTTTTAAAGTTTTACATTTTACATCACAAAAAACATCAAGAGCATTACTTCACCAAGATCTACAATTTTTCGAGAAATTTGAAATTTTTATGACCTGAATCAACTTTCGGACCATAACGAGATAATATTCTCTTAAAACAACGAGCTAAAAATATTCTCTTCTGATACATTTTCTGGAAATCAGTGTATCACTTGTTAAAATCTATGATAGAATAGAAATTTTAGGATATATTGAAAAAAATTTACTAAGTTAGCAGTACTAATAAATCTAACGATTTTTACACCCACGTATCATAATGAACTGAAGCTACATTTCTAAAGAAAAAGAGATATCGCTCAGGAATCGATATACCTTTTTATTAGTTGGTGTCTCTTTTTCTTTCTCTGTATACCACATCACATACCTGAGTGCTTTAGTCTGCTCGGCCACCAAAACATAGGAACCGTGCTCTTTTTCTTAGTATTTAAGTCTCGTAAGTTATTATTACCCTTTCCGCAGAACTTGTTATTTCCTAGCTCTACCTCTACAGTCCAGCGTTCTTTTTCGACTACAACGTAAATTTATATATTGTATAGAGAAAGGAAAATACAAACACTATGTTGCAAGGTATAATTACATTCCTTGGAGCTAACACAATTGCCAAATAACGGTCAACACACAAAGCCTTCGGGGCGAGATTTTTGGTGTTTTTCGTAGAGAATTTATTGCGCTAAATAATTCCGACACCCACGTTTTATAGCCGAGGCTAGAGATTTTTGTTATAGGAGGAAAAGGAGGCATCATCCACTATCTGGATTCGAACTAGGGTCTCTCTGTTGAGCCCGGAGCGTCTTAGAACGTTAGGCCTGGAATCTTCTATGTTGACCATAATTTGGCAATTGTGTTAGCCCCGAGGAGGGTAATAATACATTACAACCTTTAAATACGGAGAAAGGGAGTTTCGTTCCTGTCCTCGGTGGTCTAGTGGTCTGAGGCGCTCCGGGTTAAAAGGAGAGACCCTAGTTCGAATTTAAATCGGGAAGGATGTCTCTTTTTCTCCTATAACAAAATGCTCTTGTCTGAGCTATAAAACGAGAGTGTCGGAATTGTTATGTATAACAAAAGCTATATGGTCTGGATTTAGGCCTACATAAAAGTGACAAGATATCGATGATGTAATTGAAACAATACCTTCATTTTATACTTATGTTTTAATGCAATTTCTAAAGAAAAAACAAGTAATTGGAACTTGTGTGTATATAAATACATAAAACGAGGTAATTCTCAGCTTTTCTTTGGCTCAAATTGAGAAAAAATAGCAGTTTCAGCACAAGTGAATGCTTTTCAAATTCCTGTGAGCATTTTGTAGCTATTTCTAAAATTATATCAGAATATAAAAAATCTGCGTCGCTGCCTAGTACTTGTGGGTAATGATCTAATCATACTACGAAACACAAATCCTTTGTTGTTCTCATTCATATATATCATCATCATCATCATATTCAACCATTATCTATCCACTGCTGGATGAAGGTCTCTCCAAATGCTTTCCACACAAGTCTATCCTGGGCCATTCGTTTCCACGTCACCCCAACCTGTTTTCTTATTTCATCCACCCATCTAGTTTGAGGACGTTTTCTAGGTCTTCGGTGGTCTCTTGGAATCCAGTTCAGAATTTCTGTTGTCCATCGTTGATCAGTTCTTCTTGCAATATGCCCAGCCCATCGCCATTTCAGCCCTTTTACTTTAACAATGATGTCCTCTACTCTAGTTTGCTCTCTCACCCAAGTGTTTCTTTTTCGATCTCTCCTAGTTATTCCAAGCATGCACCTCTCCATGCTCCTTTGCGTTGTCTGTAACTTTCGTATTGCTCCAACTGTTAGACTCCATGTCTCTGATCCATAAGAGAGGACTGGCAATACACACTGGTTGAAGACCTTTCTTTTTAGACACAAAGGCAATTTCCCCTTCAGGATAAAACTGTTTCTTCCAAATGCACTCCAGCCAAGTTTAATACGTCTGTTGAGTTCTTTCATAATGTTGCCATCCATTGAAATCAGCTGGCCAAGGTAAATATATGAATCAGCAATTTCTAGCTCAGTGTTGTCAACTTGTATTTTTGTTTCCTCTACAAAATTATTGAACATGATTTTAGTTTTTTGTAGGTTCATCTTGAGTCCAACTTCTTTACTTCTAGTTGAGAGCTCCTGTACCATGTCTTGGAGTTCTAATGGGTTCGTTGAAAAAATAACAATGTCATCAGCAAACCGCAAATGATTTAAATATTCACCATTTATTTTTATTCCCTTGTTATTCCAATTTATCTGCTGAAAAATCATCTGTAAAGCTGAAGTAAAAAGTTTTGGAGAAATGGTATCTCCCTGCCTCACACCTTTACCAATTTTGATAGTTTTGGTATCTTTATGTAACCGAAATTTTGCACTTGCATTTTTATACACACGTTTCACCATGTCAATGTACACATCCTCAATGTCTGTTGATCTTAAAGAGTTGATGACTGCTGATGTTTTAATAGAGTCAAAGGCCTTCTCATAGTCAATAAATGCAACACACAATGGAAGTTCATATTCATGTGTTCTTTCAATTAATTCTCTTAATACTTGAATATGGTCCACTGTACTGAATCCACTTCGAAATCCAGCTTGTTCTCTTGGTTGAGCTGCATCTAATTTTTTCTGCAGGCGATGTGTTAGCACTTTTGTGAAGATTTTATAAATAGCAGGTAACAAGCTAATTGGTCGGTAATTTTTCAAATCCTCTTTATCACCTTTTTTATGCAAAAGAATTACTGTTGCAGAATCCCATTGGTTTGGTATGTTACCGCTGTTAAGACATTTGGTAAAAAATTTTGCAAGTATGTCTTCTACGTGTTCTCCAGCTTCTTTTAAGATATCTAATGTAATACCATCATCACCAGGGGCTCTTCCTTTCTTCATATTTTTTATTGCAAATGAAACTTCTTCTTTTAAGATTTTAGGAGCTGTTCCTTCGACTATTTCGGCGTCTTCGTTTAATCCACTGTTACTTTCATATAGTTTTTTGTAGAATTCTTCAACTCTTCTAAGTATTTCTTCCCTATTTCTTGTTACGGTGCCATGCTCTCTTTTAATGCAATGATGTGTTTCTTCAACATACAAACTTCCTTTAACAACGAAGGCTCGTTTTGCTTTCAATGGACTTCTTTGCTAACTCGCAGTGCATTTTCTTATATCTTCTTTCATGTTTTTGCGCAAAGTTTTGCCAAAGTTCCTGCCCCGCCTCGATCCTGCAACTGGTATTTTGATTGTCTACCTTCCATAGAATGTGACTTTTCATGAGCTGTTTCGTCTTCTCAGATAATTTGCTATTCTGCTTTTTACATATTACACCACCAATTTCCCCAGCAGTTTCAATTATTGTCTTAACAATGTTTTCATTTGCTTCTGAGATGTCAACTTCTTCAATAAGTCCTTCCAGTGCAGAAAAGCGATTTTTTAATTCCAACTTGAATGCCTCGGTATTTTCTTTCAGTTTCATTAAATCCACCCTCTTACATACTTGTTTCCTAATGAGCTTCTGTCTTTCTAATTTAGTATTTAAGTGCACTTTACATCTCACCATTTGATGATTACTTCCAGTATTAAATCTATTCAGCACGCTGCAATCTTCAATAATCAATTTCTTGTTTGCCAGGATATAATCAATTTCACTAGTTCCCCATGAAGATTTTCAGCTTCGGCAAATTCTATGAGTTGATCGCCACGTTCATTCCTTTCCCCGTATCCGTATTTACCAACCGATGTCTCTCCTTGTTCCTGTTGTCCAATTCTTGCATTAAAATCTCCCATGATGAGTTTGATGTGTTGTTTCCCCTTGGTATGTAGCTGTTTGATTTCTTCATAGAATTCCTCAACCTCCTCGTCGGTATGGCTTGACGTTGGTGCATATGCCTGTACTATCTGAAGTTGGTATCGCTGGGTTAGTTGAACAACGAGCCTCGCTGCTCGATCTGACGTGCTTTCGACTTCAAGAAGGTAGTCTTTAATTCTTTTGTTGATTAAGAAGCCAACACCACTTGTTCTTCCAGTTTCCGTTCCTCTATAATAAAACAAATGTCCACTTTTAAGTTCCACCAACTCTTCACCTTTTCTTCTAACTTCACTGAGTCCTACAATGTCCCATTTGATCTTGTCAAGTTCTTCTTCCAATTCTTGAAGTTTTGCTTCAGAAGCAAGGGATCGTCCATTATACGTTGCCAAGGTCAATAACAAACGGCAGCCTGGGCCATTCCAGTGATTCTTAGCACCCCCTGCTTTCATGCCACGCTGACCGCTGCCTTGATCAGGAGCACTCCAGCACCTGGAGACTAGGGGCCATGGTTTTTGGTGTATTAGCATATTGGAGGAATTAGCCATCATTTCACCACGCTGGCTAGACGGGTTGGTGAATTAGCCCTCCCCTTCCGCCTTTCCATCCGTGCAGCAAATATTAATTTGCCTCTTGGATAGAAAGCCCAGCCTGCACCACTTGAAGGCGGGGTAGGACACTAGGTTACTGGCCCGGCCGGTTCCACACATCGTCACATACGTTCAGCGTGTGGGTCTCCTTCCAGTTAGATACCAGCAACCCTTTTGCAGGCCATATAAATGTAATATAAAATAAGATAAAATTTTGCAATGGGGGATTCAATTCAATTTAATTTGATTGTGGTATAACGCAAGCAATGCAAATACAGGACAACTACACTGCAGAAAAAAAATGTGAGTATACATCCATCTGCATAGGCGGTCACAATACGTCATACAATACGTCAAATGAATAAGTAAGGAAATGTTCGTGTTTTTACGGAGCAAGAATAGCAAAGGTCAAGCTTCTCTGGGACCTACAGAGAAGTCTGAAACGCTGCTGCTAAAGGAAAGAAACCCAGGATTACGGTGGGCAGAAGAATAACAAGCGGTCCACGATCCGTTGGCAACCGGCTTAATGGAAAGACGGACCAATGCGTTGTAATAATGACCACCGTAAGGTAATGAATCTATCTATCTATCTATCTATCTATCTATCTATCTATCTATCTATCTATCTATCTATCTATCTATCTATCTATCTATCTATCTATCTATCTATCTATCTATCTATATCTGTCTGCCTTCCTTCCTTCCTTCCTTCCTTCCTTCCTTCCTTCGTTCATTCTGTCCACCCCTCTTTATTCTCCTCTCTCTATTTTCTTTTCACTCTCTCTCTCTCTCTTTTTGTTGCTAGTCGAACTCTGATAAACGGCATGATAGAAATGATACACTATCTCTGCATTACCCCAGAATCCTGCAATTAAATGATGGGAAAATTGTAAGTTTTGATATTCTGGCAATGAAACTATTACTATTTACAGAAACAGAATGTAATATTCATTTGTTGTGAATAAAATAGTTTCCACCCTGTGACTGCATTTGTGTCAATCATTTCTGTACGCAGTAATACTTTTAGTATTTGCTCCGTGATTTTCAAGTCTTATTTTCGGTCGCAAACTATATAAATCATATCAGAAGGTAAAGGGACAAGTACTTTGTGGAATACTGTACTCGTCCCTTAATCAAGACATAACGGTGTCGTTGTCCTGTGTACCTGACTAGGAGGGACAATATATTTGCCGTAATAAAACTGGAGATGGAATGATTATGTTTCAAGTAGTAAATAAAAAAGTATAATGTGATTTGGAAAGTTCTAGCCAGCAGAAGATTAAAATAATATTTCAATTTTATGAAGTTTTGGGACAAGAAACAATTTTAAGGAAAAGAAGATGCGGACAATTCCGTCCTGTAAGATTAAAGAACAAAAGAACAATTCGAATTTGGTGGAAAACAGTTGTAAATTGGAAGCCTGTGGCTACCACAAAGAAAAGTTTTCCCAAGAGGGAAACGAAAAATTGGTAAGCCGAAGAATAATCATCTAACAACAAAACGAAAGGCTTCTTTTCAATGAAAATAGAAAATGAGATTATCATAACGTTAAAAAAATGACGTCTGAGCATCAAAACGTGGGAAGCATTGCATCACAGAATTGAAATGAAAAACTCCTAACTTTTGATTTTTAGCAGATGTTTGCTCAAGCTCATGGAAGATAATACGTAACATAAAACAGACGGCGAAACTCAATGGGGAAAAGAATTGATAAATAAAAAATCCAGTAAAAATATCCACACTCAACTTTGTTCCCAACCTTTTGTTCACTTTACGAATTGGTGAATGAGTTTGCCATCTGTGAAAACCGAGGAGACTCGCTAAACTACTGGCGTAAGCAGGGGAGTGTTAATGGGGGTTTTAACCCCCTCCCCCACACTGATATGGAATTTTTTATAAATACATATGAATATATGGAGTTGTAGCTCTGCAATCAGCCCTTATGGATTTTGCGTATGCCTATGCATTCAGTGATACGGTCGTGAATGATTTGGCGCAATGCTAATTCACAGATATTCTAACGCCAAATCCAATCGGCCACAGGAAAGTGAGTTGCGTCATAGCAACGTTTAATCACGTCACACCTCAGAGACATGACGTCTTGGCCATTTTCACAGCCTGACTTAAGAGTTGTTTTCGTGTGGAAATGTTCCCACACCTTCATTCATAAAATGATATAATAAAGCCTTAAAGGCAAGAGAAGATTTTTGTTAATAAAGAGACATAGTTGGGTAATGCAAACTACGTCAAAAAGTATCGAAGAAACACACAAAGAATGATACATCTTAGAGAGAGAGAGTGTGTGTGTGTAAGTGAAAACCAGGTTTAATATCCTTAAGCCTAGAAAAGAATAGTTAAAATATTTATACAACTACAATTCTGAATATGCCTTGGGTTCCTGTAAGGCTTGTGGGTACTGCAGATTTGAATGATTTCGTCAGCTCCTCTTACGTAAGGTATCATTCAATAGATACGAGAAAAAGCTTCCTTCATAAGAGAATGTTTCTTATCACAGTGGTGGAAACGAACCTTATTGTCAACGTATAGCAAAAGTTAGCTATAAATTTATGGACAGAAGAAAAGTAAGGGACGATACTAGCCTTTCTATTTTCATACCAGATGAAATGAATGTGCCAAGACTGTCATGAATTAGAAGTTAGTGTCCCTCATATATACACCTGAAGAAAGGAGCTAAGCAAGTGGGCGTTTTCTCCTCCACTCCCCACTTCTTATTCGAAAATCAGTTTTCCCTTATTAAATTTTTGACCAACTGAAAATTGGGAAGAGTTTAGGAAGGTGGCGCTAAGATAGAAAACGAAAAATATAATGCGGGGAAAAGGGATCTAGGAAAACGAAATAAAGAGAGTTGAAAACTCTGATAGTCAAATAAATGTAGAAGAGAGGAGGATAGTAAAAAATGCCGAGAGTCAAATAAAGGTATGTCTGAATCTGAATCATAATGAAGAAAGATTAAATAAAGCTTAATGTTTCATCTAGAAAAAAATTAGGGCAGGACGCATGGCCTGGAAAATGGCCATTTTCTGGAGCTCTGAATACAAAGATATTCATGGTGAATATTCGTGGTTACAATAGCGTTACTGCTACCAATTCCTTTAAACAACGTCTTAATTTGTTTAGTTCCTATAGTTGCTTTCTTTAAATTGCTTAGTTTTTGTTTGCAGGTAACCATTTTTTGGAGGATTTTTTTTTTTTTTTTAGTTCCGAGTTAAGTATATGTGAAAGGCGAGCGGAAGGTGTGCGTGATTATTGCAATCTAATGTCAATGTTGCCAGATGGCAAGATTAAAAAATCTCAACTTCATACAAAATAATAATTAAATTAATATAACTATAAGTTAGTTAAACAATATCCTATAATATTTCATTTATTCAAATATCCTATACTATATGACAAGTAAGCTTCATAAAATAGGGATGTAAAACATGCTTAGTTTAAAGCTTAAAGACAAACAAATTGATTTTAACAAAAATTTGATCTCAAAAATACGTGGAACCGCTAACGTTTATCGCAGTAGTCCGTGGTTGAAAGTCTGCAAACCTGGCAACAGTGCTTTGTTTACAAATATTCGTCAGCAATCTTGTTTTGCCAAAACCATCAGTGTTATTACGAAAATGAAATGCTGGAGTACAAAATTTTTATAAATCAACAAATTTCGTCACACGTTTTGGATTCTAACGTGGGAATTTGAATTATCATCGGGGAAGGATGATGTGTTATTTTCCGAGGGCTAGATGGGACATATGGGCACAAGGGCGGACAAGTTGAAGGGCATGGCACTTAATAGGTTCAGCAGGGCATTGCGCCCTTCTATTTCGCTTTAGATGAAACACTAGAAGCTGCAGACATGAAAAGTTTCTGCTTTGATGAGTAGCCTGTTTTACAGTATTAAGGCCTTCTTATCCTCCGTATAGTTAAATAAGTGCCCTCATTTAATCCCATTATTGTGATTTAGGGTATTATTTAAATCATTTAATTTCGGGGTAAGCTCTCCATATTTCATATAGCGGTCACTAATGTCGTGCCACCAATAACTGTTATTAAGTCTATTTCATTTGTTATTATCAGTAATATTGCATTATTACTTTTTCTCATTGTTTGTTTTATGTATGTTAAATTAAACATTAATAAATGTGAAATCTTTCAATTTTCCTCTCTAAACTCAATTTCATGCGGATTGTTTATTAATTACTTCATATGCTTTATACTCACGGTCAACGGACTGTACCTTTGCGACCAACTTTAGCGATTAAATAATTTAGGTATAATTTAATGGTTTTTTACAATCATAGATTAACTTCATTTCGTAGACCGTAACACGTCAGCGAATGGAAACATGATAACAGCATTTTTTTATAACAATAACATTGTTTAAGATATTAGGAAACCTACCTATACAGCTATTTATGTGTATATGTTTTTAAAAACAGTGTATGAATCACGAATATATATATATGCAGTATCTGATTGTTCTTTTTTATCATTTTATGTGCCCATACGGGTCTGAAAATTTTATCAATACCAATGAAATATTCATACTTTTCTTTCAATATCAAGTACATTTACACTCAATCCTTCTTATATTTTTTATGATATTTTACTCATATGCGTATATGTGAATACACTACTCCTTTCCTACAGATTTAAATATCAAACCATAATTGGGACAGAGATTTGCATATTGCATTTTATGATGCCTGTATTCAATTTTTAGTTTACATTTTTATCACAGACAACAGTTAGGGATAGCGAGGATTAATTATTAAACTAAATGTAGCTACATTTTTTCCAAAAGCGCATTACCTTTGTCTTTAAAGTAGGGTACAAATTTTTTAAATGTATGCTTTTGAATAAAAAAAAATAAACTGTAACAAATTGGACTTCAACTACAATTTGTACAGCGCCATAAAAACTTATTGAAAATAGAATTATTTTTATTCACCAAGGAAAAATCTTCTCCAAAATGCTTTACTATATGTAAGAAACTGCTGAAATGGCGATGGGCTGGGCATATTGCAAGAAGAACTGATCAAAATTAGGCAAGAGAAATTCTCAACTGGATTCCAAGAGACCACCAAAGACCTAGAAAACGTCCTCAAACTAGATGGGTGGATGAAATAAGAAAAGAGGTTGGGGTGACGTGGAAACTAATGGCCCAGGATAGACTTGTGTGGAAAGCATTTGGAGAGACTTCCATCCAACAGTGGATAGATAATGGTTGAATATGATGATGATGTAAAAATAACGCTAATAAAGTTAATCGTGCAATATACAAGTATATACTTCAATTATAGTTCATAACAGCCTCCACGAACAATATACATAGATATTTTTAATGTATTTTATTATTTTAGGTGCCCGTAGGAGTCTGAAAAAATTATCGATACCGATCGGGAGAGAGAATATCGATAATTTTCTTTCAATACCAACTAACATTATACTCAATCTTTTCTTATATTTCTTTCGATATTTTACTCATAATTTTATACATGAGTGCATTACACCTTACTTACAAATTCAGATATCAAATTGAAAGCATAACATTGATTTGCATATGGAATTTTATGTAATTTTATTCTAATTTTTAGTTTACATTATTGTCATTAGCTGCAGTTTGGGATAGCAAGTAATTAGTCGTTGCACTCAAAGTATCGAAGTTTTTCCCAAAAACGCCTTATTTTTTTTCTTAATGCAGTCGAAACATTTTTAATATATGCTTTTGAATAAAAAATAATCTTCAAAAAATCACATTTTAATTGAAATTTTTATAATTAAATTAATCTTTTCTTATGAAGTACCCCGGGTTGAAATGTTTTTTTTTTTTTGCAATCACAAAAAATTTTAATTATAGGAAAAAGCGAAATTAATGAGGAAAAATTGAATGTCTTTTACTCTTTTATTACTTTTATAATTTTTTCTTAGATTCTCGGAATGTTGAAAAAATGAAAAAAAATTGGTTCATTGGATTGATTTTGCCTTAATTATCGTTTCAATAAGATCATATTCCTTTGTAACACCGGCGACACACAAAAGGGTAGATATATAACCGATGAAAGGGTATTAATATTAAGGTCATGAAAATGGGAATCCAATTCGTAATCACATCTAACATAATCAGCAAATTAATCAATTAGACGCAATTAGTAAACACAAATACTATTTATTATCGTTTTCTCCACGAATTTTTGTTTTACCCAAATTCGTTACATTTGTCTGTTTACGAAATTATTGGCCAATCACAATAACCGTCCCCTTTCAGAAGATTAACGGTGAACCGACACAATCAATCAGATAGTTACGGATAGTTAAGCGTCTACTCTACCTCATCCATAATAATTACGTCACGCATGATGCTACAACTAAATTAATGATATGATCATAACACCTCGATATCACGTATATGGAATATCGTCCATAATGTTCTGTTCACCACTAAATCTCACGAACGTGCTCATACCTATAGAGGAAAACCAAAACACACACTCACATAAGGATAAAATTGTTTCCATATTAAAAGACGTTAACTTTGTAAACGATCCATTCACTATAGGCTTGACCAACGTTGGCGACCTCTCAAAGCGTTTCCTTTTTTTTTATAGTTGCAAAGTTTGTGCACCAGTTGAATACACATCATATTGTATTGCTATTTTTATTCAAATATATATGTTTTGGTTTATAAGAGAAATTTTTACTTAGATAAAAATCTAAAATATGTATTTATTGATGACGCATAATTTATTTTATTTTAATCGTGACAAAACTTAGGTAAATAAGATCTCTGATAAACCAAAACAAAGTGTACATATTTCTATTGGTCCTTACCTATCTCAAACCTAAATCCGCAAATTGTAATTGTTCAACGTGCTGCCCATACATTAAGCCGATAAATATTTCTGAAACGAATTCTTGCATAGTGAACTGAAAAAAAAAGCATATTTTCTTAATCTATTCCACCCATAAAAGATTATTATTGATTAATGGAATTTTAAATAATTTCATAATTTTTATACTTTCACAAAAATGATACATTTATTACGAAGTTGCGCCAGTCATTGTCGAAATTAATTGCGTGCTAATTGTAAAAAGTTATTAATTAACGAAAGGAGATTATTTTTAGTTTTACAAACTAAAACAAACGGAGATCGATACGCTTGAATAAAGAATTAGTGACGGTAGAGAAAACGTCGAATATGAGTAATCGGTTACGGAAAGGGTATTTACTTAAGATATATTAATGCATTGTAATCAAATTACTGAAGGTGAAATTTCCAGATTATTTTTTTCGTTTTAGTAAAGAAAAATAGAGCAACTTATAATCTCTTTAGCAAAATACAAACTATAAATTTAGAACAAAGCTCCTATATTACAATTTATCAATTTCAAGATGATTTTTGATGTAGTTTTTTCACATTATTAATTTTTAAAATAACTCGCGTTTGAGGATTACTATAATTGAGAATTAAATAGCGAAAATACTAAATATCATAGTTCGTGAATATAGAATTGTAGAATTGATTATAGCATAAAATAAATAAAACTTATTGTAGAGAGAGCAAACTTGCAGCCTGTGTTAGTGTTTTCTGATTCCTACGATAAAGTTAATAAAAGTAAAATATTTTTGTCATACTCTTTACACCACAAACTAATTAATACTTTTGTATTTGCATACATTTTTCGGGTAAGTTATATTATTTTATAGTCTTAATTATATAATCCAACTTATATTAAACTGAGTTTTCCATTATTATGAATCTTTTCTGAACACACAAAAGTAGCGTAAAACGTATGCAATAACAGGGAATGCCTACTGAATAAATTTTGCAAGTAGATATTGAGTTAACTCTAGATATGAAAGTAAGTGCATATATGAGTTCACTTGTTCCATAATGATAGTGAACATTAACGTAAAGTTTTCAAAATTATTCGGGGGGAGCTAAACTACATATTATAAATATTTATACAGGCCCCATATAACCCTACGCCTATGATAGTGAAATCGTTGAAGAAAAACAATTGAATGATCACTACTTTCTTAAGACACGTTATAAACATCATTAAAATTGATTTGGTGAATTTCTGGCATCGTTAGAAGACTCAAATATTTTCATTGACTTGCATTTCATTCAAGTATCATTAATATTTATTGAAAAATATATATGCAGAAGAGCAATTATACTTTTTTGTGAATATAATCTTGCATTTGCTTTCACTGTTATTCTATCTGTAAAAGGGTGTTTACGAAGATTATTTAAAATAAACGTTATTACCATCCTGATATAATAGTTACATGTTATCTTAGGAATTACATTTAAGGGTGCGTCATACATCGACTTTTGTCTATACGGAAGTTTTTAACCTTCGAATTGTTGATCGTATTTGAACCTAGTAAGCTTTCACATTTAGCTTTATTATTTTATAAATGGCATTATAGGCAGAAATCATATGATATATTAGGCCTAAACGAACTAAAATAAATGTGTGTACGACGAATTGAGCGTTCTATCATATTAAAAATTGTTAAGCAGACTGAATGTGAAGGTGCCGAAATTTCTCATAATCGGATTTACTATGGTCACCCATATTGAAATATTGTACAAAATTCACAATATTATACATACGATAATAATAGGTACACAAAGGAAAAAATGCGGGTAATAAAACTGTAGGTAACAACTATCACTGATAATTGTATGCAAATTGTTTATTAGTAATATGTGAATATAAGAGTTACCAGTATATTAGATATCCATCTAAACCAAGTCAGAATATGTATTATACAATATTGCAACTTCTTTAACCTTTTGATAATATGGCTAGCGTAAAGAACTTGGTTTATAATTATCTCTTCTCTCAGTAAATGAAGTGCGGTGTTTCATAAGTAATTCGTTTCATTACTGCGTTGGATAACCAATTTTTAAATGATTATGTTATCAAATACATTTGCTGATTTTTCTAATGATCCGTGTACAGCTATCTCATTTTCTAGGCGGAAAAAGTTGGGAACTTACGTGAAACTGAGGACCTTGGCATTTATAATATTATTTGTTTCCAAGTATATAACAAAAAATCTTCTCTAAATGTCCACATAATATTCTGGACATTAAAGATTTTTGTCTCCAAAAACAGATCACAATGACATCATGATAACATCTTCTAGCCTCACATACACATTCTAGCTTTAACAAATTCTAGCCTCCTCGAAATAAAAGGTTTACTGTAGTCCCTAACCCAATACTCTTTGTATAAGATACAACTATATTCGTCGTTTCCTTAGGGAACTAACACCCACGTCCCTTTCTTAACGCCAATAAAAAGCAGCCATCAAACTATGCTTATTTTACAACATATTATAATATCTTCATCTTTGAGCTTTAGACTTCTAGTAAAAAGATGTGTGATATCTTTCAGCTCAAAACTTTTTGCAAAATTTTCCTCTTATTCTAAAAACTTCCTAGTACTTTATAATTTGTAATTAATGTTAGCTATTTTGCTTTACTTCAGAGCAATATTTACAAATTTAAATATCATCAGGAAAGCGAATTGTAATTCTCTTTATCGAACAATGATGATTACGTTCTAAAACAGAATTTTAATGCTATAAACCTTTATTAAAAAAGCTGACGTATGTAAAAAATATTCCCATTCAAATTGCTATTGCTGGCAAGTCAAAGTTTAAGAAAGCCTTAACCTTATTTATCACGAAGATAAAAATAATTAAAATGTATATAAAACTTTATATAAAGAATAAATAAATGTTAATATGTAATCCTGCGGAATATAGTATATATTATAATTACAGTCGAGTCCACATATGGCGAAGTTGCATAGGACACTGAAAATTATTCCTTATATGCGGTATTCGGTATTTGGTATCCCAAATAATAGAAAAATGGACTTAGCCGCATGTTCCAAAGCAAAATTTTCGCACGTCGGCTAAAACTTTATTACGTAAGTGGGAAAAAGTCCGCAACTTTCTTTTGAGAAGCTGAATTTACAACGCATTACATACTTCTTTTTACAGTGCATTTAAATTATCACGGATGTCAATGTTACGCAATTTGATGAAAGCATGCAAATTTTGGAAATGGTACACGGTAGATGGTGATGTCACTAATTATTTCAATTTTAACGTCTTCCGCTTCAGAATCATCAGAAGTATTTTGTAACACTACTGCAATAATATCAGCGTCTGTTTCTTTTGCTTCAATTTCTACGTTGCAATCGTTAGAAACATAATCAGCAACAGTAATATCTCCATTCAAAATTCCCTTTTCCGGTAAATTTTTCGGCAGGTAATTTTCTTCAGGATCAGAAATGAAACCTGAGTTCCCAAATCCTCCTAAAAATCCCGCTTTTTTTCCTCAGTTTTGGACGGTTTTCGGTTGAACCAAATGTCAGGCATCATCTAAAAATTGGCAAGCAATTTTAGTCTCCGCAACAAAATGCAGATCAGTTTCTAGATTCAAAGGAACAAGTCGAATAATCTGAGATCTGTATTACACTTTCATGCATTTTGTTATGCCCGTATCTAAAGACCGCAGTTTTGTTTCAACATTTGGTAAAAATTGACACACTGTAATGTTTTTTTGGTTTGATATTCGTGTTATGAGCAGTGCAGTTGTCAAGCAAACGCAATTTTTTTTACATTTCTTCATCAAACCCTTACAGACATTTTTTAAAAATTACGGAAGTGATCTAAGCCTAATTTTTTCGCTATCTCACATTTGTTCATACGATTTTCATCTACTAATTTTATTGCTTCAATTTTAATTTCAAGAGACAAATACTTTCTCTTTTCACAATTTTTCGCCATCTTTGCAAGGTTAAAACACCGGACCTTAGTATCAAATATAATTCTCAGAAATTTTTCTCCCTCGCCTCTCTCCCGCTGAAGTTCTCATGTGGCTTTCCAGAACCAAAAACTTCTCAGTTTCCGATATTCACGTTTCAATAATTCGCTATATGCGATCTTTTTAACACTGTTTGATTTCGCAGTTCCAAGGGGACAGAAAAAATTCGTAATAACCGATACTTCGCTGTATTCGAGTTCGCAATAAGTGGTCTCCACTGTATTATTACAATATTATCATCAGTGAAAAGTACAAAGCGTACAACTACTTTACAGTTTTTCCAATACAGAAACGTTCACATGACTATTAAAAAAAAGGCGCAAATATTGAAAAATTATGGGGCGCTTAAGTAGATTTACAGAATATTATGTAATGTGGCATTGAAGAATGTATTTTGATATCTTATGGGGGGGGGCACTTGAGCCCTTTAATTCTTCTCCCCTGCCCTAGTGCAGTTAGGGGATTATATCTCATTCGGATCTCCAATAAGTCAATTAATAATTTTTGGAAATTCGTTTGATTGTAGCATAATCGTTTTTATTACCTCTGTATAAGTATTAAGTGCCCAAAGACTATAAAGATCTCATAGATGGCGCCACAACATGCGTGTAGAATTTAAACCAAAGTAGAAATTTTTCAACTCGTGACCAGTATTTATTTTTTTTTTGGGGGTGCACGTGTTTTTCAGGAGGATGCATAAGATTATAAACTTGGGTGTTGAGGACCCCCGAAACTGCAAGTAGTTCTCCCGGAAAATATTTTTTCAATTTTTTTTTTTATAAAATTGTACATGAAAATGGAAATTGTTCTTAACGTTAAAAATGTATTCAAAATGGGTTTCTGTAGTAAATCTTGTGTACATCATGTTTTATTCAGAGGTTCATCTACTTTGTAATGAGAATACGGGAAATTATAAGTTTTTGTACACACCTATTGAACTTTTCAATGCAAAGTGTGGGTTCAGAAATTTATTCCATATTGATAAATATATCAATGTACTTAGATATTTAGTATTATTAAATATATTAATAAAATACATTAATTACAATAGTGAAATTTCTTAATTGCAATAGTAAAATACATTAATCAATATATATTAATCAAGACGTCAACGAATTTGAGACCCATGTAATGTCCTTGCTTGTAATGTATCCCTTTTAAAGAAAATGGGTTCTATATATTTTTTTTAATATATTTTAATTTGAGGCCTACGAAACGAAATCATAGCACACCAAGTGCTTGTTAAATGTACCCACTACTTCTTTTGTTGGGTTATAATCAAAAACAAATCTTGATTTTTAATAGTCAACATTGATCAGTGTTCACTCATGATGAAGAGTGCTTTGTAATAATACGCATTAATTTTGTAAGATGAGGTAAGACCAGGATGACATAATATTAGAGTGATGCAATATCATCCTGAAGTTATGTAATACGAGGACGTGAAATGGGAAAACAGACATTATGCGGAAAAATAAATATTTTAATAAATAAAAAATGTAGTTTGAGGTATTTAGATGCTTTTCATGTTTGTAAAATAAATAAAAATTAAATCATTTAAAGTTTGAAATGACTGATTTCTTTCATAATTTAATAACTGAAATATATATATAGATATGGGTCATTTTTAACCTGAAAGATGTAAGTGTTACTTTTTACCTGCCCCCATATTTGTAAACGGCCCGTTAAAATTTTCATTATTTTATATTAAGAAATATAAAATAATAAAACTCATGAAAGCACAAGAACAAAGTTATAATACTTGAAGAAATATTTTGAAAACTTAGGACTTTGGGTGAAAAAAGTCCCGAAAGGCGCAGCACAGCTTTAGGGGAGAGGAAAATCCTAACCAAAAATAAATTGCATTTGTTTCGAATTCCTGCTCGTAGATGGCGGGACATTTTCTCCACCTTTAAACATAAATGCGGGCTACAAATCTTCTATTTTCTACATTTATATAAGAAAATGCAATATAATTTTATATTTGGAGTAGCAGTTAAATCCACTTTGTTGAATATAATAACACTCCAAAGAAAATTATCTATCTATATGAAACTTCAAAATGACAATAAGTATACAAAAAATTATGGAATCCTTATTATAAATGTTGCTTTCTTACAGATCAATGGAAACAGATAACACTCATATATATTAATAAGCATTAGCAATGGCATACGCAGGACGGGATTAATTAGGGTCATAACCCTCATGCTATGTAATTTTATATATAAAACTATGAATAAATTGAGTTGTAATTCCTCAACCCTTCATTACGGGCTTTCTGTACACGGACAATGGCAAAGGAAAGAGGCTGGCTTAGAAAGCTCAATCTCCCCACTTTAAATAACAAAGCACTTTATTCTCATCAGGGGCGGACTGGACTGGTACGGCCTCATGGGCGATAGGACTCGCATCTCTGAATAGGCAAGGAATCGCATCCTCCAATAATCCAAGTTATGCGCCCTTCGGGAGGACACAGTCCGCCCCTATTTTTCATTAATGTCAAATCGTTTCATCTTTTTAAAGATCTTTTATCCCCAAAAATATTGAAATTAGTACGTCCCTGGCTTACCCTAAGAGGACAACCGATCTAAATGATTTGCAGTGTGCTGGGGCGTAAAGTAGAGATTAAATTATGTCCTATGTAGATACTAATACAGAAATATATTAAAATGAAAATGCTCAAAGGGATGAAGAAGGACTTCCACGTAGAGGTGAATAAAGGAAAAGAGAGAGAACATACATACGCACATGCACATATAATGATTCACAAAAGCAATGAAAGCTAATTAAGATGTAACAGTAAAAGTAAATGAAAATCCATGTAAAACCAAATTAGAGAAAAAATATTACAATTGCAAAAGAGAGACATTTCAAGACATACTACTATAAAGTCTAAGTAAAATTTTAAATTTATTTCCAATTATTTATTTCCGTTAACAGATAATTTTAATAATAATTAAACGAGACTATTTATTTATGTCGTATCTTCCAAACTGCACAGTATGCTTTGCTGAATTTTCCCATATTGAACTTCTTGTATGACTGATGAAATTTGGGAATGTTACATTGGTGGCATTTTCAGTGAGAAAGTAAATAAAATAACTAGAGAAAAAAGCATGCGACTTCTGAAATTGTTTCCACACAATTTGAAAGTCCTCTCTTTGATCGGAATAAATATATTTGATTATTTTTAGTATAAATGATCCATTAAATAATGCCTTAGATATGCACCAAATCTACCTTAAACAATGTCTCTGTAATTTTGCAAGTAAATTCAAAATACCGTTTATTTTGCCGTTGTTGTAACATAAGTATACTCGGGCTTAAAAAGGGCTTTTGCCCGGATGTTCCGTGGTTCAAATCATGTTATGTTGCATTTCTTACCATCGGATGTGGAACGATATAATATGGCATCCTTATATCCGAATCACATTTAGTAGATGAGAATAAAAATAAATTAATAGTAGTTGTTTCAAAGGCCAGAAATTGCAATTAAAGGAAGTGTTTATAAAATAAAAACAGTTAATTAAATATAAAGACACAACACTGTACCTGCAAAATAAATGACCTCACAAGAAAATTTTCAATTCCATCATTTTACTCGTTCGTACCAAGTTTGCTCTTTTCCTTTAGACCACGTCCATACATGCAACAGAACACGGTATCCTAACACCATCGCGTATCAAATCTGGATCGCACTCCGTGACAGAACACCGTAACACTTCCCTATCCCACCAGTTGTCGGGTTTTCCCCGTCGCTTCAAAGGAATGTTACAAGGCTAGGATGCACCTCATGTTCGTGTATCTGGACCGGTTTGCAAACAACAACATTATGTCAGTGTAGATTGGATATCGGCGTGAACTGATGGGACGCAGTGATATTACGCACTGATGATACGCGGCGATGTTCTCCCCGTAACATCATCGTGTAACACGGGATGTTATGCGACGATGTTACGTTATGATGTTATGTTGCATGTCTGTGTGCACCGTTAGATGGAAGCTGTACTGCTTGACGGTGTATTTGAAGGCCAAGTTATTTCAGGGGCAAAAGCCACATCTAATGAGAAAAAATTCAGGGTGCAATATTTAAATTAGCTTACCTGTAATCTTTTATACTTCATTAAACCATGAATGCCTAAAGAATAAATAAGTTGTTGATGGATTATTCAAAAATAGTTTAAGCAAAATGGGCACAAATTCATTTCCCAATCCACTGACGGCAGTATTTCACTTCTGAATTTATTCTGAAGGGGACAAACGTGCTTGGCACTAAATGAATTGTTAATTTATATGTATATATTCCAAGAGTAAGCGATCAAATGACCGGATATGAAATAAGGTTAATATTTTTCCTAATCAGATATAGGTAATTATCACTTTAATATGCGAAACAATGCACAAAATAGTTTTCATATAAGAAGAAAAATGTAATATAACTTTATTTTTATTTTTGGCAAGAATGAGAAAAAAGAAACAAATGCATAGCTATTTCTATTTAGAGGAAACTGATAAATAATTCTACCCATCGCATTTTTTTTTAACCGTGAATTTCTTTATTATAGATTTTCCGCAAATAATTTTTGCATTCGAAACAGGGTTTTTCAATATCTCATTTGGCAGGTTTTTCGTAAATTTTAAATATTTCTCATACCTCTTGATGTTTCCTTCATATTTTTATTTTTCTGCCTGTGGAATTCCGTATGTTCCATGGAATTATCTAGTTGAAACAAGAAATCTTGTCTTGATTTAGTTTTCATTTTTTTTTTATCGAACAAATATGGAACTACAATATTTATTTTTTCCAAGGACTTCGTCATTGAGGACCTTAAGATGTCTAGCGATAGAACTCTGAAATGATATAGAATAATGCACATACATATAAAACTAAGTGCGGCGTATTAAACGATTTGCCAACTTTTCTCCTACATGATCTTTGTTAGACTTCAATATATATGATACTCTTAAAATTATTATCTTCTGATGTCACCATACGTGCATTAAAATGCTGCCATAAGTATTTATCATGGAATGCATTCTGATTGCCTTGAGTCAATAAATCGCTTCTTTATCGCGCTGCCTAATAGTGGCTGCCTCAGATTATGTTTCGTTTGCGCAGGTGCTGGTCAAAGGCATGCCATATCCAAAGAAGTTTTCACTCACAGCTTCATTTATAGCTAATCGAGTTATCTATTCAAAACTAAGATTTAGACTAAATAACTTTACAAAATTACGTTAATTTACCAACCAGTCTAATGCTCGATTCTGGTAGGCACATACGTCAGAATATGTACTAACCTAAATTGCCAAAGTTTATTTTTAACTCATGTTGTTTTTTTGTGCTGCATTAAATTTATATTGCCGACA
>QLNU02014176.1:43953963-43978201 GCA_006491805.2 Dysdera silvatica | reverse complement strand
TACAAAATTGTATACGAAATTTCGCTGATACGATTTTGGCCGGCAAGTTAAACATTTTTTGGTTATATATGAGACACTTTCCAAATTTCCCTCTTTTCTGTCCTCAGGAGGATGCGGAGTTTTTACGAAAGAAGACTGTTTTAAAAATCTGAGAAGTAGCAATTGTTCGCACTCTTAAAACATAATGAGTTTGTTAGGTTAGTGAAATGCCAAAAAGCTTTGTTAAATATTTAATGAAACTGTCTTTGAAGTGAGCGTATCTTGAAATAAATAATTTGTCATATTTCCAAGAAGTTTTGCCCTTTTTTAAACTGTAATTTTCGGCATATCTGGAGAAATGTATATATGATTTATATTTTGCAGTTTCAGTTTCTAGCTTAGCTTTTTGTGACTCATTTAGAAATTATATTTTTTAGGCTTTGTCTGACTAATATAACAAATATTTTGATTTATTTTTTCTTTTGATTTTAAATTTCTGAATATTCAAGTTTCCTAGAGAAACGAGTCTCCAGAAGGTTTCATGTATGGTGGCAAAATGCTTGACGATACATTTTTAAATAATGATCTTCATGTAGGAAAAAGTGATAAGAAATGTAAATTACATCAATATGTAGTATAAATTGAGTCTGAAGATATGTGTATTGAAGAAATGTAGTAATTCCATTTATCACTTAAAGTTATATACTTATTTAATATTTTAAATGTTTAAAGAGAGCTGATTAATACGCCGAAAAAAAAATAAAATTATAATACTACGTTAACAGGATTTAGTAAGCCTTTTGGGCTGATCCACCGAGAATTACGTGTGCACACTTCGATGGTAAACGAAAGAGTGGTTATTATTTTAGAATTCGAAACGCAGTTACAAATACCCTTGCCAAATACAAAAAGAGAAATTATAATTATACAATAGATTATGACAGATATGGGAAGTGAAATTATGCACATACGGAAAATAGGAAATAAAAGGAAACAATTTTGCATATTGCCAGTTATAGAAACTGTAATTTGTAAGTTTGCTATTCTTGGTGTCCCAAGTGGAAACAACAAAGGAAGTCCGCAAACCGAACAAGCGGCATTTCTATTGTTTGAGCCCACAAGTATACTAAATTATTTAAGTCTTAGTTCTTGCTGATATCTCACAAATTTACTTAGGTGCACTAAAGACAGTGATAGGCATAGAAATATAGAAGGATTTTAGATTTTACATGAATTAGTCATACCTGGGACAGACCATAATTTTTATAGAGTCTTCGTTGGACATTATGATATGATTATAATTTGCGCTTTTAACAAGCAATTACTTGTTTTTTGCATTTAGATTATTAATGTTTAGGGGAATCGTGTATCTCCTTTGCAGATCGAAAACATTGGAACTAACAAAACAGAAATAATAAAATTGTAAACAATCCAAAGAAAATGAAACAGGTACGTTCTAAGCACAACTAGGCGCAATCGGGAAAAATCGTTGGGCGAGAGAGTAAATATATCATGGTTAAAGTAATACCCTGAAATGAAAATGGGCTTAGAATGTTACAAGAAGATCTTATTAATGATGCGCAACTGAAATTCTCCAAAAGACTTAGGTAACATCCTTAGATTAAATGGGTGGATGAATTTAGGAAACCTGTTGGGGTAATATGGAGAAGAAATACACAAAACAGCAATTAAATACATCTAATCGCAGTTCTCAAATATAGATGGAAGCACCTGTTCATCACTCCTTTTGGATATCTGGTATTGCTTAATTTATAAGATGTGGAAACACTTTCAAAACTGCCTTCAACTGATCATGTGCTATCTTTTTAGTTACGAGTTTGAATTTAATTTCTACATTACTGCTATTACAAGGTAATTTAACCACTTCCTATTTTATTATTAATAAAATATGTTTGCAAAAACTCGGCTAAAAATGCTTAAAAATAAAAAATTTCTGTCACTAAACGAATTCATCTGTAGTTTTCTGCATTTGTGGTATTACTTGAACTGAGTTTGTTGAATTACTACTTGTAAGTTATACAACATTGTTACTTTGATGTGAGATGTATATACGACTTTCTATTTATTTTCTGTCTCTTTCAAACAAAAAATTTGTTTAAATCTCTGCCACATGGATGGTTATAAACAAACAGGTCTTCCTGTATAATGTCTGCATTGAATGGGGAATGTTGGATTCTTAAAACACTCTTTAACCCATGATTATTGGCTCATAACGCCTATCAAGATTTGTACATTGCAGATCCAATTCTTCTTTCTTATTCAGACCAGCTATGATCTGCCTAAATTTATTGATATTTCATTTACACACACACACACACACACACACACACATATATATATATATATATATATATATATATATATATCATATTAAAAAATTATTTTACTAAAGCAGAAATGTATTGGCCCACTTTTCGGTTTCTGTTAGAGGAAGGAGGAGGGGCTCGCCCTTCACTTCCCGTTCTTGAGGTCAGGGGCAGCCACCAGAGGCGGATTAAGCCTGTTGGAGGCCTCTGGAGGTAAAAGTTTCGAGACCTTTAGAGCCAAACCCACTCCCAAAAATAATTGTATAAGGAACTGGTGGTATTTTGGAAAGGATTTCATTATTAAATTTTTAGTAAGTTGCTTAAATCGAAAATATGAAGCAATTAATAAACTCAACGTTTCAAGAAAAATCAGAAATTATTTCAACAAATTTAACAGTAACCAAGTTACCTGAGTGCTTAAAAAATGTTTTCTACAGTTCGTTCACGAAAAATAGTTCTATGGTACCGTTAGAAATAACGGGAGCTGACGTCACAAACGGCCTAGCCGATTACAGCAGAGGGGAGGACGTCATTTCAGAACTGGTTTTTGGCGCAGACAAACGTTCGCTAAAAAACAGTTCTGAAATGACACCCTTCCCTCTGCTGTAATCGGCTAGGCCGTTTGTGACGTCAGCTCCCGTTAATTCTAACGGTACCATCGGACTACTTTTCGTAAACGAACTATATATAAATTTCTCTTTAGTAAACTCATCGATTACTTTTGCAGTATCTATTTCGTCCGAAATTTCTTGTTTTATGTATAATATGGCCATGTTTTTCAATCTGTCCGCTCCCCTCGTACTCTTTAAATAGCATTTAACGCATTTTAAAACTGAAAAATTCTTTCATCGTATTGTTTTTGTTATGTCGTATCGGTATTGTTAAAAATATTTTCGAAATAATCTCTACATGAGGAAAAGTTCCACTCCCTTTATACACTTTAGACTATTATTCAAGAGCACTTCTGGCTATTTATTTATCCACATTTCTGATTATTTATTTAACTTATTTTTACATTATTTATTTACCAACATTTTTGATTATTTATTTACCAACAAAACGATTTTATTTACCAACATTTTGATTATTTATTTACCAACATTTTGATTATTTATTTACCAACATTTTGATTATTTATTTATTTTTTGATATTTATTTACTTATTTTGATTATTTATTTATCAACTTCTTACACTCTTATTTTCTCTCCTTTCACAACAACATATACGATAACAACATAGATATAACAACATATACGTATTAATATTCGTTGCAAATGTTCTTGCAAACTTCCGATACTAAGCGATAAATATTTTACTGATAAATACTTCAATAATAATGATGCATCAATAATACGCAAACAGTTTCTTTTTTTTTTTTTTTTATTTATTTTATAATAAGAATTATTTCTTTAAAATAATAATATTTCAAAAGGAATTTTAGGAAAATTAATACAATCGGAGCAGGACATAAATGCCCTCTCACCTTAGGAGGTTTATCCAGAAGATCCGATTTTCGCGCGGAAATATTGTTTAAACAGCAATTTTCTTTTCATATCCAATTAACTTTCAGTATTCTCGCGCTCAAGTGCATATATATATATATATATAAAGAACAGGGTGTCCCTGAATTCGTAGCCCACAACTTAAGGTGTTGTAGGGGACATCAGATAAAATATATTGGCCGAAATCTCCATGTCTGCAAACTAGCCAGTTTGGCTGCAGAGTGAAAGTGTTATTTAGATCCACATTGGTACTACTAAAGCAATTACATGAACAAAAAAATTTTTTGACACATAATTTAAGTGATTGACCTAATAATGCAGCAGAGGCAAAATAAAAATCGGAAATTCCTTTCCTTTCCCTGGTCCTAAATAGTGTTGCCATTTAGTCATCAAAGGTATAGAAAATGAGGAAAATGATGATACTAGAAGATTTATGAGACTGGAAGCAATTGGGAATTGTCAAGCATACGTAATAGGTGAAGGAGAACAAAAGAAACAACTTTGGTCCAGTGAAACAATGTCCGAAAATGAGCCGTTCTGGAACTATAGGGCTGTTATTATTTGCATCCACATTAGTCGATCATGTAACAAAATTTGGAAAATTTGCCGTTTTAGCCTAAAACCATATTGGAAAAGGTTTCACTACTTACTATAGTCCAAAATAACTTCCCATGGCCAAATTTATGCAGTTGGGGAATTTATGGCCAAAACGTAAGCCTCATTCTTGGGCCATGGATTTCCCAATTGCATTAATTTGACCCTGGGAAGTAGTTTTAGACAATAGTAGATCGTGTAACCTCTTCCAATACCATGCTAACCTGGAACGGCAAATTTTCCAAATTCTGTTACATGATTAACTAATGTGGATGCAAATAATAGCATCCCTACATTTCCAGAATGGCTCATTTTTGGACATAGGTTCACTAGACCGAAGTTGTTTCTTTTGATCTCCTTCACCTATTACACATGCTTGACAATTCCTAATTGCCTCAAGTATAATAAAAACAGTCGTTTTCCTCATTTTTCATACCTTTGATGACTAAATGACAACACAATTTAGGACCAGGGAAGGGAATTTCCGATTTTTTTGTTTCTGCTGCATAAGTAAGCAATCAGTTATTTTATGTGTTAAAACATTTCTTTGTTCATGTAATTGCTTATGTAGCAATGATGTGGATGTAAATAATAGCTTCACTCTACAGCCAAACTGGCTCATTTTGGGACATGGAGATTTCGGCCAATATGGTTTATCTGATGTCCCCTGAAACCCCTTAACGTTTGGGTCATGAATTCATGGACACCCTGTATATATACACGATATAAGTATTCAGTCTCGTGCTTAGAAGTCAAATCAAAGTCGTTCTTCTCCTTAGCCTTTTATCAGTAAAATGACGTTATTGAGAATATGGCTTCCTTCATCATAATTTAATTTCATTTAATTCCCATTTCGCTCATTTAATTATATGCGGCGAAAGTACAGTCATAACAGTAGCATTTAATCGTTGTGGCACTCTTTGTTAAACTAATATGATTTTTAATTAGCTTTGATTTAATAAAAGAACTTTCTGTATTTATGTACGTAGAATACGTGAACAATATTAAAAAAAATCTTCGATGTTATTGAATATTAGAACGTTGAAAATGTATTCAATAACATTGAAGACTTTTTCTTCGCAATTTTTTCATTGGTGAATAAAGAATAACGTTCGAATTTGAGAGGAATTGTAAAATAACGTGCGTACCCGTCAAAACTTGAATGAATACTAATAAACAAAAAGCGCCCTCCGACATTTCGTGCCTTTCGGGTTACCATGATAACCAAAATTAAAAAGTAAAGAATTAATCACAACTAACATTTCCTCATGTAGCTATTATTGATTCCACCAGAATATAGTGGCAACAATTATTTTTCATTGGTTTCAACGCAAATGATTGTATTATTAATATTATCATAATAAAGTGGCAACAACATCCTACCTTCATTAAAACGTACCGCAAAAAAAATAACGAAAAAATTTGAAGCTTTTTTTAATTGACCTCAGTAAAAAAATTTTCAACTTTAATATTGCATCTTTCGCTTTATGTGTTGTGGCAGTTTTTAATTAGGAATGTCTCGAGCTCGGGACCCCTGGTGGCCGCCACCTCCGCCAGCCCCTTAATCCGCCAATGATAGCAATGAAAGGTTAACCGAACAATTATTCGCTTTTTTGCCGTCCAATCTGGGCTATCCGAACGATTTACCACTGCCCGACTGCAAAGAGCCAGTAGTGGATTGGTAGAGGTCGAAGAAGATGGTGATGCTGGTACAACGTAAACATTAGGATGGAATTTGGGATGTCGTGGTTTTTAAATGGCGAAGATGGGATGTAGTGTGCACAAGTAAATGTGTGCATAGTTTGTAAAATAAAATTAAGAAGAAAATTTATCGGTAACTAAGAACTATAAATTCCAAAGGAAATGTACGATTAAATTAAAATAAAAGAACAAAAACCGAAATTTGCACGGCAGTGGCTGTCATCGGGAAAGTGCCCACGCTCGATGACACGAAAGGTGATATTTTTGACACGAATGTCCTGCCATATTCGTATCGTAGTATCGCGATAGATAGGCTGGATAGAAAAAAAATTTTTTTTTTCTTCAAGACATTTTTCCAAGAAACAAAATATAAAAATATAAAACACACTAGTCGTAAGAGCGTTTAGTTCTTTTGTTAATGGTGTCAGTTCGACAAAAGCCGTAGTAGTTAATGAAATAATATTTTCATAAAATATTTGGTGCAGTTGTATTTAGAGAACATTCTTTGTAGTTTCTTTATTGGTATATGTGATATCTTTGTCAGAACGTAATTACTTCCGATGAAGAAAGTACAAGGCTATTGAAACAGCTGTAAACAACGTTTTTTTAATATAACTACATCAGATATTTTGGAAACAAATTACTTGTAAATTAAATCAGTCTGTCCTCAATAAATTGAACGGTGATGTGTAGTAACTTTTGCAACCCACAGTTGCAATTGTTCCTATTCATCGGCTTTACTAATCTTCAGACTTAATTTGCCTTACGAGTTGATTGTTCGCATAACTAGGTGGGACTGGATGCAGGTCAGCCCTCCTTAGAAAATTTTTAGCCCACCCAGAAAAACGAAACTTCTGGGACTATAACCCTGGACATTGCGTCTAGCTACCTCAATGTAAATGATATTCATGTAAGGTAAGACACTAAGATATAGTTGAGAGAACGAACACATATTAATTAGGAAAATACTAATTCTTTGGGAGAGAATTTAGAATGTTCTTTTAAAAACGCAATTAAGTTTGATTTGGGGATATTTTAAGATTGATTTGATTGACAAATGTGCATAGTGGTGTAAATATTTTTCACGAAATTATTATTTCAAACAATTATCCTTTTTCTAATTCATAGAGTTAATAAAATATATTCCATTTAATATGACAGGCATACCTTTAAACAGGTATTCATATCGTCGAATATGAAAATCTCCTTGATTTAAACAGAAGATATTTTGTACTTTAAAATCTTGAACAAAGTATCGTATAATGCTGTATGGATAAAAGTGTTCTTTATCGGGAGAAAGTGTTTTCTTTCTTTGCCATCCTTGTAGGTCAAAGTGTTGTTTCTCCTGTTCGTTAGGACGCTCCAAATGACGTCCATTAGCAGGAGTCATCGACAGAGCGATGTCCTAGACGCAACGGAAGTCAATGAGAGCAACTTGCTGTTGACAGGTGGGCTTTTTCCTCTTCTTGCACATTTGGACGATATGGTGTTTCATTTACCGCTACAAAAGTACAAGTAGATATCCATTTATATCAAACAGGGATTTATGGAACATATCACCTATGATCTTATTCTATAGAATAAATGTATGTTAACCACATTATTAACTAAGTTAATGTTAAGCTTTTCTTAGAATAAGGAAAATCCTAATCGAAGCATGTTATATTTTCCAATCAGCGAGTTTATGGAAACGCAAGGCTTATTTTCCTCTTATTATTTTATACTAAACACGACGTCAGGTAAAATTTTTCTATGTAAGCATATGAATTTGGATCACAGCGATTTCATATTGGGCTCCTGAAACAATCCTTATCTTTTACGAAGATATAATTTGGCTTATGCAAAATAACATATATTTTATGCAAAAGTAATATTTATCTTATACAAATGTAACATTTAATATATATAATATTACCACTAAACCATCTTGAATTGTTTTGGAATGTGCACGTTATTTCTCTCTCTCTCTTTATCAATCAATCAATCTGATTGGCTGATTGAGAATCAATCAATCGCTGTCTATGTAACAAGATAATAACAAAAGGAAATAAATGGCATCCCATCACTGAACTGATTTATGATAACTAACTCTGGGGTAACGGTTTCCGTTAAAAATATGGATTGATTATTCCAGTGTTTCTCAACGTGTGCCAGAAGGCGTAGTCAGTGAAATTTTGTATATTTAACATAGGAATATATGAGTTGTAGCTCTGTAACCCCTCCCATTAAGCCTATAAACCCGGCATTGAAATTTCTGCACACGCCTATGCGTGTGCTCAGCGGAATCCTAGTGCTCCGCAGAATCCCAGTGCTCCGTGGAACATTAGTGTTCCGCGGCTAACCTCCTGGAGTTCCACAAGTAATTTAAAGAACGTCGCCGGCAAGTCCGAGATAATCTGTAAACTCCGCAAAATTTTCCCCGTAACAACCAACCATAAAACAACTAAAATAAATAACACAAAAAATAAATAACAGAGTTAGGTAACAACCAATATCCAGAAACCATGGAGAAGTGTTACATTATATATATATAATTATATTAATAATATAGTAATTTCTCGATAAAGGTTAAGGAATATTATCAGTATTAAGGGCTATATATATATATATATATAGCCCTTTAATATTAATAATATTCCTTAACTCTTTATCGATAAGTTCCGCGGATAGTCATGTGGTAAGAAAAAAGTTTCCTTTGCAATAAAAATTTGAGAACCACTTGATTATACCACATGGGATTAACAGCACAATTTTTTTTAAATTATAGAGGAAGATTTTGGAAAGCTTAAAATTTTATACAATATTGAATAGGATTGATTTCTTCTTTTAATATTTTGAAAGTATTTTTAACACAAGAATATATCAGGCGAATCAATTTAATATTCCTATAATATAAAAAAGCATGTATTTGTGACTGCAATTGATTCTCCTAAATGAAGTTTGTATTGTATTGTAGTGTATATATTCAGAAGTTATTTTTGCAGAATTTATCCTAGATAAAGTTCGAGAACGACATGTTTTAAATCTATTGTAAATATTACCCTAGAATTAAAAAATAAGTGCTTACTTTCTTGAGGATGAATGAAAACAAGAGATGGGTTGCTTATATGCAAGACAGTTTTTTTAACGTTGTATAAATGAACTTTTAATTACATACTGTTTATAAGTATTACTTAGCCATTTTAATTAACAAACGCTCATTGATCAGTCTTAGCAATCTTAATTATCAAACAATCATCAATCCTAATTATTGGACAAATAGCGATCTTAATTACTCACTATCATTAATGAGCTAACAATAATTCTTAGATTTTTATTAATAATTTTATTGTTAGATCTTATGGTTTTCTATACATTGAAATACATAATGCATATCAAATGAAATAGTTATTTAAGTTAATGATTACGTTAACAAACTAGAGCAATAAGCAGACAAAAAAAATGAGATAATGTTTAGTTAAATGTGTAACTAAAAAGGAAAAGTTAATTAAAATTAAACAATTAAATAAATAATAAAATTATGTCTTAAAAATAAATTAACGTTGCAAGCATTACTTTATTTGACGAGAATATTGGCGCTAAATTTGGTACAAAATATGTGATGAAATAATGTTATGGATTTCAGTGACGAATTTGGTGAGTTTAAATGCAGTAAAACCATTCTAAGTATTAATATATAAATTTTCTGCGTTTTGCAGGTGATTTTTGCAACGGTTCTGCTATGTTGCGTGAGCCTATAAATATTCACATATAATTATCACTGTAAAAATATTTCTTCCTTCGACATATCGAATACATTTTACAACATGACCATTACGATTTAATACGCACGCCAAGTAGGTGCTATATTTGATGCTAGCTAAGAATAGCTTCCAGGGGAGTGTATTTTATAAAACAGCTCTAAAGAAAGTATATCGCCATTTTTATTTAATTTGCTTCGAATTCATTGACGTAGTTTCCACTTTCTCTTTGTATAATTAATACATTATGATAGATATTTTTTTATATTTTATACCTCTTGGGATTTAAAAGTTTTAATTATATATCTAATTATGTCTATTACTATTAAGAATTAGATAAAATATATTTCATGAAGATTTAGATTTTTTGAGGATGTGCTAAAATTTTCAAAAACAAATGTAAGCTATATTTAAGGGGGTCTTCATGTGTCATACGATAATTATTAAAAACTCCTCATAAAATAGGTTCTCCAACAAAAGATCGTAACATGTGAAATGTTAACTTAAATACAGTTTATATGCGTATTTTTCTTTATCGAGAAAAATGAAGAAGTATTATTAAGGAGAACTGAAATTATATATAGGAAAATATGAACCCCTCGATACACGTTGTTTTATATCATAACTAATGATATACATTATGTTCCATAGCAACATGCTTCCTTTCTCGGGTTTCTCTAATAAAACAGGGAATTATAAGCAAAGTACATATAAATTAAAAATAAAACCAGAGTTGTAAAACATATGCAATAGAACTGATATAATATAAAATTAAAGGACTGACATGATTTCAGGTAATCACAATTTAACATAATCCGAAAAATTCATTTTTCAGTTTAAGGATACAAAGGAAATGCAATATTTATTCAAAAGCATATTTAATTGCATGTTATTGAACTACTATTTCGGGAGTGAAAAAGTTACAATGCATATATTTATATTTCAAGAAATTAATGTAAACTCAAGAAGTAATGTAACTCATTAATGTAAGAACTCCCCCATAGAGCCAGGTGTTGTGGTACCCTGCCAAGCTCAAAATTCAGCACGGCTCCATAACTATTATTATTATATATACTGGACGAGGAATAATTATACAAATATTGGGTAATGAATTTATTGAAAATTTGATTTATGGAACCTATTTAATAATATGTGATTAGAATATCTGATTGGATTTCGACATGTCTGCAAGCTGGGTCTTGAAGACATTAGGCTCCCTCTCGCCCCTTGGTATAACGCCCTTTGCAAGGGAACCGCGCGCATTTCCTTAAAGCAGGGTCTGACTACAGCGATGCATTGCTGTTCCAGTAATGTAAAGGTAATTAATTATTAACGATACCTGACGATGCAAACAAAGAGGTTTATTATTGCTGGAAAGAGACGGGTGACTGCTTTAGAATGGATAATAGGAGAAAGGATGTCTTCTAAATTTGTAAAATAATGTTCGTTTGTTATACGAATAAAAGAAGCTTTTATAGCTGAAAAAACCGTGAGGTGATAATGTGTTCTATGCAGAAAACCTCTAAATAGCAGAAAATACGTAACTTGAGAATCTGTCTGCTATTTTAGTGTGTCTGCCATTCGGAAATGTTATGACAAAGCAAGCATTAAAACTGGAAATTGGAAAACTGGCCGTTAAATGGAGGCATCCACTATTCGGGAAGGTCTGCTGCAAAACTCAGGAGCACACCTCAATACGTTTAGCAGAAGTGTCCACAACGAATGTGTTTGAAAGGTAACTCTGTGAAAAGCGTATGAGTAGCAGATTCTTTTATTAGTTCCATCGCTCATCAGTAGTCGTTCAAAAACAATATTACATTGTTGCCAAATACAGAAATTAAAATAATATAAAAACATTAAACAGAACTATCATATCTGCTGCCACTTCTAATGCCCAAAATGGCTTCCAACAACAAGAAGACAATAACTATATATAAATTAAACCAATCAAATGAATTTAATGACAACAGTTTGGGAAGATACGGCTTACATAACAAAAGATCACACATTTGTCGTCTCCTGCGGAATGCAGTCACCATAGCTTTATGCATAAAATAATTAATCATTAAGTTAGCACTTAAAACTATTATCGGTTGCACATATTTTATCATTTTATATATTTATATCGTTATATTTATATCATATTTATATATTTATATCATGCACATATATATTTATACTTACATATTTATATCATATATTTATATTTATATCATGCGCATGATAATATAAGGACTTTAAATCGCAGTGTAAATAAAGAAATTTTAGGAGAAGGGCAGCAAAATTTAAAAACACATTTTAACAAATACCGTGTAAATTAATGCGAGTTTCAGTAAAGAATAATACAGTCAAACCTCGTTAAGACGAACACGCTTAAGACGAATTACTTTTAATACGAACCGTTTTCTGAAGTTCCGTCAGAGTGTATAACATACTACCCTTTCCGGATAAGACGAATTGCTGTTAATAGGAACAGATTTTTTGTTCCCTTTGGTGTTCGTCTTAACGAGGTTCGACTGTATAATTAAGTTCGTTTACGAAAAGTAGTCCGATGGTACCGTTAGGTTTAGCTGGATGGAGCTGATATCACAAACGGCGTAGCCGATTAAAGCAGAAGGGGTGGACGATATTTCAGAACTGGTTTTTGGCGAAGACAAACGGTCGCTAAAAACCAGTTCTGAAATAACGTCCTCCACTCTGCTGTAATCGGTTAGGCCGTTTGTGACGTCAGCTCTTGTTTATTCCAACGGTGCCATCGGACTACTTTCCGTAAACGAACTATACATGCAAATTTAAATGGGGTGCATCCCCTTTATCCGTCCTCTCTTGCTGCCTAGTTCTCAACTGCCGAGGAACGAATCATGAACGTTGAGCAGGTGATAAATATAGTATTAAATTAGCAAGTTTTAGAAACCAGGAGTTTGGTATATAAGAGGAAAACTAATCTTAAATATAGAAACTTATCTAAAAGTGACTTACTTACACTTATTCAGAACTTACACCGGGTTGGATTGATTGAGTTTTTAGGACAACGAAGGCTATACTTCAGACCTACAATTTTCCTACGAATCCGAACCCGCATCTACCAGGTTTACTAAAACCATACGACGATGAGCAGAAAGTGGCAAGCATTGCACTATACCATTAGGATTTAAACCTGGGTTAATATCAGGATAAAGAATGCACTTCACCTACTCGACCATAGGACAAATAGCCCACATTTTCAAAAAGAATCCAAACCCTTTAAGATTTAAGGAACCAACCTCCGAACTTCAATGAGAACAGTTCGCAGGTAAACGTTCGTGTTTTTTTGGCACTCTTGGAAATCGAAACCAAATTAACCGAATGCTATGAGAACGCCTACAACCGTGCCACCCAAAATGTACCAGCTAATTATTAAGATAAACATCCTACATCAATTACAGCAGCTTTACGTGATGTGCGGTTGGTTTCTTTAACCGTGGAGCAAAGCTATTTATATTATTTTTATTAATAAAATCGCAATAGCAAATTAGTGATTTTTCTTCAGGAACAAACATGTGGTTGGGACGTCTTTATCCGGCTATTTTTCTATGTCTGGAATTACTGCCGCAGAAGACATTTTTGGACCATATCAGCTGTACGAATATTCGGAAATGTGAAGGGAAAATAACTAGTATTTTTAATAACACCATGAATCATGTAAACATTCCTCTTATGGCGATCTATTATTTATTAATTATCATTATTTATTATAATTTATTATAATTTATTGTTATTTATTAATTATTATTATGACCGTTTTACATTGTTGTGTTACACAGCATCAAGGAGATAATCACTATCCTCTTGATCTGGACTTCTTGGTTCAGTTCAAGTCTCACCCAGAAACCTGAGAACTGTCCATATATCTTCTGAAAATATAGGCGGTGCCCAGTAAGGCGGTTTTTTGTAGGTCTGTTGTCGTTATTAGTATTATTATTCATTATTTTTATGGAAATATATTATGTATTATTTCTGCCAGGGATTACTGTTTTAAACCTAATTTCCATATTTACTTACTCATTTCTCTATACTAAAACTATAATTGTGCTTTACAAAAATAATTCTTAAGTAAAAATCAAAAGCATATGCTTATTAATGCCCTCGAATGATTTCTTTGGCTAATACTTTTTGCTATTTTAAATATAGATCTATAGGACATTTTTTATAATAAGTATGGTTTTATTCTTGTTTCTGGATAGCAGAGGTTAAGCTTTGAATTCTTATTTTTAATTAAAAACAATTTTTTATGTTAAAGGTGATGCATAATGGAACATAGCTATTTAGAAGCCCACATTCCTGCATTGATGCTACTAAACTATTAATTTTATAATTTACGTGTACATGATGGGTTTTCGGAAGAATTTTATTTGCAAAAATTTAGATCCAACGTCCATGATGGTAACACCTCCACAACAGATACACCTTAATAGCGGACACTTGCTTATAGTAAAACGTTTCTCAAGTCCCGAAGTGCTCACTATTCAGAAGTTTTAGTGTATGTAGCTCGTGCTGGAGCAATTTGACTCATGAAACTTGTGAAAAGAAAGTACAATATGTAGGTAGCCACAGGTTTAAATTATAAAATGGACAACTTAGTACAAAGTTAAGGTATTGCTTGCCGTGTTTCAATACTTCAGTTGAAAGAATGTAATACCACCAAATAAATGTGCCATTGAGTCGAGAGCCCACTTCAGGCATGATCTTTTTATATATTCCAACTATTCAGTAAAAACTTCATGCAAGTCATAATACGCGGCCGTCGAACGTAATTATTTCGACTTATTAAATTAGTAAGCATTCAAATTTAATCATGACTTCTTGCTTGTGTGTTCGGGGTGCCAGGACAGCAAAAGTTTTGTGACGCCAGGACATACAATGGGCCAGAGAATCCGAAACTCTGCTACCAAAAAAAAAACTAAAAATCAGGCATGTGAAAGAAACTCAGGAGAAAAAAAAATCAATATTTTCGGGAAAGAAAAAATTTCATTCGAAAAATCATTCTCAGAAGGAAAAATTTAAAAATTGGCATAAGTTCTACGAGAGTTACCATTAGATGCCAAAAAAAAATCTGGTTAATGACCCAACAGAAGAATGCGCTACCGCTACGCTCCTATAGAGTAAGGTAGTGATGGTATGAGTGACAGTGTTCCGCAGAGTATTGGACCTACATTACTACATTAGGGAACACTGTAGAGTTATGGACCTCTACGACTTTACGGAACACTGTAGAGTATAGATTATTCTACGGAACACTGTAGGATAATGGACCTACACCACTCTACGGAACACTGTAGAGTAATAGACCCACATTACTCAACGGAACATTGTAGAGTAATGGACCTACATTACTCTACGAAACACTGTAGAGTAATGGCGATACATTCTTTCTAGGAATTCTAATACCTTAGGGCCTTGTGAAACTACAACCACCGGAAGATAGTGAGCAACAAGTCCGCATGCGTCTTTATTTTTTTCCCTGTTAAGAGTTGAATCTGGATTAGGAAACACTAGGCGAATGCATTACAACTGCGTCACCGCAAGGGCCCCAGCTTTAATAATGCACCTTATTTGTAAAATAGTTTGAATTCACTTCTCGTCAAAATAAAGAAACTGATTATTTGAAAAAAAAAGAAAAGGATAAAATATATTTCATTCACACAATTGAGCTTTTACTATCTTAATAGTTCCTCACGAATATTTTCGATTTTCCATCAGCGTATGAAGAAAACGCGAGGTTGGCAAAGAAATCTTCGAAGAAAGCGTAACAAACCAAGATTAACAATCCCGCAACAAAAATATAAATTCCATAGTTTTCTCTGTTTTATTTCTTATTACGACTATTTGCTTAGTTCTTATGGCTTTCTTGCGTGACACGTGTCGGCCCTCAGTGTCTTGCTTGTTCACCAAACAAAAACACATTAAAACATTTCTACGAAATGAAACGATTCTGCTTGTAAGTCTTTATTACTACTCGTTCGGAAACCTTCATCACAAGATTACTAAAGCTTTTTCGACACGTAATGAGAACCGCCTCCATTCCTGGTGTTACTTGGAAGTCGAAGTTTCTCCATTTGCCAAGTTTTTCGCCAGAGCCGCTGATGTTCCTGCCGAGTCGACATCCATTTTATTTCCGATTTATTTAGTTTTTGTTTTTGAATCGATTTCATGAAAAAACGGTTCCTTCTTTATACTATAGGTACTGGTGAAACCTTCCGTTTTTAAGAAATATGTTACAAATTCAGGAAGAGAAAAGGAATATATATATTTTTTCTAAACTTTATTGATTATGGGCCTTGTAACATAGATGTCATTTATTATATAGACGTGTACTATAAAGATTCAGAATTTGACAAAATAAAAGAAAATCTCTAATTTTAATATTTGTTTTCTCTGTTAGTCAAACCAGCGACTAGTTTGTACCAAGCAAATGCTATGGTGGTATGAAGATAAAAACTTCCTGAAATCAAGGACAGAAAATTTGCCAAGGAAATTAAATTGCTTACTCGCATCTATGTGGTTTAATGGAACTGTAGATATTCTATCTAGAGATGACGAAGAACCTTGAGGGAAATATTAAAAGAAAATATTGTCCTTTCAAATTTTGATAGACTACGACCTTAATTTTAGATTGCATGAGAATTTACGTTTATAAGGTAGTCGGTCCTTCATGCAGCAAATTTAAATATTTGCTAAAACTTCGAAATCCAGTAGACTAAAAAATAATCGAACCTGGGCTGCTATGGATGGTAAAAACCGTCTAATATTCTATGAGACAATTGGAAGTCAAACTCAGAACTACGAAACGGCAGAAATTTTTTACCTCTACTCATAAAAGTCTATGTGACAGCATATTTGCTTTTTTTTTTTTGGATATTGGCCTAAAAAATTTTGAATTAGACCATTTTAGCATTGTTTCATTTTATCTACAATACATTTGCAAAATACTTATATACAACAGCGTTATGAAAAACGTTTTGGATAGATAATATTTGTGGAATCTAATAGCAGATAAATATGTCTTTAATTGGTAAATTTTTCAATTAATTTGTTGAATGCTTATACTTTTTTCAGTAATTAGTAATTCAATTACAACTAAAAAAGTTAAGAAGATCCATTTACATAGCCCAAATAATGAATTCAAGAGAAGGATACGATTACTTTTCTTTTCTTTTTTAATTGAATGCAGATTTAAATATCTAACTTGAAAAAGATCATTTTAATTATTTTTACCGTAAACCATTTCCCCCCCCTCTTGTTTCTTCAGCCTTTTTTGGAAACTCAGATTCACATTTTAAAGAGGTGGATTTTCCTTTGTGCAATACGAAATATTTTCTTCATTTCGCATCTCATTAGCTAAAATTTCGTGTTTTTTTAGGGCTTGCATTCAGTTATTTTTTTAAACTGGTTTCAGCATTATTCCCCTTTAATTAAATGCCTTTATTTCGTCTCTCGAAACTAGACGTAATCCTACTTCGGCTCGCCTTTTTCACTTGAAGGCATTTTGCGTAGTCAAATTGAATGGTAGTTGAGGGATTTCCTGTATTTTCCTTTTTTTTAAAAATTGTGTTTGATGAAATAATGATATTTTTTCTCCGATGCCCATGTAATTTGCGTTCAGAAAGCCATTTCCTGAAAGGAGTAGGATGCTTGTTTTTGAGTGTTATTTTTATTTCTCCAAGTAATGAGGCGATGGGAAATTCACAATATTTTTCAAGAACCTAGCTGGGGATTTAATATCCAGAAGAAATGATCAAAATATTTTCAACTAGACTCCGTTACAGCGCAGAAAAATTTGCATTAATTTTGCTCATTTTTTTAAATCGTGAAATAATCGAATTTTTACGAGTTTTATTTCATGTGTAATAAACTGAAATTTTAAAATGCCATTTTCTATTTTTAAGGCTTCATGTACTGGATGAAAAACTCAAACACAAACTCATGCTTCAAATTCTACACAAGACTCATTCTTTAGACTCTATATAAAACTCATTCTTCAGACTACACAAAACTCAGGCTTCAGTCTCTATAACAAACCCATGCTTCAGACTCCGCACAAAACTCATGCTTTAGACTCTACACAAAACCCATGCTTCAAACTCTACACACGACTCATTCTTCAGACTTTTCCTAAAACTCATGCTTCGGACTTTAGACAAAACTCAGGCTTCAGTCTCTATGCCAAACCCATGCTTCAGTCTCTGCACAAAACTGATGCTTTAGACTCTAAACAAAATCCATGCTTCAGACTCTACATAAAACTCATGCTCAAAGGTTTCATCAAAACCTCTCTGCAAGTACTTCCGGCCAGAGACCCATATATCCCCCATATGAATTGTGATTACAAACTCGATACGACCATCACCAATAACTCCTTTTCCAACTTTTAAATATATGTAATCCACACTCTGCACTTCGACCATTATCATATCCTCACCTGCAATTGGACTTCAGTGTTGAACTTCGACCAATGCGTAACAGACGTAACGTAAACCGGGATGTCTCTCAGTCTTTTTGTCCTCCAACTCGTCCACCTTCCACCATTCGAAACGCTGAGAAATTCACTGACCTAATCAGTGAGATCACTCTTCACTCCTCTAAGATCAAAATTGAGTACAGCCCTTATAAACTTCCCGTCAATAACCTTAATTTCATAGATAGAGTAAAACTTCGATCATACAAATATCGCTTAACCGAAATTCGTATTAACCAAACTGGAATGTAGTACTTTTATATTATTTTTTTTTCCACACTTATTCAGTGCTTTCGATAAAGCCCATCATATTCATTTACTACCTAGCATATTCCTGCCTGGCAGTACTAATGGTACACACACACACATATAAATCGAACACATATAAAGACGGGAATATTTTGGATACACTTAAAGGTATCGAACTGTTTCCAATCTGTTTTCCAAATGTAGGAAATGGGGTTTCCTGGGACTCAAGCCATTCCCCATTGAATATCAAAATTTTCATTTTCTTTAAGGTCACATCACATCATCACATTTATCGTTACTTGAGATCCCTCATAATTTCCGAATTGCTACCAATTTCTAAAAACGTGCGGATCTTAATAATATATTTTCCGAAGTTTTCCACTACCATTAAATCTGTTTAGTAATTGTTTGTTTGTGGTTTTACGGCTCAAGGTCTACAGTGGTCATGCTGTGCAGCGACCAACTGTTTTCCGAGGAATCCAAACCTCTGGACCTACAATTTTCCGAGGAATACGAACCTCTCGGACCTGCAGTTTTCCAAGGAATCCGAACCTCTTAAGGCCTAGGAAACCAACTCAGGACTACGGTGAGTAGTGCGATCTTTGTGAAATCTCTGAGTAAGCGTCCTTTGCACTGTTGGGAGTCGAACCTGGATTAATGGCGCACTAGGCGAACGCGTTACCACACTGCGCCACCGCAGGGCCTGTTTAGTAATATTGAATTAAAAGTGTTTTTGGATGAACATTGTACTTTCTTTCTGCGCCATTATATTGGAAATAGATTTTCGAATTATCCGAAAGTCTGCTTATCCAAATTTGTGTCGGCTCGCTTTACTTCATATAATTGGGGTTCTACTCTATAGTAAGAAAGTCTTAGAAATTTTCTGAATGCACATAGCTCCAGTAGATCGTAGCGTAGGAAATGCGTGATCAGGAGGCACAAGCCACACATTGCATATCAAAACGCATTATTCTTTTACATTTCATCACATAATCTTCTTTAAAGCCACTTGTGCCCCCCCAAAATTTTTGAATTGCTAGGATACTAGTGTCAGACAAATGTAATCCTTTCTGTTTCTCATTCTATGAACATTGTAAGTTACAACACAAAATATTAATTTGGTTTCCTGTCCCCGTCGAGGACTATCCGAAATATATCTCATTTGTTAAGTGTCTGCTCTTAATTTTCATGAACCTTGTATATTTCTAATCCATAATGTAATTTTAAAATACATTATGGCCTTCAGAGCCATACCGTTATCGTTCACAACAATGGTATGGCATCTTTGCGATAAGATTTGTCTAAAATGAAACCTTCAAATAATTAGAATTTGAGAATGAACAAAACAACTACTTTTTGGTAAAATATGAGTTTTATAAACAGAGGATATGTTTGCTCTAACTACTGCATATTTACTCTGTCTTAAAGTTAATTTCTAATTTTATTATACATTTGTAAATTCTAAATTTTAAACCATTTTTCTTCTACAGCGGTTTAAAGTTTTAGAGTTGTGTGTTCTGTAACCGATATAGTTGAGATCAATGCAGAAATATGAGTCAACGTCTGGAGAAGCTATAAAACTCCGATTTAGAAAGTTGGGCTCCAAAGCTCGGAAAAACGAGCGACAGGGGAAAAAAAAAGGCCTTCTACTTCTTTTTTTCAATATCCTGAAAGTTTAAATCTGGCGGGAAATAGCCCCGTTACCTTAAAGTTGGCGGGAAACGGGGTAAAAACCGATGCCACTTCTGGCGCAGAAATCGCAGCGAAAATCCTAATCTAAAATGACAAATGACACGTTTAAATTAAATATCTGAAGGGTCGACTTCGTGGGGAAGGAGGAAAAACTGCCATGCAGGCCCTTTAAAGCTTTAAAAAAGGGAGAAAGGGAAAAAAATCCTCGGTGGAATGGTGGCTGCGAGAGTTCAAGTCTTTCTTCGATTATTGGTAAATGATTGTTCCTCTGGCAATATGTGTCCCCAGAGGATGGTCAATAAAGGTTTGCGAAGAATGGACACCAGCTGGTGTTGCACCACAGGCGTAGTGACACAAAAAAAGGTGACGGAAGCGGAAAAAAGTCAGCTGTTGGTTCCTGGAAGAAGTAAGGTCTGTCAGCTTATTTGGGAAGTTTCTAACGAAACAATACAGAGTTTCACCAGGAGATTCCATAACAAACAGTTATTTGGGAAGATTGGAAAGCCAATGCAATGCTGCTGCATTAGTGACAAAATGGAAAGTTTCTGCTTAGGGGCAAGAGATATCCCTACTCGTATAAGAAGGAAAGATATAGACCATAGTGCAAGGATATTTTCTTGCACTATTCTACACAATTTAATATAATTGAATTAGACAAAACCGAGCATAAATACTATTAAATATTTTATGAAAAATGTGCATGGAATTTAAAATACGTAAATTCTTCCCATGCATTTCCTATATTATTTTCTTCTTTCTTACTTTTTATCTTGTATTTTATTTTTCGCATAATACCTCTTATAGCTTTATTATAATTTATTATATGCTATATATGTGCAAGAGGAATTTCTCAACTTCGTTAGTAGGTAAAGTGGTCAAAATTGACGTATTGTATCAGAATTTACCGTAATAAATCAGAGTGCAACAAGGAGAGGTTTGTATGTTATTACGAACACTTTTATAAGATATACAGAATAGATACACTTTTTGTCTTCATATTTTTGAATACGTAAATAAAAGTTTTCTAATTTAGTATTACTTTTGATGTGATTATGAACTCTAAACATACTGTGAATATATATACATATACCCTAAAAAAATATATCCTACTTATTAACAAGTTCATATCTTGCATTTTTCAATACGTAACTATTATACACACACACACACACATATATATGTATATATGTACATATATATAAAATTTACCATTTGCGTAAACGCACACTTTACACTATTCGTATAAGCATGTTCTACCGTATTCATGTACATATACTCAAACGTATACTTTATCATATACGTATTATGTCATAGAAACTATATCATGGAAACATATTCAATGAAAAAATCATCTATTTTCTGAGCCCTCCATATCAGTTGCCAGAATTATGAGGTTGAGAATATAATCATTCATTCAATTAGAAACAATTTAATGAAAAGCGTATGTTTTGCAAATAATAAAGATATGCATATAAAATTAGGTGGTAAATTGATTGCAAAGGAAAGAATGATTTTACGGTGTCTGGTGGGAACCGAGCCCACGACCTCTTGTTATCCGGCCAAGAGCTTCAGAAGACAAATTATCATCTGTAACTCGGAATGGCCCTTGGCCGGATACCAAGAGCTCGTGGGTTCGGTTCACACCAGGCACGGTAAAATCCTTCTTTTCTCTCCGAGCAATTTATCATGTAATATGACCACATCATCGACTATGATGAGAAAAATTATAACTTTAAAAGTATATAAAATGTTTTGTAAGCACATAAATTTAATTTGAAATGGGTTTGTTGGTTTGTTCTATATCAAATGGAACAAAAATATACACTTTTAAACATTTTTAGTTTTTTTAAATGATGATTTTTTCGCTAATATGTTGCTTTAATATATTTTTAATCTTGGTGTTTTTTGAATACTGACGTGAAATTCCTAGCATACCATAGAACACCGTACAGTATTTTTATTTCTCATTTTTTAATTTCCGGCATGAACCTAAATAATATTTATTTCTAGCTCAATAATATTTGCATTTAAATCGAAAATGATTTTTCAAATGGTGGTTATTGGTTTCTTTCGACTTGTCGATGGAATAAATTTCAAAATTCACTTTTCTGTCTCCAATAAGCAAGTCACGATTAAGATTGGTAAATAAATTTAAGTATTGGTAGTAAATTTAAGTATTGGTAGTAAATTTAAGTATTGGTAGTAAATTTAATTAATAATGATTTTAATAAATTTAAATCACGATGGTTTGTCTTCAAGGACAAAATTTTGAATCATCGTATTTTACCAGAACTTTCCAAGGGGACAGGAGGAAGGAAGGACAATTTAATACATAAAACGGAAGTAACTTAACGAAATACGGAGAATACTTGTAGAAACGAAGCAAGCGAGAAAACCACACTTGATGAACAAAGAGGAATAAGTTAAAATAGCACACTGAAGAAAAACAACTTAAGCAGCAATGGAAAGGCATATAGTAAAATGAACAAAGAACTAATAAACAGTGGAACGGTTGAGTTTTCTATTGAATAGCTGAACCTTTGAATGGTTAATTAAAAGGTGGATTTCATTGCTTTTCTAAGAGTCAATACAATTACCACGAATGCTGCAGTATATGAATCCTTTTCGAAAAGCACACAACAAGGCTCGGCAAGAAGAAAAGCACCCCAATCTCAAACCGAGACCTATCCAGTGACCTCTTGGTGGGCATTCCATGATTAGTAACATCACATTCACCGGGGCGCCATAAGCACTTTCAGCAAAGTAGGACAGTGCTAACGAAGGGGAATTTTTTTATGTGAATATCATTGCAATCATCCTATTTTTTGGTAGGCATCGAATTCAAATTAAAAAGCATTGAAAGCAATCGGTCTTCATTAATTCTTCACTATCTTGTTCTAAATGAAATTGCTGAAAAGGCTTTCAAATTTAGAAGCCGAAGCGTGAATAATATATTATAAATGTTCACGTAAGAACCATAATCCAAGCAAATATAAGTATGTTCAAGTGAAACTAATATTTAATTCAATTTGTTATAATGACTTATTGACATCGTTGACCACAAAACCTTTACTAATGCTAAACATTTAGAAGACAACAGAAGGAATGTAAAGAACTGTCTTAAATGCTGTTTTAGAATACCGTAGAAATTTCATATTAACTCTAAAAAATTGAGACCGGTGCTATGACTGATAGTGATTGGATGGGAATAATTGAAGGAAAAGGCTAATGGAAAGGAACTTCTCGAAATTGATTTAATGCTTTTTATGGACAAAAATATATTTCACTTTGAATTCATTATGGAAAAAATTGAAACATACATGGCTGAATTTGAGCAGAAACTGAAGTTGACAAGTAGACAGGCGAAAATTAAAAAGCAAACGATGCTTGTAAAGTAAATCCAAAAGACATTGAAAAGTATATATTCTTCTTCTGTTATTTACTGTTAATATTTCTAAAAATGTAATTTTCAAATGAAAATAGTATACGCATTAAAATAGTTTTTACTGGACTTTTTAATTCTAGAAATCAAATGAATCGATATGTGCAATAACGGGCTTTGTATTTATCACTGATAAAACCAAATTTAAAAAATACTAGTGTTTAACGAAAATCTAATAAAAGATGCATAAATTTATATTTTTTTATTATAAAATTTGTGTTAAATAATCTATGCTTGTACATTAAATCCCATATTCTTATAAAAAACATGGTGTATGGATAGCAGACGCTTTAAATGCAATAATAAACCGCGTCATTAAATTAAATCCACCACCAATAAATTGCATTACTTGAATTTAAACTTTTGACGTGTTGGTTAATGAATATGAAAGTTACTGTAAAATTTCATTTATTTCATGGTTCAATTTATGTTCTTCCAGAATATTTTTAAAAGTAAAAAATTCGGTAAACGCTAAATTTCCAATACGTTATCAAGCAGAAACTCACTGTAATGAATA
>QLNU02014176.1:43929333-43947384 GCA_006491805.2 Dysdera silvatica | reverse complement strand
CTGTTTTCTTATTTCATCCACCCATCTAGTTTGAGAACGTTTTCTGGGTTTTCGGTGGTCTCTTGGAATCCAGTTCAGAATTTCTGTTGTCCATCGTTGATCAGTTCTTCTTGCAATATGCCCAGCCCATCGCCATTTCAGCCCTTTTACTTTAACAATGATGTCCTCCACTCTAGTTTGCTCTCTCACCCAAGTGTTCCTTTTCCGATCTCTCCTAGTTATTCCAAGCATGCACCTCTCCATGCTCCTTTGTGTTGTCTGTAACTTTCGTATTGCTCCAACTGTTAGACTCCATGTCTCTGATCCATAAGAGAGGACTGGCAATACACACTGGTTGAAGACTTTTCTTTTTAGACATAAAGGCAATTTCCCCTTCAGGATAAAACTGTTTCTTCCAAATGCACTCCAGCCAAGTTTAATACGTCTGTTGAGTTCTTTCATAATGTTGCCATCCATTGAAATCAGCTGGCCAAGGTAAATATATGAATCAGCAATTTCTAGCTCAGTGTTGTCAACTTGTATTTTTGTTTCCTCTACAAAATTATTGAACATGATCTTAGTTTTTTGTAGGTTCATCTTGAGTCCAACTTCTTTACTTCTAGTTGAGAGCTCCTGTACCATGTCTTGGAGTTCTGATGGGTTTCTTGAAAAAATAACAATGTCATCAGCAAACCGCAAATGATTTAAATATTCACCATTTATTTTTATACCCCTGTTAATCCAATTTATTTTCTGAAAAATCATCTGTAAAACTGAAGTAAAAAGTTTGGAGAAATGGTATCTCCCTGCTATCACACCTATATATATATATATATATATATATTATAAATATATTTTATATTATTATATTTTATATATTATCTTAACCTGCAAGTTTGAACAAAAAGCTAAAATTCATAAAAAAAATATGATTTGAAATCAAAAACGTCCGAAAGACATTTTACCGAATATAAGTAATAATAATAATAATAATAATAATAAACATTTTATTTTGACAAGTGTCACGACATTACAAATAGAATGGTTCTTTGCTTCTGTGAGAAGTGAGGAAATATAACAATTGGACAGGGTGCTAATTACAGCAAAAGCAATTTGGAAAAAGATAATAAAATTAACCAGAAAAATGTAATAACTATATAAATATGTTGCAATTACATTATAGCAGTGCAATTTGAAAAAAAATATATTGTAATTTCAGACGACCTGCCAGAGCAGCAGTGGGAAAAGGCTATTCTGTTATCTGATTAATAAGGCCCGAATTATACTCTATAACAAAAAAATCGATGCACCAAGAAGGAGTTGTCCGATTGTAATGAAATTTCGTATGCAAAGACATTTTGACCGAACATGCAAATGATTAAAATTTGGTGTCCAATGAATGAATAGCGGGAACTGCGCATTCAGCAGGTGTATATAAGGAGCGATTCTCAATATGTGGTCAAAATTTCTGTTGCATTTTGACTGCGGATATCTTACGTCGACTGTAACAATGCCTCGCCGAAAGATTCGTGCTCATTACGAGCATATGTCAGAGTTTGAAAGAGGTCGTGCTATCGGATTGAAAGAGGCTGGTTGGACGAATCGAAGAATCGCTGGACATGTGGGTCGAAGCGATGCGGCGATTGGACGGTGCTGGCAAGAGTGGGTCAACAACGGCAGATGTCAGCGTCGGGACGGCAGCGGTCGACCTAGGGCCACAACAGAACGGGAAGACAGAGCGATTGTCAGAGCAGCTGTCACAGCACCGGATTCGTCGTTATCAACTATTCAACGTGTGGCCCGCACACATGTGTCCAACATGACCCTCTGCAGATGACTGAAAGAGTGGAATTTACAGATTATTTTAGCAGAATTCTCTCGCCGACCGGCGCTTACCTCTCACGCCTTTACACCGTCAAGTCCGATTACAGTGGTGCCGGGCTCGATCAACTTGGAACTGCGCTGACTGGGGACGTATAGTCTTTAGTGACGAGTCCCGTTTCCAACTGTGTCCTGACGACAACCGCAGACGTGTCTGGAGACGTCCAGGGCAGCGTGGGGATCCTGCCCTTACTATCGCACGCCACACATGCCCACAACAGGGCGTTATGGTCTGGGGTGCCATCTCCTTTGATAGCCGGACCCCTTTGGTGGTCATTTCTGGCACACTTACAGCACAGCGGTACGTAGACGACATTCTACGACCGGTTGTGTTACCGTTCCTTTTGCGACACCCTGGACTTACGTTTCAACAAGACAATGCCCGGCCGCACACGGCACGTGTTGCTATGAATTGTCTTCAAGCTTGCCCAACACTTCCTTGGCAAGCTAGGTCTCCTGATCTCTCTCCCATAGAGCACATTTGGGACGCTATGGGAAGGCGATTGCAACCATCCAGGAATGTTGACGATTTAGCCCGACAGTTGGAGACAATTTGGCAAGAAATTCCGCAGGACACCAACCGGGATCTTTATTAGTCTATGCCACGTCGTGTGACAGCTTGCATCCAGGCCAGAGGTGGACCAACGCCTTATTGACTTCCTCCCTTTGTAACGGTCAAACTCTGCAATAAATCATTCAATTGTTCTGAAATTTTAATGATTTCTTTTTCTATGTATGTTCTTTACATCCACCAATTTTTATCGCAATCGGACAACTTTCTCTTCTTGTGTCGATTTTTTTGTTATAGCGTGTATATTCAAATGTGTATATGGATATGCAATTGGATATTTAGATCTCCTTCAGCTTTAGTGATATATACGCATAAAAACGATAAATTTCCAGAATAAATGAATATTTTAAGGATGATAGCAATTCTAAGAATTTTACAACTCCTTTATCGGAAAATTTTTTCCTCAACGCCAAAGCAAAACTTTCTTCTTCCTCTTTATCTGAGCAGAAAGGCAAAGCAGTTTGTAAAAGTACATGCTTAATCATGTCTAAGAGTGAAAGAAATATAATCATAGCTGAACTATAGCCACTATCCTTGTTTGGGAACCAAAAGATTTAATTTTATTGTGCTGGTTTGGCAGCTGATATCTGCTCAAATTAAAATAAACACTTACAATATGGTAAAATCTCACATTGCTATCTATAAACAATAGGCGTGGGTAACAGTCCGTCACGAATAAACTATCAGTAATAGACAATCCGCAAAATTTTATAAATGCTGTCCAATAGCATCTACTCTGAAAGGGGCCCTTTTCGCTACAAAAATACAACTGCATAATATAAGATGCAGTTGTATATTTGTAGCGAATATACAACTGCATAATATAAGATGAAGCACAGCAGTTCGGGTGATACAATGTGATGCCGCCATAGAAAATGTTCTGAATAAAATATTATACATTTTATGTATATCGAATATTTCTACACTGCAATTAATAATCAATCAATTCGTTTTTAAAATTTTTAAACGCTGGAAATGGGATTTTCAAATAAGTTAAAAATGTGCATATTTGTTCATTTTAGGTGCATGTTTATTAATTCATTTTAATTGCGCATACATGCATATTCTGAGTATTTTTAACGTATGTTTTTCTGGCTTTTTAGTGCATATAATCCGGGCTCTGCTGATTAAGAATCGTAGAGACATTTTCGCAAAATCATTCTGAGAGTGAAAATTAGCTAAATTTGTAATTTGACTTTTAGTTGAACAATTGACAATACAATGGCTCAGAAATTTGTTTTAATTTTTGAGAATATTTCTATCGCCATTAATCATGTTTCTTAAAAGAGCCCAGAAGCAGCATTTTTCACCTCGATATAATTATTTAAATTCTTGATAATTTAATTTGAACGCTCAAGTAATTAAATTAGCGAAAGGCAAAATTTAGGAGTTCGTGATTTGGGACGATTGTGCTGGATAATTAATTTTCCCTAAGGAAATACTACTAATTGATGCATTTATTTTAGTTAATTACGAAGCTTGGGCTAATTATCGCGGCACTTTGACAGTAGTGGAATGTTTAGCTTTAAATAATAACATTCGAAAAAAGGGCGCCTTCAATTCAAAATAATAAATAAATTTTCTATTTTGCTATCAAAGTCTCTGTTTATTTTCAACGTATTGGCAGTAGCACATGGCAATACTTAAATTATAGTCGATATTTATTAAAAATAATATATATATTTATATTTATTTTGTACTTTTTTTCGTCTATATAGTGCGCATTGACAGTGCGAAAATAAACCAATTTTGTTGCTTTTATTTAAATATGTATTATCATATTATTTCACTACATTTAAATTAATTATGTATTAATTTAAATGTAGTGGAAATAATATGATAATATATATATTATTAAATATTAGTAGACAAAATAAAAAAAAGGAAAAAGCTCCTTTTCATTTCTTGATGCGACTCTTATAAATATAAAGTATAGTTGCATTACCTCTTGCAAAAAAGGGTGTTTAAATACGCTAATTTTCTGTATGTAATTGCTATTATCGATCATTCAGAAATATACCAAACATTGAACATTTAGGAAGATACGAAATACCGAACATTTAAAAACATATAATATGCGATATTCCGCGACCAAAACTTAGTAAAAACTTTATAGGTGGCTACACTTCGAATATATAAAATAATCATAAATTATTAATGATTATTTCTAAATGTATGGAAATTTATGTATTATGAATGGATATTTGTTAGCATATGAAAATTCGTGAATTATGAATGACTATTTGCTAGTTTTTCTAGTGGCTCACGCAAAGTCACGCATGCTGACCATAAAACTACAATTCGGAAAAAAAGAGTTATGTAATGCGTTCCCTTCTTAATTCCAAACCTCTATAAACTTTCTTCTCTTTTCTATGTTTTCTTTCATAAATCTTAAGCCTATATATCATAATATACCTACAAAGGGAAAGACGATGCGCATACTCAAAATTTGTTTGTTTGTTTGGATTTTTTATGGCGCAAGAGCATCTGGGCTATAATGCGCCATCAAAGTTAAGCGAATTCATAGAAAACTAGAAAAAGAAATCCTCTTTGAATTCTATACCTTAACACGTTATATAACACGTTAATAAACAAAAATAAGGTAATAAAAGATAAGATAACAAAAAGATAAGATAACAAAAGATAAGATAACAAAAGATAAGATAACAAAAGACAAGATAACAAAAGATAAGATAACAAAAGATAAGATAACAAAAGATAAGATAACAAAAGATGAGATAACAAAAATATAAGATAACAAAAGATGAGATAACAAAAGGTAAGATAACAAAAATAAAATAATAACGTTATAACACGTTCATTTGCTTTCTCAATACAGCAGAGTTCCGGTTAACCGAACTTTTTTAACCATAATCCATGTTAAATGAAATGACCTATTGCACTTATTATTATTATTATTTAGTTATAAAGTAAACTCTCGTTTAACGCTTTCTGAAAAATCCCATATTCATTTTCTAGTGTAGTCTGGGCCTAAAATAAATCAACATAAATAGTGTATGTCGGATGTATACAAAGGTGCATCATCTGTTAAGCAGGTGATACCCTATTTATATATATTTGTACTTTATAGTGGTTTTTACTATTAATATAATAGTTTAGTAGTATCAAATTAAACGTGTGCCTTTAGATAAATATTGTACTTCGCTTTCAATTTTATACCGAAAATTGAACTTCCCTTTAATCCGAAATCTTGCTCACCCACTTTATTTCGGATGACAGAGGTTCTACTTTAAAAATGTTCTCTAGTTTACTCTTCTTTATTTTATGTAATTTACGTCCTGCCTATTTTTGGCATCAAATATGTTTTTCCTCATTCGAATAATCGGTAATTGACAAATCCCGGGGTTAGCAATAGCTGGACAAAAAAAAATGGAACTCGCCTGCCTTAATAAAAAACATAGGAACCTAGTAGGAAAAGAGATTTGCTCTTCGCTACATGCAAAATTCTAGTCGCCACCGACGACCAGATTTGTCGCGTCCTGTATATAACTATTACCAAATGTGTAAATTTGTTTCCAAACGCAAAAAAACGTTAAACTTAAAATAACCAATGTTGGTTCAAAAAAGATCTCCGACTAGCTGAGTTTAGAATGGCAAAATACGGTAATTAAAATCAAGAGAAAATAACAGAAAATGATCGACTTTATACTAATTAATTTATTAGTATGCGACACTTAATTAGATTTGTAAGCCAGAATTTAATTTGAGGATTCCATTAAGCGATTTTGAACTAAACTTGAATCTCGTGTCACATATATAATCACTTGATTCATACTGAAGGAATAATACAGCGTTTCTTTTTTTTATAATAAGAAAAGTAACAATAATTTTATTTATTCTCTACATTATTCAATCAACATATCAGTACAGAGATTTGTGTCTAAAAACCAACACAATGTAGACTGTCCGGAGAAAATACACAAATATAACTTTCTCCAGATTTGAAAAAAAAAATAAGTGAATTGATCCATAAAGACAGTGTCGTATTTCCAAATAAGCTACACTATGCTATAGACTAGCTCAGTAAAATATTGATTATTGTGAGTCTGATATAACAAAATCAATACCATATCTGATGGTATCTGATGATATAATCAGATGTTTTGCCGAGAAGAAAGCTAGACGTCATGCTTTCCATTTAAATACCAGTGTTCGATGGGCTTTTATTTTTTGTTAAAATTAAAATTTATTTCAATAAAATTGAATTTGATTTATTATATACCAAAAAGAAATAATACTTCAATATAAGTTAATATTGTTTAATGTTTATGTTTCAATTTATGAGTTTGTTTTTCAACATATTTATTGTCAATACAAAAGTTTTTGGCATATATTGAATGTAACAATTTTTATGTTCCTACTACTGATTTGGGGGGATGGGTAGGAAAGGGCGGCAAAAAAATCATTGTTGCGGCAAAAATAGCCTAGGGGCGGCAGAGTGGTAAATCCGCCCATGCAAACAGACACAATCCCCCGTCTCAATCGTTTACTCTCTCTGTCTCTCCTCATTTCTCGCCAATAAATATTTTTTCAGGTTTGATTTGAATATATTCAGGTTATTTATTAATTTGCATTCATCTGTTAATAAATTCTAGAGTTTAACTCCTACGGAACTTACCTTAGATTTACCTTTGCATTCCTGGTTTTTGACAGCAAACAGATGCATGTTAAAAATCGTGAATAAGAAGCTTTAGGCTTTAGAGCATAGCATAACCTTTATTTAAGCAGTTATGAAAAAACAAAAGATTTGCCCAAATAATTCTGCTAAAAGTTTAAAAGCTTATTTCAACAAAATGTCTCAGTTGGAACTTTAGTGTAATGAGCTGAAATTAAATCGGTGAAAATATAATTATCGAGATATGGTACAGCAAATTATAATCTATAAGCGATTTATAGCTAGAAAGTTTTGTTTTATAATGGTGCTGAAATTCTCTCTACAAATACATGTCCCAGCAGTCAACCAAAACTTTTTTCTTCACAATTATGCACCTATCTTGACGGATCTACCAAGCAAATTTCCTGTTCTATAAGAAACTGACCTTCCTTGATACCATATATAACATGATGTATGGCTCCGCTGAATAAAGGTAAATATTTTGACATGAATGTTAATGTTTTGAAATTTATTTTTATTCGAATCGTTTTGAATGAGGAGGATAATTTTTAAATTGCGATGCTTTCTTGTATCGGTATAGTCGTTGGCTGAAGTTTGTTCCCATTTATAATTTCATATATAATTTTATGTGAAATGTTATGATTCATAAATATATTCAAAAGCAGCTCAAGAACGTAAATAATGCTATGTGACACGATATATCGTGTTTAATGTACCCATTGAAAAATCTGTCGCAATATAGACGTTAGATCTATAAATTTCTGTAAATTATAAATAAAAACACATGACTTTCTAAACATTCAGAAATCTTCAAAAAGCAAAAAGTAACATTACAACTACTGAAACTTTGATCATACTTAATATATGGCAGATATTTCATTCCTTTGAGCTATTAATACATTTTTTATAATAATACAATATTATATTTTTCAGATTTAAAAAATGATTAATAATATGATATTTCCTAAACCTCCTTGTAAAAATACTGATCTGGTGGCACTGAATGTTATCTACTTTCGTAATCGTACTATCTTACAAAAGGACAATGACGCCCTATTATATTATAATTATTATAAAATTATATTATAAAATTTATTCATGATACCAAAAATTTCCAGACTTTCTCCATATTTTTACATAATAAAGTATGACATTCTTGACAAATTTAAATATTTTTGAACTCATTTAACTAGTGCCAAATACACTCTATATACACTCCAATGTTTAGGAAATGTCCGTTAATTGTAATGACATTATCAAGGACACCAACCAGAGAAAATTAAGTCCTCTGCAGGAAAATGTATGGAAAAAGGGACAAATTGTAGAATTTCTAAATCCTTTTTTCATTAAGAATTTTAGCAGAACGTTAACTTCAATTGGCAAAATTTACCGCATTATTGTATTTTAGAGATCTACTTTCAAAATAAAATGAGCGACGTCTTCGAGTCATTTGTTGTTTATTCCGCTTTTAAATTGAATTTCTCTGTCGAATACACCAAAGCCAATTGGGAATTCTGAAGCAAATGCAGGGTGTCTTTCTAACATGGCCTTAGCAGTGATAAGTCACGTGAACATTAGGATAGAAATTGACTCGGCAGCGGTTTAAGGAAACAACCTAATTATGAGGAGGCATTTGGCGAAGCCAAGGCATTAACACCAAATTCTTCGATAGGGGCCTCTCCTTGGAACCTTCCCCTTTCACTACATTTTGCCAAGTCCTTTAGATAACCACTTAAAACTAATGCCTTTTATCCATAGAAATAATCTAAAACGGCACTACTGAAAGGCTTAAGTAAAGTGCATCACCGATTTCCCTGTAACTTGTGAAAGCCGTGCCCTCTCTCCTTCTTCCTTAAATTGGTTTCCTGGAAAGGAAAACGCTCGTTGTAATTACAAGAAATAAATTAAACAAAATAGTTTCCGACTGCGGCCTAAATCAAGGCTTTCCTTAATTTTATCATGTCTTGACAATAAAGAAATTTCTTAATGAGCAAAGACGATAAAATACGTCATGATTTTAAGAATCACAGTAACTTTCTCAACGGATAAATTTATATTAGCAACGCAACTATGATAAATTGTTACATTCTTGTCATCAGATGAAAGTGATCATGTATACATATATGAAACTTATTTAATCTGATTTTGAGACATTATTATTGCACTGGATAAATATGAATAAAAACAATATTTTTTCACACACGCACGAAGATAAATGTAAAAGAAAAAGGAAGAAACTTTTAATTAGCTTTGCCAAGCTTTTACGAAAGAGTTGCTCGATTTATAAATATATTCCAAATAATAATGTATAATAATATTATAATCTGTACATAGCAAGCATTTGCATTCTCATCTTCGTTGTAATAATTATTCATCGTCGATTGATTTCAGGTTTTTCTAACTTAAATTTACGGGCTAGGACCTTATTCTCAACTGCAAGCCTAATCAACAAAATATATGAGAACTTCTGAATATCAAAATTGTCCATATATCGAAGACCTGGTATGAAATCCTATTTCTCTCACCATGTAGAACATTTTTTCTGAATCTCTTCTATTGGGGCTTCTACTTCGATATATAAAACCCTGGAAACAACAGTGGTGCAAGTCCATTGTTGCTTAAAATGGGACAAGGGATTGCGTGTAGCAAACCGACAGTTTCATTTTAGCCTACAGTAACGTGGTGCCATCTTGTGGCAATTAATTACACTATGGACATATATGAGGGTTACAGATAACAAGGCAACCCCAGAGAGTGGACTTAACTTCTAGGGACTTAATTCAAAAATTCCATTTCTGTGACTTATACTACTATTGTTTTCAAAGCTTCATTTATATATTTTATCCTATTCTGTTGTGATATTTCTGTTTCTTATTTCTATAAGCAGCTATATATTGCCACACCTGATTATGGAAATAACACTTTTCTAAGTATTAAAAAAAAAAGATGTATGATGTAATAAGAGATATGAATAATATGACATTGAGTTAATACCACATTTATCAATTAATTTACGTTTATTAACAACATGCTATTGTTTTTTTTACTAATATTTGGCGCAATAGTACAGCAATCTTCGAGTTAGTTGTTGGAGAAACTCATTTGACTAAAATATGCTGTTATGTGTTAATGGATAGTAGTTATTTTAAATAAATAATGACGTAAAATTAGAAAGTAATGATGGTGGTATTTCGCTTCTATGAGATGCTTCGCCTCCTATTTTTTCTTTTATTACTTTAGATCATTTTTCTTCTGCTGCTTCAAAATATTTTCCTCTTACTACTTCAAAAAAATATTTCTTCTACTACATCAACGTTTTTATTCCTCCTACTACTTCAGAATATTTCCTTCAACTTCAATTTTTTCCATCATAGAGAAAACTACTTCACTGTGCTTTTGAAAGAGCTGTGTGCAATTCATTTTAAAAACCTTGTTCTTGGTCAGCACACTAAAAACCCACTGAAAAGTAAAATTAGCGCTTTAGTGTGAAATAACATATTTGGTGCGATTTATGTGTATTTCCAAAAATTTTCATATTACAAAGATTTTAAAAACTAATTTCGCATGATCATATTCATATTAGAAACAAGGCTTAGATTGTTATGGTTTGTTTGTTTTACGGCTCAAAGACTACAGTGGTCATGCTGCGCCGGGACCTACTGTTTTCCGAGGAATCCGAACCTCTTAAGGCCTGGGGAACCAAACCCCGGACTACAGTGAGCAGTGCGATCTTTTATGAGATCTCTGAGTAAGCGTTCTTTTTGCACTGCTGGGAGTCGAACCCGGATTAGCCGCGCAATAGGAGAACGCGTTACCACACTGCGCCACCGCAGGGCCGCGGAGAGAAACAAGGCTTAGAAACTGAATTGTTATCTCATTTCAAATTTTCAATAAATTTTTAAAATTGTTTCCTAGAACTGTAAATAATATTAAATGTCTGCATTTTAATAAATATTGGAAATACAGAGCTTTGTGTAGTTTCGAAATAACACTTTAATTAAGCCACTGCCTTTTCTTCTGAATGGTTTTTGCTACCTTTACAAACATGTATGAAAAGTTGTAAACAATTTTCGAATTCAGAATTGCGTGACAATATTAAACAAGTTTAATTACTCAAAAATAGTCTTGACGTTTCGATACGTCTTTGTGAACACTCTTCCGAAGTGATCTTAGTCGAAGAAGACAGTGGACTGATGCTAAAACAAACGTTTTGCTACACAAACAGTATCTACAACTTTCTGTATCAGGTGAAAGAAATTTTGGACCCTCTTAAAATACCGGGCGTCTATGGAATACTATATATTTGCTGAAAACTTACATTATATAAACTGGTCACTTTGTCTATTGTCAAAAACGGAAACATGAAACACACTTTCGCTTTAATCAACCCTCTAAAATTGAAATTGCGGACTATGCGTTGCAGAATAACCATTTGATAGATTTTGATCATACGAACAGGGCCGCGCTTAGGAAGAGGCAAGCTGGATGACCGCCCAGGGTAGCTAAAAAAGTGTGGTGCAAACACTAAGAAATCAGATTTTAGCGGCCGTTATATATACTTTCAACAAAGTATTTGTTCAATTTCCCTTTTGCGTCTGACCTCATACTTCCCACAATGTTCATGAAGTTTTTAAACGATGGTCAAATTTAGTGCACATGTTATTTACTATTCAAATGCGTTAAAATCAGTAGACTGTGCACGTTATCACGTTTATTGGAGTAACCATATAGCAGCTGCAAAGACTCCCGGTTTCAAACAAAAAATAACTTACCTCAAAATTTTGAGAAGCAGAAATTTACAATTATAATTTAATAGTTTATCTTTGCGCTTATGTGCGGCAATAGATCTAAATAAAACGCATTCATTTAACCACAACATCAAAATAAAGCAAGAAGTGTCAAGTAATAGCTATATACCTAGCTAACTTTGTTTTGAAATGCCAATTTCTAATTTAATTTCACTACCTTCTCTTTGCCTTTTGTGTTTGGACTAGTGAAAAACTTTTTTTTTGTAATGCTAAAACACGGTCAGACTTTTTCCCGTTGTGTTACGTTTTTGAGGGCAGCCAAAATATGTTTCTTTCATGGCTTCTAACATTGTAATCCCGGTCCTGCTACGAAAACTCCGGTTAAATTTACGAATCCCTGGCCCAGACTATGTAGAGGAGCATTAGACATTTCGAAGCAACCGGACAATTTTAATAAGGACGATGAAAAAATTAATCATTTTGCCTCGTCATCTATTTTAATGAACTTATAACTTATGATTTATTTATTTTATTTTTATTTCCCTTGGTTCTGGCTTTAGTAATCTCACCAAATCTTCAATGCTGTCGTTGGTGAAACAATCGTTCCACTTGGTGATCTCCAAGAAACCTTATAACTGCAACAAATGTGTTGGCATCAGTCGATTGCCGTCTTCAACCGAGATCATTTAAGAAGGTTCACTTCGAAGTCACTAAAGAAGGTTCTCAAATATGGACGGAAACGTCAAGTTTATTTTTGAACAGTTAAACTCGAGTTGATATTTTTCCACAGTCCTGTATTTGAAAATTCTGTGAAAGTCTATTTGAAAATTCATGCTGTGAAAGTCTATTTGAAAATTCATGATATGCTGTGAAAGTCTATTTGAAAATTCATAATATGCTGTGAAAGTCTATTTGAAAATTCATAATATGCTGTGGAAGTCTACGTGAAACCAGATACGGAAAGATTTTTAATGGGATTCATAAAACGTGTAAGAGCTTATTATGTTTTAATGTCGCATTTTATTCGTTATAACGAAGTTTGCAATTTTATTAATTTAAGAAAAGACAAAAACTCGTTTTTCATAATACCCAAAATTTCTCAAAAATTCCCCATTCAAATTTATATCTAACAGTTCAAAGGTATCTTCATATGCCTACTGTTAATTTTGTAACTACTCAGCCTACAGATCGATTTGAACAGACCCAGTACACAAGAGATTCCAACCTGGCGTACCCGTACCTCGAGGGGTATGATGTAGAATTTTCAAGTGGTACGATAAAGAGGGGCTTATGCCCCTAAGTGAAAACTCATCGCTCTTCTCAGCTGTTATTATTCGGGGTGAAGTGGGAGTAAATATACTAGAAATTAATTGATCAATTTCCATTTGCAATTTATGCACTAAGTTGAAAGCTTATTAATATTTTTAAGTACAGTTATTCACTCGCAGTATCGTATGATTCAAAATTTACAAAAATTATACCTCCTAAACTTCAAACCTGATGGGTTTTTTTTTTTAAGAATTGCGGATGTTAATCAAATATTTCTTCCAGATGTGGAGTTTGGAGAAGGTTGCAAAATCCTTGAATTGCATCGTCAAATATAATCAAAATATACAACTTAAGGTTCACTACATTTTGTAGTAATTTAGAAACTCTTTACGTAAAATCAAAAATGGAAAGAAAAATCAATGGGCTCTGAAATATAATAACGACCTTTTTGATATTTGTTGGTGGAGATATTAAGGGTAGAATAGTTATAATATATGAATAATAATGGAAGTAGAAAGTCTATAATACTGCAATTTTCTGTTTAACCGTTTCCATTTTATCAGAAGCCCCATTAGAGAAAAACTGTTCGCGGACACCAAGTTCGATTCCGGCTAATATTTTATTCAAACGCGAACAAAATAGCGAAGTGTGGCCTGCAACACGTCATCTTTCAAAAGTGGAGATTGAGGAAAATGTGGGGGTTGGTCGATCATTAATTTCCATCCTACTTCAATAACCGATCATTAGTGACTGAATATTTAATAACCTTAGCGGCAGTGTATAGCTTCATGAACCGCTCTTCATAAACGGTTTTGAAATTGCTTTAACCGTATATCTACTAATACAAGCCGTCTATCAAACGATTTTCTGCCGTTCAAGGAACTGTATAGCACGCTTTTAATGAAAAATTTAAGACGTTCTTTTTCAAAGGTGAAAAAGAGTTTAGCGTGTGTTCCATAAAAATAGCGGCATCTCCCATAAACTACTAATTTAGTAACCGTTATTCTAACTGCTTGGGATTAGAAACGTTTTTGATTTCGGAATATTTGCATATATACGATCAAAAAGATATCTGGGAGATGGAACGCAAGTCTGAACACGAAAATTCATTTAGATTAATCATTCATTTCATTTTGCCTGCAGATAATTCTGTCTAAAATTTTTAATAATCTGATACATAAAATGAAATTTGTATATATTGAACATCATAAGGCAAAAATCACTAATTTACAGTCACTAAATTGGATCACTAATTTATATACAGTCGAACCCTGTTGTAACGAGAAAAAATGTAGCGTTTGTTTGTTACATTCCGGATATAGCAGATCAGGATTTAAATTCGGCGGGAGCAAGGTTCCTGTATTTCTTTATTTTTTAAGATTATTTAAATATTAGCCGGAGCCCCTACAAAGTCATAAATTACCGAAAAGGTCATGAATGTCGTGAAAAAGTAATGCATTTCTGATTCAAGTCTTGAATTTTGTCGTGCAGAGAAATGGTCATAAAAATTGATCTGATTTAACGATTCTGTTGAAGTCATTCGATTTGTTAATCGATCTATCATAATATTAGGCTTCCTGCTCCTTTTTGTTACAAATTGACCTCTGTACAGGATAAAAACTTTATTGCCATAGAGATCCGGTTATAGCGAGCAAGATTGTAGTAGTACCCCCCCCCCCTAGTTTGTGTAGGTAAACAGTGAAAACAGTTTTCCTCCTTTTTGCAAAGAAAGATGAGAGAAGGAGGGAGAAGGACAGTATTCTTTGTTCTGTCATAACTTCAGGAGAAAGGGTACATTTTCCTGAAGTTATGATACCATATCAGAACCGTAGCCATGATGAAGAGGCAACTGGGCAAGGCAAAATTATATGGGGCACAGGATACCCAGGATTTGTTCAATATATATATATATAACTAGCTTGATGGGGCAACTGGGGCTACGACCCTGCTGGCTACGGCTTGGCTACAGGAGTATACCGTATATTCTTAATTTTTGCCTACGGCCACTGAGATATAAGCCCTGCGGTGGCGCAGTGTGGTAACGCGTTCTCCTAGTGCGCCGCTAATCCGGGTTCGACTCCCAGCAGTGCAAAGAACGCTTACTCAGAGATCTCATAAAGATCGCACTGCTCACTGTAGTCCGGGGTTTGGTTCCCTAGGCCTTAAGAGGTTCGGATTCCTCGGAAAACAGTAGGTCCCGGCGCAGCATGACCACTGTAGTCTTTGAGCCGTAAAACCAAAAAACAAACAAACAAACAAACTGAGATATAAGCGGTAAACTATCTTGGATTCAACAATGTTTGAAATAAGAATTTATTGTAGAGCCACATTCAATTTCTTCAATAGCATTTGACTGGAGCGAAAATAGGTAAAATTCTATTGCTTAAATACAGTAGAGCCTGCCTGAATTGGCCACCTTTACGATTGGATTGAATGGTCGACATACAGAGATGGTCAAGATACACGATAGACTTTAGTATAGGTGTGACGAAGTCCTTACTATTTCTCTCCTATAAAAAGCGATCAGTTTATTCAGGAGGTCACTTTACCAGGTTGCACTATGTTTTATATATATTTTAAATACTCTTATTCGTTTTCGCTTTTTGTCAAATATTTTTATCTTGTTTTTATGGAAATTCAGTTTTAACGAACAAAATTGTCGGTTAATGTGTGCTTGCTATAAACGATTTTGTAGTCAAATAATTAGGCAGTTGAACTGCCTAATTATTTGACTACAAAATCTACGGAATGTATTGATATAGTGCACAGATGTGTATACATAGAGTGCGCAAATGTGTATTCAGAGTGTATTCAAATATGTATTCAGAGCTAAGAGGGTCTTTCTTATATCGTGAAGACGCTAAATAAACTGTCTGTTGTGCCTCTGCGTCATTTTCACTGTAACTTTTCCCTGTGTCCTTTTCACGAGGCCAAGTGCGAGAATTTTCCGTTATTACGAGCGTCGTGAGTGAAAATTTTCAGTTGTGGCGTCATAAGTGGAAATTTTTAGTCGTGACATCACTTCAGCGTTTGAAAAGTTGCGAAATTTTGAGCATTTAGATTTCATTTTTCGAATTATGTTTAACGTGGACCTTCAAATTATTTATGATTAAAAGACAGAATTTTGTTTGAATTACGATTGATTGCATCCTAAGGCTTAATTCTTACCTTTTGCATTTATGTGAGGTATTTTTAAAAAATTCATATCAGTTAAAATTATACCCTAAACCCTACCTTAGTTAAATAGATGAAAAAGGGCTTCAGAAATTAGAGAACACTTTCACTCAGGCCAGCTGCCATGTTAAATATACACCCGAACCTGCAACTGTTATTTTGATTGTCCACCTTCATAAGTCTTCGCCTTTTCATGAGTTGTTTCGTCTTCTCAGATAATTTGCTATTCTGCTTTTTACATATTACACCACCAATTTCCCCAGCAGTTTCAATTATTGTCTTAACAATGTTTTCATTTGCTTCTGAGATGTCAACTTCTTCAATAAGTCCTTCCAGTGCAGAAAAGCGATTTTTTAATTCCAACTTGAATGCCTCGGTATTTTCTTTTAATTTCTTTAAATCCACCCTCTTACATACTTGTTTCCTAATGAGCTTCTGCCTTTCTAGTTTAGTATTTAAGTGCATTTTACATCTCACCATTCGATGATCACTTCCAGTATTAAATCTGTTCAGTACGCTGCAATCTTCAATAATTGATTTCTTGTTTGCCAGTATATAGTCAATTTCGCTGGTTCCTCCATTGGGGTGTTTCCATGTCCATTTTCTTTGTAGTTTCTTCTTAAAAAATGAATTCATGATGCTAAGATTTTCAGCTTCGGCAAATTCTATGAGTTGATCGCCACGTTCATTCCTTTCCCCGTATCCGTATTTACCAACCGATGTCTCTCCTTGTTCCTGTTGTCCAATTCTTGCATTAAAATCTCCCATGATGAGCTTGATGTGTTGTTTCCCCTTGGTATGTAGCTGTTTGATTTCTTCATAGAATTCCTCAACCTCCTCGTCGGTATGGCTTGATGTTGGTGCATATGCCTGTACTATCTGAAGTTGGTATCGCTGGGTTAGTTGAACAACGAGCCTCGCTGCTCGATCTGACGTGCTTTCGACTTCAAGAAGGTAGTCTTTAATTCTTTTGTTGATTAAGAAGCCAACACCACTTGTTCTTCCAGTTTCCGTTCCTCTATAATAAAACAAATGTCCACTTTTAAGTTCCACCAACTCTTCACCTTTTCTTCTAACTTCACTGAGTCCTACAATGTCCCATTTGATCTTGTCAAGTTCTTCTTCCAATTCCTGAAGTTTTGCTTCAGAAGCAAGGGATCGTCCATTAAACGTAGCCAAGGTCAATAACAAACGGCAGCCTGGGCCATTCCAGTGATTCTTAGCACCTCCTGCTTTCATGCCGCGCTGACCGCTGCCTTGATCAGGAGCATTCCAGCACCTGGAGACTAGGGGCCATGTTTTTTTGTGTATTAGCATATTGGAGGAATTAGCCGTCATTTCACCACGCTGGCTAGACGGGTTGGTGAATTAGCCCTCCCCTTCCGCCTTTCTATCCGTGCAGCAAATATTAATTTGCCTCATAAATAGAAAGCCCAGCCTGCACCACTTGAAGGCGGGGTAGGACACTAGGTTACTGGCCTGGCCGGTTCCACACATCGTCACATACGTTCAGCGTGTGGGTCTCCTTCCAGTTAGATACCAGCAACCCTTTTGCAGGGTTTATTGACTAAGAGAAGGCCTTTGACTCTGTAAAAACATCAGCAGTCATCAACTCTTTAAGATCAACAGACATTGAGGATGTGTATACTGACATGGTGAAATGTGTATAAAAATGCAAGTGCAAAATTTCGGTTACATAAAGATACCAAAACTATCAAACTTGGCAAAGGGGTGAGGCAGGGAGATACCATTTCTCCAAAACTTTTTACTTCAGCTTTACAGATGATTTTTCA
>QLNU02014176.1:43919159-43929233 GCA_006491805.2 Dysdera silvatica | reverse complement strand
TTGTATTTTTGTTTCCTCTACAAAATTATTGAACATGATCTTAGTTTTTTGTAGGTTCATCTTGAGTCCAACTTCTTCACTTCTAGTTGAGAGCTCTTGTACCATGTCTTGGAGTTCTAATGGGTCCGTTGAAAAAATAACAATGTCATCAGCAAACCGCAGATGATTTAAATATTCACCATTTATTTTTATTCCCTTGTTATTCCAATTTATCAGCTGAAAAATCATCTGTAAAGCAGAAGTAAAAAGTTTTGGAGAAATGGTATCTCCCTGCCTCACCCCTTTGCCAAGTTTGATAGTTTTGGTATCTTTATGTAACCGAAATTTTGCACTTGCATTTTTATACACACGTTTCACCATGTCAATGTACACATCCTCAATGTCTGTTGATCTTAAAGAGTTGATGACTGCTGATGTTTTTATAGAGTCAAAGGCCTTCTCATAGTCAATAAATGCAACACACAATGGAAGTTCATATTCATGTGTTCTTTCAATTAATTCTCTTAATACTTGAATATGGTCCACTGTACTGAATCCACTTCGAAATCCAGCTTGTTCTCTTGGTTGAGCTGCATCTAATTTTTTCTGCAGGCGATGTGTTAGAACTTTTGTGAAGATTTTATAAATAGCAGGTAACAAGCTAATTGGTCGGTAATTTTTCAAATCCTCTTTATCACCTTTTTTATGCAAAAGAATTACTGTTGCAGAATCCCATTGGTTTGGTATGTTACCGCTGTTAAGACATTTGGTAAAGAATTTTGCAAGTATGTCTTCTACATATTCTCCAGCTTCTTTTAGGATATCTAATGTAATACCATCATCACCAGGGGCTCTTCCTTTCTTCATATTTTTTATTGCAAATGAAACTTCTTCTTTTAAGATTTTAGGAGCTGTTCCTTCGACTATTTCAATGTCTTCGTTTAATTCACTGTTACTTTCGTATAGATTTTTGTAGAATTCTTCAACTCTTCTAAGTATTTCTTCCCTATTTCTTGTTACGGTGCCATCCTCTCCTTTTAATGCAATGATGTGTTTCTTCCCAACAGATAAACTTCCTTTAACAACCCTAAGGCTCTTGTTATTTTCAATGGCTTTCCTTACTAGCTCACAGTTGAATTTTCTTATGTCTTCTTTCATGCTTTTGCGCAGAGTTTTACAAAGTTCTATGTACTCAATCCTGGAACTGGTATTTCGATTGTCCACCTTCATATCTCTTCGCCTTTTCATGAGCTGTTTCGTCTTCTCAGATAATTTGCTATTGTGCTTTTTACAGGTTACACCACCAATTTCCCCAGCAGTTTCAACTATTGTCTTAACAATGTTTTCATTTGCTTCTGAGATATCACTTTCATCAATAAGTCCTTCCAGTGCAGAAAAGCGATTTTTTAATTCCAACTTGAATGCCTCGGTATTTACTTTCAGTTTCATTAGATCCACCCTCTTACTTACTTGTTTCCTAATGAGCTTCTGTCGTTCTAATTTAGTATTTAAGTGCACTTTACATCTCACCATTCGATGATCACTTCCAGTATTAAATCTGTTCAGTACACTGCAATCTTCAATAATTGATTTCTTGTTTGCCAGGATATAGTCAATTTCACTAGTTCCCCCATTTGGGTGTTTCCATGTCCATTTTCTTTGCGGTTTCTTCTTAAAAAATGAATTCATGATGCTAAGGTTTTCAGCTTCTGCAAATTCGATGAGTTGATCGCCACGTTCATTCCTTTCCCCATATCCGTATTTACCAACCGATGTCTCTCCTTGTTCCTGTTGTCCAATTCTTGCATTGAAATCCCCCATGATGAGCTTGATATGTTGTTTCCCTTTGGTGTGTAACTCTTTGATTTCTTCATAAAATTCTTCAACCTCTTCGTCGGTATGGCTTGATGTTGGTGCATATACCTGTACTATTTGAAGTTGGTATCGCTGGGTTAGTTGAACAACAAGCCTCGCTGCTCGATCTGATGTACTTTCAACTTCCAGAAGACAGTCTTTAATTCTTTTGTTGATTAAGAAGCCAACACCACTTGTTCTTCCAGTTTCCGTTCCTCTATAGTAAAACAAATGTCCGCTTTTCAGTTCCACCAACTCTTCACCTTTTCTTCTAATTTCACTGAGTCCTACAATGTCCCATTTGATCTTGTCTAGTTCCTCTTCCAATTCCTGAAGTTTTGCTTCAGAAGCAAGGGATCGTCCATTAAACGTAGCCAAGGTCAATAACAAACGGCAGCCTGGGCCATTCCAGTGATTCTTAGCACCCCCTGCTTTCATGCCACACTGACCGCTGCCTTGATCAGGAGCACTCCAGCACCTGGAGACTAGGGGCCATGGTTTCTGGTGTGTCAACATAATGGAGGAATTAGCCATAATTTCACCACGCTGGCTAAACGGGTTGGTGAATTAGCCCTCCCCTTCCGCCTTTCTATCCGTGTAGCAAATATTAATTTGCCACATAAATAGAAAGCTCAGCCTGCACCACTTGAAGGCGGGGTAGGACACTAGGTTACTGGCCTGGCCGGTTCCACACATCGTCACATACGTTCAGCGTGTGGGTCTCCTTCCAGTTAGATACCAGCAACCCTTTTGCAGGCCATATATATATATATATATATATATTGATAATTGAAAAAAAATTATATATATATATAATTTTTTTTTTTTTTTCACTTCAAAATGTTGTTTTTGAAGTTTCTATATATATATATATATTTCAGCCAGCTATTTCAATGGATGGCAACATTATGAAAGAACTCAACAGAATTATTAAACTTGGCTGGAGTGCATTTTGAATAATCAGTTTTATCCTGAAGGGGAAATTGCCTTTATGTCTAAAAAGAAAAGTCTTCAACCAGTGTGTATTGCCAGTCCTCTCTTATGGATCAGAGACATGGAGTCTAACAGTTGGAGCAATACGAAAGTTACAGACAACGCAAAGGAGCATGGAGAGGTGCATGCTTGGAATAACTAGGAGAGATCGAAAAAGAAACACTTGGGTGAGAGAGCAAACTAGAGTAGAGGACATCATTGTTAAAGTAAAAAGGCTGAAATGGCGATGGGCTGGGCATATTGCAAGAAGAACTGATCAACGATGGACAACAGAAATTCTGAACTGGATTCCAAGAGACCACCGAAGACCTAGAAAACGTCCTCAAACTAGATGGGTGGATGAAATAAGAAAACAGGTTGGGGTGACGTGGAAACGAATGGCCCAGGATAGACTTGTGTGGAAAGCATTTGGAGAGACCTTCATCCAGCAGTGGATAGATAATGGTTGAATGTGATTAGATATATATATATACATAATTGTGTTGCATCCTCTATAAGAAATTAACCGGCGACGCATTATAATATTTTAACCAGTCTATTAGTCATATCTTAAGTCATGTCATTAGTCTATTAACATGTCTATTAGTCGCCGTTTAATGAGGTAGGGTTCTGGCGCAAGGGCTATATTATAGCTTCAAAACTCGTCCAGACTTCATAATTTTCGGATGTTGAGTTCAATTTTAAAGGCAATAAAAACAGCTAAAGTAAATACGCGTAATAAGTTTGCCACAGTTGGAAACCGTTTATTTTACTTTATATTTTACCTAAAGATTAAAAAAAATCCTTATTAACTAAAAAATATAATATTATTATTTTTTCATTTACATATTTTAGGGAAAATAAACGACGACAAAAGCACCCCCCTTTTACCTGGGGTGCCTCCCGCCTTGCGGGGGTTATCAGTACGCCATTGGCGCTAGTTGCCTTTTTTAGAAGTCTTAGTTGTTCATTTTTTGTGTACAGCCAATCGCCAACAATAGCGCTCCGGCTCTGGATGGGGGACTGACAGTTCATTGACTATCAGCCTGGTCGCTAGTCATGCTTGCTCGAAGTCATCAATGGTGGGATATTCCTCTTTTAATGTTTTTAATGTTTTTAAGCTTTTAATGTTTTATTAACGGTGTGCCTCCCAAAGTTATTTAGCTTGAAAGTTATAGTTGCAGTGTCAGATTTAATAATTTTGACAGGAATAGGTAACCGTAGTGCCTACAATATATATTTTCACTTCTCGCGAGGAAGGTTCTGGAACCACTCATTCACTTTATGGTTCCCGCGATAAGTAAAGGAATTCTTAAATTAATCGGTAAGCATTCAACAAACTTAAAAGGGCTGCGTAGGCAGTGGCGTGTTTACCAATAACATCAGCGTAGAGTTTGCAAAATTATTGAAGAGCCCAAGCACATATGTTGTTCATTTATACATTATAGTATATGTAAAATTATAATTTATTTAAAAGTATTGGGGGGGGGACCTCTGCATAAGCGTACGCAGAAAGTTCGTAAGTGAGGGGTTATAGGTTCAATGGGTGTTACAGAGCTATACAACTTATATATTCTTACGTTAAATATACAAAATTTCATTGCAGTGGGAGGTGGGTTACAACCCCCATCAACAAACACCCCCTGCGTACGACAGTGGGGCTGGGGCCCCATGGGTCATGGGTCCATATAATTCTACACCTATGACCAATAAGCTAAGTAAGTTGAAACCTACGGCGGCGACTTTTTTGGCGAAAAGTTTGACGTCGAGAAATTTGGAAAAGAGAGCCTGGACATTGTGGCCACTTGAATCAATAAATTAAATTTAGTATGTTCAAAGGCGTAACTAGGCATTGGCAAAAAGGTCATTACCATGGGAGCCGTCTTTGAGAGAAGCTGCAATGCCCCAAATTCGCCAATACTTACCAGGATATGAATTTCAAATAACCGCCAGAGTCGTCAAATTAAGATCTCGACAAAAGCGTCAAAATTTCTCTTATCCGCCTAGGTATGTTCGATAAGATTAGGCGACAAAATATGTCATCGTACTAGCGGTAAAATCGTAAATCAGCTTTTAGCCTTAAATTACAGCAGCTAAGGTCTTTGAAAAACTGTAGATCGTTCTTGCGCCATAAAATATGTAAACAAATAACATTCGCTTATGATTGAAACCATGATCTACAAGTTCAAAGAAACTCAAAGTAATGCAATTACAGCAAATATGTTTCCTACGTTTTTAACATTAATCGTGTGCATCATTATTTAAAACATAGATGACTCTGATATGGAGCAACGGTAACTCAATCGCTTAGAGTTCAGCTAACCCGGTTTCGATTCTCAACGACAAAAAAAAATATGATGTTCATTGTAGTCCAGTGGTTGCTTTCCTAGGCCTTAAGAGGTCACAATACCTTCAACAAATACGTCGGCGGGGCATTCATCTGCCATTAACCTGAGATTCAAATTCCAATAGTTTTTTAATCAATATTTCAATCACCGTCATCCTAATTTAATTCACCATTCCACACCACGATCAAAAAAATTTCCAATGGTATCGTTTGGCCCCACTGTAGTTCGAGGATTGGTTCTCTTGAAAGGAGAGGTCTGGGTTTCTTCATTTGTTTATTTGTGGTTTTGCGGCTCGAAGACTAGGATAGTCATGTTACGCCGGGACCTACTGTTTTCCGTGAAATCCGAACCTCTTAGAGCCGAGGGAAAAAACCCCGGCTTACAGTGAGCAATGCGATCTTTATATGATTCCTGAGTAAGCGTTCTTTGCACTGTGGGGATTCGAACCCAGATTAACAGCGCACTAGGAGAACGCATTACCACACTGCTACTCCGCAGGGCTCCGGGTTTCTTGAAATATTGTAAGTACCAGTGTAGCATAGTATTAGTTTCCCTTACACTGCGATATCACGAACAATAAAACACGCAGGGCTTCGGGTTTCTTGAAATATTTAAGAACCAGTGTAGCATGGTATTAGTTTCCCTTATACTGTAATATCACGAACAATAAAATAATAATAATAAAATATCGTGTTGAGAAAAAAGTCACGTGTTACGCATGATGACGAAAATCGTTTTACAATGAAATTAAAAGCAAATTTCACTGTAAGGTGAAAACAAATCTTTTAAATTTAACTAATGCTGAGAAATTGTTTAAGCACATTTTGCGTATGAAATTACAGATAACGCAATATATAATTATTGTAATAATTTACCAACACAAATATAAAAAATGGATCAGCAAATTATAAAAAATGTCACATTTAATACGATAAATATGTTAATCTAAATGTAGGATAGAGCTATGCGTGTACATTAAAAAACGGTGGGACCATTAAAGATTCTCTATAAGTATTTTAGTTTCTACGAAGTGTTGATCGTAGTAGACCTATTGCACTGTATATTCTTAAGTTTTCGGTAACCTTGCTTAATATACAGCGCAATAAAAAATAAATTTATAAAATTAATCTTTTATCTATTATATTCTGTCCACAATTAAAACCAAATATGGCAGCATGCATCACTCGCAATAATGCACTGGGTCACACGTTTAAATTAGAATTAAATAATTATACTTTTTTTAAATATTCAACAAAGTGAAAAATATGAAAACAGGGTTTTGTGAAAAATAGGATGTTAATATAAACGAAATACAACAGAACTTAAACGGTGTGATTCAAAAGTGAGTCCCCCCTACCCCGATAATTCTTTGGTGGTTTCGGGCAGATAATCGTCCTTTTTTGAAAGTTGCTTGTTGAAAAGGAAATAATTTTTGTTCTGTGTCGCGACTCACCCTCAGCACCAGGGGGCGCCCCACGGGGGCCAACTCCAAAATTTCAAATGGCAAATACGAACGAGTAATACCTTCTTTTGAAGGTCTCGTTGAGAAAAAAATGATGACATTTACAGTATGGCGCTATGACACCCATAGCACCAACGACGTGTCCACAAAATTCAAAATCGACCTTTATTCTCCTGGCTTTTGCTCAAGCTAGTAAGGTCGTAGGTAAATGATGTATACTGTAGAATGTAAAGCAATGTGTGTTCTATCAGTAACAATTTTAAATTTCGTATTAATCCAATATGTAAAGTTTCAAGGATCGTTTAAAAATATCAATATTTTAATCCTCAAAAACTCAAATAAAAATATTAGAAAAGCAGTAAAATATTTAAAAAATAGAAAAAGAAAGAAAAGTTACCCTTTTGTTATGCCTTTAAATAAAAGTTAAAGCCCTTAACCCAAATTAAATTAATTAAGATTCAATATTATTAAATATTTCGTTTTTCCAATGTATTTAAATATATAATAGCAGCTAGCTTGAAAGTCTTATACACGCGCTCAATATGTAATAACCAGGGCATTGAACTTACGACGTATATGGTCCATATGGATCTATAAAAGATTTCATTGGCTCCCGTAACATCTCTTCCCATTGGTTAAAATTCCAATAGTCCCATTGGATAAAGTTTCGGATGTATCGAAACTATAAATGAGAAACATACAACAAACTCAAGGAGAATGCCTTTGAATCTTGTCTGGAACCGAATGTAAGCGCGGCCGGGCATAGCTCGAAATGACCTCTTACGTGTTAAAAAGAAATACCTGTAATATCTTTAATTTACGTGAATAAATGGTTGGTGTTTAAAAAGCGCATATTCTTCTCAACTTACAATGGATACTAGAAATCTTATCAACATGTAGTTATTTACGATGCTGTACATCCAACAAAAATGTAAGTACTTTACATTTAATTTCCGCTCAAGGAACTGTTTAAGTGGGAATGAAAAAACCCACATACCTTTAAAAGGAAGATAGGCCACCTTTAATGAAGTAACTGCTCAAACTGAAGGCCTTGCACTTCTTGGCAGTTATAAAGCCGGGCCTCAAAGCTTTCTTTAACTTTTTGAAAATTGCGTGGAGTAATTTTATGGCACTCATCCAATATTCTTTGGAGCAGTACATTCATATTTTCAGGTGCAGGTTCGTAAACTATTGATTTCAAATGATCCCAAAGTTAAAAATCCAAGTGTGTCACATCTGGGCAACGAGGTTGCCATTCCACGAATCCACGACCCCTTCTTGGAAACTTGTTATATAGAAAGGTTCAAACATCTGTAGAAAAGTGTGGGGGAGCACCATCCTGTTGAAAAATAATGTTGGCAACTGCGTTTGTGTAATTTTCAACAATTTCAGCTATATCTGTCACAATTTCATCCTGCAATATTTCTAAGTACCGCTGTCCTGTTAACCTTTCGGTAAGGAAAAAATGGCCCGACAACGCGATCACCCAAAATACCGGCTCACACTTTCACTTTCTTTGGATATTGCGTATTTCCTTGCCTGAATTCATGAGGGTTTGTATCATACCAATACTGGCAATTGTGACGATTAAGAGTTATATTTAGATATAAACAACTTTTATCACTGAAGCAGATTCGTCGCAAGATGTCATGGTCATCTTCAATTAACTGTAGCATTTGTTCTCAAAATTGCACTTTGCGGTCTGGATCGTCCTCATTTAATTCTTGATGGATTTGTATTTTATAAGGGTGCAAACTATTTCTCTTTAAAATTCTTTAGGTTCTCGAGTATGAAATTTCATGGACATCTGCAACTTTTCGAATACTTTGTATCTGGTTCACAACAAAGTTTGCTAATACGCTCACTCGCAACTGCTCAGTCAGAACGGACAGACGACCGGATCTAGTGGCTTCATTGATGCTGACACTATTCAAAAACTTCTTGACTGTTCTCCATATGAATTTTCGGTTAACATGTCTCTCAGGATGTTCTGCATTAAATAATCGGACAGTTTCGTGGAAATTCCATTCAGCCTGGCAGTAAAAAAGAATGACATCCGTTCGGTGACTGAGTGGACGAGCCATTTCTTCGAAGTGCGTTCGTATAAAAAGGAATATTGTTTGTGAGGACGGATATGTGATTTCAAACAACTATTGTTGCTATGGAAATATATTTATTTCAAACAACTATTGTTACTATGGAAATATTTTTATTTCAAACAACTACTATTGCTAATATGGAAACGTTTTTATTTGAGTTTTTGGCGCAGTATAGCCCAGATGCTCTTGCGCCATAAAAAAGCCAAACAATCAATCAATTTTATCTGAGTTTTGAGGGTTAGACTATTGATATTTTTAAGGGATCCCCATTAACTTTCCCCATTAGGCTAACAAGAAATCTAAAAGTTCCCTGATGGAACACATATTGCTTTACATTCTATAGTTTTCGGCATTTGCCTACGACCTTACTAGCGTGAGCAAAAGCCAGGAGAATAAATGTCGATTTTGAATTTTGCGGACACATCGTTGGTGCTATGAGTGTCGAAACGCCATACTGTAAATATCATTATTTTTTTCTCGACGAGACCTTTAAAACAGTGTATTACTCGATGGGGGGTTACCATTTGAAATTTTCGAGTTCCCCCCCCCCCCACCGTGGGGTGCAGCCTGGTGCTGGAGGTAAGTCGCGACACAAGGCAAAAATTAGTTCCTTTTCAACAAGCAACTTTCCCAAAAGGACGTTTATCTGCCTGAACCCACTAAAAAATTAACAGTGGGGGGGACGGCCTGTGAATTACTCCGTATATAAAACATGAAGTTAAAGTAGACAAACATTTACGTAATGGACAAAAAAGAGAGTAATTGTAAAGATTTGTAAGGAGCGGAGAAAAATTGTTATAATTACCAGGAACTAGATGTTGGGAATTGTTTGCCAAAGATTATAGAATAATCAGTTTCTAAAGAAAGAAATACTTTCGTTCGCGATCCTGCATTTAAATTAATGTAAGGAGCTCACTACCCATTAGAAGCTTTAAAAATAATTTTTAATGGAGGGATTATATAAAAACTACCAACATTTATATTAAGAGCGAAATTTTCTTTTCATGTTTACTTGTTAAAGAACCCCCTTTTCCTTGATTGATCGACATTTATTTATGCACTTTACATGTTTCTCCTGTAAAAAAGTGTTTGCTGTTGAAGTCTAGATGTCGTCTAGCCTAAGCTGGGATCTAATATTTGTAATTTTTAATTTTTTTTTTTAAGTTTTTACTTCGCGTAAAAATAAATTAAAAATATAACTAATTTTAGATAAAAGATTGCTTTGAGTATGGTCTTTCCCAGCGAAAACTAACATCGCTATATATGAAAAGAGTTGGTTCTAAAAAATTAAAGACGGTGAAAAATCATATATAATAAATTAAAATAGTAAGAGAATCCTTTATAGTAATTTAATAAACTT
>QLNU02014176.1:43905617-43919059 GCA_006491805.2 Dysdera silvatica | reverse complement strand
CAAAATGTTTTACGCCCGATGGGTCTTGATGAAGCGGGGTCGGCTTTATAGGTAATTTAAAGAATTTTAAGAAGCGTATTTCTGCAATCGAGAATCATTCGTAATTTAAAAGTACGGATGCATTGAATAGCGTAATACTCGTGTGTCCAACGTTAGTTTAGAGATAACGCCTAATTCAATATATATTGTTACAGAAATAAATCCATTGCGTAAATAATGGGGTTTGAATTTTGATAGAGACCCTGCGATGACGCAGTGGAAACGCGTTCGCTTAGAGCGCCAGTATCCTGGGTTCGACTCCCAACGGTGCTAAAAAAAGAACGTTTGCTGACTAACTGCTCACTGTAGTCCATATATTGGTTCCCTAGGCCATAACAGGTTCAGATTCCTTGGAAAAGTACAGGTCCCGACGCAACCTGACCCTTGCTGCCCTTTCGGCCTAAAACTCATTAACAAATTTATATAATACTAGCTTTTTTCACTGACAAAGTTTAATTTCTTAGGCCACAGATGTTAGAATTCCCCTGGAATCTGTGGGTCCTGTCGTGAAATGAGCTTAACTCTTTTAAGCTTATCTCTCAGGCTTAACTTTTTTTACGCTTATTTCTTAAGCTTAACTCTTTTTACTCAATTAGATATGAAATAGATGCCGTGTTTCATGAAACTTTGTTTTGACTTTGTTTTATATATAGACTCTTATTGCTTATAGCCAAGGATTTCACACACCCCTACAAATAACATCACGTAATCTCTTATGACTTGCCATCGATGACATACTAACAGCCCAACTACAATGCTCTTGAAAATTATTACACACATTTTATTTATAACCAGTTGAATATTTTTGGTTTTCAGAACAATCTGAATTCAACAAGGCATGGAAGATACATGGTACAGATATCGTTCTGTAGGTATTTCCAGCTAAACTGACGTGAGAGTATTCGCCAATTGATATTTAGTCGCCATAATAAGCTCTTTGCTGAGAACAGCACTTTCAAACTTATCCTACGTAGTGCTGTATTGGGTTAACATTTGGGGATTGTGTGTGGGGGATAATGGAGGACTTGAAACTAACTGTAGTGTTCCTGGGACCTTGGTTTGACAATTCAAGCTATATGCCATGGAGAATTATCCATTCCATATATGTTAGGCCATTCCATTAGGGAATATAATACAGATATAGGTATGTTTATGATCGGCAATAATGTAGAGTTAACCTTGAGCATTTAAAGGCTATTCTATGAGAATTAAGGAAACTAGGACCTTCAAACGAAACCTACTTTAGACTCTTGCACAACACCTACCAATTTAAAAAGTGGACAAAAAGCAGATGGGATTGTTTTCTTCGTGGATCTTGCTAGAGAACCTAAAACTATAGGCCAAAGCCTCAGCCGCTATTTTATTGTACACTTCAAGTTTCATTTACCAACCTTTACCATTCGACAGTTAATTGTCTATTTTCTCCATCTTGCGGGATTTGTTGGAGGTCTAAACATCGCATGTTTATTTCTAGGATGGTTTCAACAATTCACAGGGGCATAACCACCCATTTCACCCTACTTTATTGAAAATAATACACATGTAAATCATTCAACTGCATACAGCCGTGAATGCGATCAAGTGGTACGATGGCATCAAAATGGTGGATGCTCCAGCTCTCCTTATTAGGAGCTTTAGATCTGGCCCATTCATAGGTATGGGTCAGTTGGAACCAAAATTCGACAGACTAATTAATTTTTCAGACGCTTTGACCCTGGTTTTGTGAACCTTCTTTGTAGATAAGTTTTGCGGTTTGCAGCAAAGACGAATGGGAATAGAATGAGTCACCTGTGGGAAATCTCATTAGTATCAACGTGCAACGATTTGCATACACAGAAAATTAGTTAACATGTTGTGTTTAATTTCTGGTTAACACTGTTGTCGCTTGATTATCTGACGAAATATTCTACCTTTGTTTCTGTTTGAACAGAATTAAAGCATTTAGTCTTTAAAAAGACCATATGTGCTTTTTCCCAGATGCGTATATTTTGCTTAGCAACAATGTACAACGTCGAAAAGAGATGAAGACAACAGAAAACGAACGGAACTATATTACGCCCTCTCGGAAAACACTCCTATTGTATTTTCTATTGTTTGAATCCGTTCTCGATGTTTCACATCGTTGCTGCACGAAACATGCGCATCTAGGAAAATGTGCCTTTAACGATCTAGCCCGAAAATAAGGTATTTAGCAAGAACAAAACTATCTCTAATTGGGTGGAACTCAATTATACGTATAAAGATTATGTTACTATAAAGATAAGGCACAATGTAAGGAAAACAGATAGCAAAACGTTTCTCCAACATGTAAAGTAACGGAAAGTAATTTCCAGTATTCAATTGTGTGGTACTCAAGGAATAAGAAAATGTTGTTTTCAAATATTACAGCTTGTTACTATGATTACCCCAATGTTACCCAGTTTCCTTTTATAATCCTCTGCCGCCGACGATCAGTCTGTTTCTTATATAGGAAGGCAGGGCCGCCCCTGGCGCCGCACCCTGAGGGGGCACCGCAACAAAATATTGGGTTTCACAATCGGGTAACATTAATTTACCGGGAGAAAATTATTTTAAAAAAAGTGGCTAACTGTTATACCAATTCTTTTCGTAACTCCAATACCGTGGAATTAACAATCGAATAGAACACTTGAACATGAAGGGTCTGTTTACAGTACATGGTAAGTAGCTTATGGGCCAGCGAACTGCGCCCTTGGAAACAGCACTCCCCCTCTGCCCTCCGCCCCCCATCCGTCCAGTTAGCGAAGCGTGGGTCGCTGTCATTGCCAACGAGCTGATGATTTATTGAAAGTCGGTTGTCGCGCCCTCTCCTCTTCCCTACCCGTCGCCCGTTCTGGCGCGAGCCCTGACCAATGACGTGGGTAAAGACTCGTCCGAGGAGAAATTAGTTTCTGCAAAATTCTACTGATTTCGAGAAAGCAGTAGGGTTCATTATTTCCAGATTGTTCTCTATAAGCTATTTAAAGCTTCCCCGTATGGATTGGAAGAGAGCGAGAGAGAAAGCCAAGGATTAAGATATTTGATGTCGTTTTCATCTGAACATTTTAACTTAGCAGAGTAGCTATTGTAATTGCTCGCTACGGGAACTTTTGCTTTGGTTGGAAAGTTTATGTGGATTATTTGTGAAGTTTATTGTGAGTATTTGTATTTGTCAACTCGTTTAGTCATGTTTTTATGTGTTTGAGTACTGTGATTGAGAACATTTATTTTCAAGTCAACATATTACCATCCCGGCAATTGTGCTTGTGAAAACATTGTTACGAGCGAGTAGCGAATTTTATGATTTGAAGTTAATAGTGTCTGTACTCCTGTGCTCCTAGAGTCATCTTTGTAAATACTTGTAAATAAAATCATCATCGTTTAAAATTCTTGTAAATATCAGTAATCATGGCCATTGTTGAATTATTGTGCAACTTGTGAATGTGTGTAATGAAGAGTTAAGAATTTCCATTATTCAAAACCCGTCCCAGTTTGTAGTGACTTACCCGTGTAAATAAAAGAATTCATGTAACAGCACGTACGTACAGATTAAATATTGAAAGTAAGATTTTACTATGTTTAAAAAACTCTCTGGAGTACAAAGACGTAAATTAGCGCAAGACGCGGAATCATCGAATGAAGCATTATTAAAAACAGTGCCAAAGCTGACAAGCTACTTTTCCCCTGCAACTTGTTCCTCAGATGTTGTTTCTAAAGTCATGAGTAATTCAAATGAAATAAACTTATTTACAACACAATATGAAAACATCGATCCGTCAACAGAAATAAGATACAGTCGAGTGAGACTTCTGAATCCAGTGACATCCTCTTCATATCAATCTACAAGCATCAAATGACACACTTTTGCAAAACGTATCTGCGGATGGTAGCAGCAGGTTTGAATGTCTTACAGCAGATCCCTCAACTTGGCCGGAATGCCTTAAAAAGGGGGAGAGAGATGAACTTGTTCTAAAAGGACCGCTACCTCTAACTAAAATTGATAATGAACATCGAAAGGATGACCAAAAGAGGCATTTTTCCAATGACTTTCAGTATCAATGTGCTGTAAACGGCGAAAGGGTAAGGCACCGGTGGTTGATTTATTCCTTCGTTAATGACTCGGTATATTGCTTTTGGTATCGTATTTTTGATCCCAACTCTAAATCACACTTTGGCCAAAAACTAGGATTGAAATCACATTGCAGACGGACTTCGTTCCCATGACATCACTCCAGAACATTTTAAATATATGACGCAGTTGCATGAAGTGGAATTTCGCTTGAAAGGGAATATTTCCATGGAACATGAATTGTTGACTCAAATTCACACCGAAACTGAAAGATGGCAAGAGGTATGAAAACGTCTTGTATCAATAACCTTGTACTTAGCAGAACATAATATTGCTTTTCGAGGTTCATCGTCGAAGCTTTTCACAAAGAACAATGGCAACTTTCTAGGCTTAGTACAACTATTGTGACAATTTGATAGTGTAATGATGTACCATTTAGGACAGGTACAAAGTGGTAGTTCTCTTCAAGATAACCTGTTTGGCAATAAAATTAAAAATGAGCTTATTTGTTTTCTAGGCAATAAGGTAAAACAAGCGATTATCAAAAAATAAAAGAAACCAAGTACTTTTCTGTCATTATGAACGGATATAAGCCACAGGGACCAAATATCCATCACAATACGTTATGTGTTTGAACAAGGAGATATTGATTGAAATATAATGATTGAAGAAAGTTTTATTGGGTAAAAAGTTGCTAAAGAGTCTACAGGAGAAGCTCTTACTAAGTTAGTGTTCGAAGAAATTGAAGAATGTTACCTGGATACGAATGACTGTCATGGTCAAGCCTACTACAACGGGGCCAATACGGCTGGAGTCAACAAAGGTGTTCAGGCCCGTGTGCAAAGGTGTTCAGAGCGGCATTTTCTCCTTGCAGTAGCCATACTTTAACCCTAGTAATTTCTGACGGTGCAAAGTCATCAGTCAAGTCGATCTCACGTAATGGAGTACTCCAGCGTCTTTATACAATCTTTGCTGGATCGACAAAGAGTTATTGTATCATCAGTGGACATGTCACATCCGTACCTTTAAAGGAAGTTTGTGAAATACGCTAGAAAGCACGAATTAAGTCCATTCGTCCTTTTTTTTAATTTAAGTCCATGGGTACCAGTATGCGGAGATCAGGCAAGCGTTAGTGAAATTGTCAGAAAGTGTGAATGACCCAACAACAGCGTCAGAGGTCCAATCACTAATAAATCACATGGAAGAATTTTCTTTCCTGGTCAGTTTGATTGTTTGGCATTATCTTTTATTTCAAATGAATCTGGTAAACAAATTTTTGCAAGCTAAAGAAACTGATATCTCAACAACAGTGAAGCTGCTCCAGAGATGTGAAAATTTTCTTAAAGTTTCCAGGGAGAAAGGGAGAAGGGTCTAGCTGATTCAATAGTAACTGCTAAGGAAATTGCTGAAGAAATCGAAATGGAGCCTTCTTTCCCAATGAAGAGGCTCAGGAGTATGGAAAATCAATTTTTATAGGAAGGCTCTGACGAAGTTACGGATTCTCCAGAAGATTTGTTTAGAAGAAAGGTATTCTTGTCCCTTGTCAGCAGCGTCTCTGTATCTCTTAAAGAACAATCAGCTCAACTGAAAAATCACCACAACGTACATGGGTTTTTTTACAGTATGAACAAGCTGCCCGAAAAAGAAGACCTCAAGAAAAGTTGTCAAAAAATTCAAAATTTTCTGACTACTAACGATGTTAGTGACATTAACGGAAAAGAATTATATAATGAAATTCTTCTCGTCAGAAGTGTTATTTATGATGAATATGAGGTAATGACTCCTATCAAGGTAATACAAAAAATAAAATCCAACGACCAGAAGGATCTGTTTACAAACTTGTGGATAGCATCACGCATACTATTGACTGTGCCTGTCACAGTCGCAAGTATCGAGCGAAGTTTTGGCAAACTAAAACTTATAAAAACTTACTTTAGGTCGACCATGACCGTGGAGAGACTTAGTGCTCTGGCAGTTTTAGCAATTGCAAACGAGGAAGCCAAAAAGTTGGACTTTAAACAAATTTTAAAATCTTTTGCAAGTGCCAAAGCCAGAAAGATTCCTTTAGATGTTTAACATATTGCATTTGGCTGTGAAGACATTACATATTACTAGTTTTTTTCCATACCTCAATTCTCCTTTTTTCAGCACTATATTAATATACCATATTTTTTGAAATGCATTGATTTTCTTTAAAACTACAAATCATATTGAGATTTTTTTTTTTTTTACTTCTACCCCAACTCTTTAACTCCCTAATTTTACTTAGGGCTATTTTCTGTTCAATGGCTATATGACTACTAAAAGTAAGCATTTGAAAGTGCCTATTGGAAAGTGAAAAATTTTCAATGTTGAGTCGATAATTAAAAGCTTAGTTGGAAGATTTGGGAGAGGGACATACGTGTGGGGGGTGCCGTAAGTAACCTCGCCCTGGGCTCATTCAGCCGTCGGGACGGCCCTGTAAGAAGGTATCTCACGGTTTGTGTTTTCACTTTCAGCAAAACTTACTTTACATACTGAGTGCAGTTACTCTGGAAAAACTAGTCGGGTTTAATGTTTGTAATATACAATCAAATTCGAGTACAATGAACATCGTTATAGCTGTTATTCTCTTAAACCGTTATCGTATATAGCTATTGGTATTACCAAACCAAATTAAGGTAAATCATTTGTTCGTTATAGCTATGAATTCATCGTTTCGGTGTTCGTTATAGCTATGAATTCATCGTTTCGGTGTTCGTTATAGCCATAAATTCATAATATCGGTGTTTATTATAAGTGAGTTCAACTGCATTTACACCAGCCATTCAAATACATATTATCCTGCCTCTTTTAAGTTACTAAAATTGAGTGTTTTTCCCAAATGTTATTTGTTTTGTTGAAAATTTTTCAGTAGGGATTTTATAATAACCAGTTTTTGTAAAAAGAAATGATTTTGTCCAAGAATATACATTTAAACTATTGCGGTAAAGCTTATCAGAAGTTTTAAAAAGCATTTTTTAGCGGACAGATTATACAAAAACGACTAGCTTGTGTATCTGCAGAGAAATAGTCGTTGCATGTTTACTTGCTAAAAACTCCTCCCTTCCTTGATGGATCGACGTTCATTTACGAAGTTTACATGTTACTCTGATAAAAATATCTTCTTTGATGAAGTTTACATGCTGTCTCGTTCGAACTAAGATTTACTATTTTAATTGTGAAAGTTGTTTGAAGTTTTTAATGCATGCTAAAGAAATTAAATTAAAAACTATAATTAATTTTACATGAATTTGTGTTTAAAAAAGCTCATCCGCCTGAGAAAATTTACACTGATATAATCCAAAACAGATGGTTCTTAAACTTTAAGTCGGTGACGATACGTAGACAAAACAAGCTCAAACAGCTAAAAAATTCTTTTCCATGTTTTAATAGAGCTTAATACATTCTATTTTTTTATAGTTGTGCTCTCATGCAATTTATAAATTAATTTTGTAAAAAACAATTAAATCGTTAATCATAATGATATTTTACTTTTGTTTCTATTATAATTTTTATTATTTACAGTACAAGTAACATGATAGATAAAATTTTTGTCATTATCAAATCAAACAACTTCGTTTTTATAACTATTAACTGTAAAATTATATTGCATATTATTATAGGTTAATACCTATATATATATTGGTAATTATCCATTTTATATAAATCGAACACTACGCAGATTAAATCAAACAACAATGTCAATCAATCAACGTTTATTGGCGTAGTGATACCAACGCCGATGGTATGGCGTGATTAGATGGTGAAACGTTCGAAAGAAAATAAATATTTCTGCCTTCGGTGGGACCTGAACCCACGACCCTCCACTGGTTCAGGTCCCACCGAAGGTGTGTTTCTTCCCAACAGATAAACTTCCTTTAACAATCCCTAAGGCTCTTGTTATTTTCAATGGCCTTCCTTACTTGCTCACAGTTGAATTTTCTTATGTCTTCTTTCATGCTTTTGCGCAGGGTTTCACAAAGTTCTATGTACTCAATCCTGGAACTGGTATTTTGATTGTCCACCTTCATATCTCTTTGCCTTTTCATGAACTGTTTCGTCTTCTCAGATAATTTGCTATTGTGCTTTTTACAGGTTACACCACCAATTTCCTCAGCAGTTTCAACTATTGTCTTAACAATGCTTTCATTTGCTTGTGGGATATCAATTTCTTCAATAAGTCCTTCCAGCGCAGAAAAGCGATTTTTTAATTCCAACTTGAATTCCTCGGTATTTGCTTTTAATTTTTTTAAATCCACCCTCTTACGTACTTGTTTCCTAATGAGCTTCTGTCTTTCTAATTATGTATTTAAATCCATTTTACATCAAACCATTCGATGATCACTTCTAGTATTGATTTCTTGTTTGACATGATATAGTCAATTTCATTGGTTCCCCCATTTGGGTATTTCCATGTCCATCTCCACCATTCCACCCTGGTAAATCGACCACCTGAATAAAATGACTACTGTTTCCAAGAAAGAACTTGTAGGGACTTACTCATGCCTACACTAAACTCTGTAGTGTATAGTGGCCACTTGTACATGGAGATCATTGCAGTCCAGTCCGAAAGGTGGTCGCTTTAGGCAGGTTCTACTATATATCGTCCAATTAACTGCTCACTTTTTTTCTAAAACGGGTTCCCTGGGGCTTAAAGTATTCTCATCCTTAGGGAAAATGTAGGTGCACTGCTGTATAGTTTATTATCGAGCCGTAAACTCGGGTTTGACTCCATAGGTATGGCAGCATACACGTCGTCTTTTCTGCTCACCGTAGTACGGGGTTTGGTTCCTTTGGCTGCGTGGATTTGAATCCTTGGAAAAAGCGAAGTCCCGGCTTAGCATGGCTTACGCTGTCCTTGTGCCGTAAGAACAAGAACATACAATCTTACTGTCATACGTGTCACATGAAATATAGTGTTACCTTCCAATAAGGGACAACCACAGGACCGGACATTGTGTCCCTTAATTAGAGGTATCCCTTCTCCAGAAGTACATGTATTGGTACGTGCATATACTGGAGAACAGGGGAATCGTACTTTAAATTGAGATGTCCGTCATTCGGAGGTGGCCCTTACAGGAGATAATTTGTATTTATTAATATTTAATGAAGAGGCTATATAATATCAAATACGTTATTAAAGAATTTTTTTAAATTTTGCCTGAACAAGCATGTTTGGCAAATTTCAAGGCATTTATTCATGTAATATAAATTGGAATAGAATAGAATAAGAATAAATTTATGCAACTTAATTACAATTTTGTTGATAAATATTCTGCTATATGAAAATCTTGATGTTACGTACATATTTTTGACTTTGAGGTTACAGATATTAACTGTTTATTAGTTTAGAAATGGAGATGAGCAGAAAGATACAGCTTGTTGCCTAGCTCTCCTCTAGATCGTAACGTATTATGTAAATCATTTTTTAGAGGATTGTTGCGTTGATACGTTTAGCTGTATATTTATTAATTTGATGATGAAAAGAACTCACGATTAGAAATTACTATGTAGTTAGAGTTAAAAGTGTAATGGACTTATATTCAAACGCTTTTTATTCAATATATATATATACTACCCATACACTTATATATTAGATATTTGTATATATTGTGGGCTCCCACAGTAGAAACAACTTATTCACTTCGTGGGCTTTATTAACTGTTGCCACGAAAATCATTCTTAATAAATTTAATTTCTAAAACTGGCAAACTGCCAAATTGTTCCCTTTTATATAATGTTTTCCAAATATACATAATTTCACTTTCAGTATCTAGAAATATATATTGTGTTATTAATTTTTACTTTTTATATTTGGCAACATTATATATAATTGCTTTCGAATTCTAAAACAACAATCAGTCTTCAACTTACCATCAACGTGTTTACACGTATCGTTGAAGGCTCCGCCATAACGGCATATAAAATTTTTCTAACTTTGTATTTGAATTAATTTATTTATTGGCGTCTATTATTGAATTAACCTAAATATTTAAAATATCAATAAATCTTATTTTAACACGATGGAATTTTTGCATTTCTCCGACACTCATAACTGCAATATTAATATTATTGATGTTATAACGGAGGGACCCTGGTTCGAATCCAGGATGGGGAAAGCGTCTCTTTTTCTCCAGAAAAGCTGTAGTTTAGAGCTACATACACGTGGGAGGCAAAAAAAATATTGTAAAATATTATTAATAACTTGCAGTGTTAAAATTTGTATTAGTATTGCAGAGTAATAATAATTCTTTTAACACTAAAGTAATAGTAGTATTACTCAACACGTATTTTTGTTGATGGTACTTCTCTTTCTGCCAATGGGTGGTTAAAGATCTCGAATTTTCCCGAACATTATCATTCCACTGCGGAATCGAAGACACACAACAAGAATGAGAAAGCCCGCTAAAAGAAAAGTGAAAGCGTAAAAGAGAAAACGTCTACCACATCGTTAAAGAGGCGTATGCAATGAGACTTGTAAGCTTATCAAGTCCGCTAGCTTTTTGCCAGTCTATACACGAACTTGCGGGTAAGACATCAAGTAGGAAAACACCTCCATGAGGAAGCGCTAATCCAATAGAATCTAGCAAAGCCGCTTGCCCATAGGGAGTAAATAAAAGTAAAGCCAATGGTATGGCGAGAAAAATGTGTTCTTCGTAGGAAAAAGCTGGAACAGTATCATAGAAGCACAAAGCAGTGTAAGTTTTTTCGCCAAAAACAATAGCAGCTTGAAAGGAAATACCAATTATTTTAAAAAAATTGGCATACTTTGCTCGTTTCGAGTGAGCTAAAGGGCACGATTTCCGGGATATTAAAGCAGAATTTTTATAAAAGCACTCACCTTCCAGGTTGAAACTTTTAAGCGAGCGTTCTAGAAATCCTAATTACAGGAAATATTTATTTCAATTGTTGTTTTTCGAATGCGGTGTCCATTTCTTTAAAAAAGGGCATTTAGTCTTAAAGAGAGTTTATTTATTACTTCAAACTTTTTCGACATTTAATGGTTGTAAAAAATCTACTGAACAAATCCCTTTTAAAAGGCTGCATAAGTATACATTGGAGGGAAACGCTCCACTGATAACAAGTGCACTGCCACAGGCATTCCTAAATTGGGTTTGTCTAGCTATTTTAGAAAAAATAATATAAATCAATTTAGAAGAGCCGTTACAAATGTTGGATATACTTAGGGATTTTTTCCCTTAAAACAACGGAGTATTACATGCAAAAGCCCTTAACAGTCTGCCGCTAATGAGAATGGATTGTTATTGTGGAAGACAGAATTAGGGAAATTTAATGGCCAGTTTTTTAAAAGCCATAGTACAATTCACAGAGTGGAAAGAAATTATGAAACAAACCCATTGTTCGCAATATCTTTTTAACTAAAAAATAGGGATTTTTTAAAAAATTACCTTTATTGACTTTCTTTAAAACTCAGCATAATTCATAATTATTTCTATTGAACACATTATCAATACTTTCATTTTGTGAATAAAGCGGAAAACAGTGACCTGGAATTATAATTATTATTTTATAGTAAACACTTTGGGTTTCTGTTATCAGTTGCCTCTAGTTTCACGCAAGAAATTTTGATCAAAATTGTTCCTTTCATATTTGCGTGCCATCATTGTATTTAGATAATAGATGATTCACTGCAAAAAAGGTGAAAATTGTTTTGATTCCTATTTATCAAACTAGTCAATTGAAAGATTTTAAATAATTCTTATGCGCGTAATTGAAAAAGTTTCGCCTTGAATTCATGAATTGAAGCAGCATTCAGAAAATTCAATCATTTTGGTGGACGTTAATTTATAATTGATATACTTTATTTTAAGAATCTCTGGTTTTAAATTTTATTCTCTTTTTGTTGAAATATGAAAAGAAGATCATTCGCTCCGGCAGCCTACTCGTTATATTATTTTCGTAGAAGTCTGATAGCAGCTGGTTCATATCGCTCTAGGGCGCTGCCACTTTTTTAATATTCTCTGCTTTCTACTTGTATATATATATATATATGCGCTTCTGAATTCAGCTTCTGGTTTGAAGAAAAAATCATAAATGCAACTCAAATAAAATCTTTAGATTAAATGATTTTATTTCAGACAGATACAAGTATTCATAGTATGCACAAATTTGTATAATTTTCTAATTTCATTTAATATAAATATACATTAATAATAACAGGTTTTATAATACATATCTGTATATCTGTCCAGGCGCCTATGGGTAAAAATTAAAATACCAGTCTGATAAAACCCATGCTGCCCAGGAGCTCCTATTAAATAGCATTTGTTTTGTCAATGCAGGTAAATTTCATTTGTCCAGAGATCGAGACATTGAATTAGATTCTTTGATTCTGTGAGTTTACATTAACTACGATTAAAAAACAGAATATACTTAGAAGTTATAAAATGTATCATAATTCAAAGATCAAATCAAAGGCGGTTCAAATATATATCATCATCATCATCATATTCAACCATTATCTATCCACTGCTGGATGAAGGTCTCTCCAAATGCTTTCCACACAAGTCTATCCTGGGCCATTCGTTTCCACGTCACCCCAACCTCTTTTCTTATTTCATCCACCCATCTAGTTTGAGGACGTTTTCTAGGTCTTCGGTGGTCTCTTGGAATCCAGTTCAGAATTTCTGTTGTCCATCGTTGATCAGTTCTTCTTGCAATATGCCCAGCCCATCGCCATTTCAGCCCTTTTACTTTAACAATGATGTCCTCTACTCTAGTTTGCTCTCTCACCCAAGTGTTCCTTTTCCGATCTCTCCTAGTTATTCCAAGCATGCTCCTTTGGGTTGTCTGTAACTTTCGTATTGCTCCAACTGTTAGACTCCATGTCTCTGATCCATAAGAGAGGACTGGCAATACACACTGGTTGAAGACCTTTCTTTTTAGACACAAAGGCAATTTCCCCTTCAGGATAAAACTGTTTCTTCCAAATGCACTCCAGCCAAGTTTAATACGTCTGTTGAGTTCTTTCATAATGTTGCCATCCATTGAAATCAGCTGGCCAAGGTAAATATATGAATCAGCAATTTCTAGCTCAGTGTTGTCAACTTGTATTTTTGTTTCCTCTACGAAATTATTGAACATGATCTTAGTTTTTTGTAGGTTCATCTTGAGTCCAACTTCTTTACTTCTAGTTGAGAGCTCCTGTACCATGTCTTGGAGTTCTAATGGGTTCGTTGAAAAAATAACAATGTCATCAGCAAACCGCAAATGATTTAAGTATTCACCATTTATTTTTATTCCCTTGTTATTCCAATTTATCTGCTGAAAAATCATCTGTAAATCTGAAGTAAAA
>QLNU02014176.1:43882859-43897538 GCA_006491805.2 Dysdera silvatica | reverse complement strand
GATTATTTTTATGTATTTAAAAGGAATTTTTTTAAGAAATTTAAATGTCATAAGAAATAGAGTTTCTTATTTTCGATTGCTAACACAGGTTACTCTAAAAACTTTGGCAAAACATCTGAGAGGGAGGATACTTAACAGCAATTTTTTATTGCCGACAAATTTTGGCTTTGAAAAAAATCCATGAGCAGAATTTGAATGACGTAAACATCACGTTTATTTATTTCAGCATCTGCTCGTAAACAGCACAAAATTCACACTTTTTTTTTGAGAATTGAATCAACCTTAATCAAACAAATTACATGTAAGAAAATACTAAGTAGCATAGACCTTGTATGTATATAAAACTTTTTTTTAAAATAAATAACTACTGGATCTACTTCGCAAAGAATTAATAAAAGAACGAAATTTACATCGTCGAAGCCCTCTAAATTTTGAAGAAATTTTTAGGTTTATGAATTGAATAATTGCAACAGACATTCCATTAATCTTACTTAAACGGACTTTGACTGACTATGGTCCTGTTGTTGCTATTTTCTTACAAATTGAAGAAAACTTTCTGCTACCAATATAAAAACGACGTAATGGTTTTACCTGGAAAGAAATTAAGCGAAACAAATTTAAATCAAATGACAAATGAAACAAGCGAGTGAAAAAAAAACACCTAAGGTCGATATTTAAATTTAGCGGGTTTCAATTAACATTAATTCGCAACTCTCTAATCCAAAACTCATTAATCCACAACACGCTACTACTCACTAATCTGAAACTCGCTAATTCGAAACTCTAATCCGCAACTATCTAATCCTCAATATTCTTTAATTCGTCACTCTCTAATTCTCAAGTAACTCGGTAGGTTTTCAGCATTAACAATAGTCATCATTATTGCATTTACGGAAGACCTTTGCCTTGTCCTTTTCATTGCGTATAGACAGACAGACAGAAAAACCAAAAGCAATAGCGGGTTCAATATCTATTGAAACCCGCTAAAAAATGTGTTTTGTGTAAATACAAATTCAATAAACCATCTGTATATTCAACGTTTGTATTTTTTATTCCATTTGCAAACCTGGAGATGATATTTTATATATGTTTTCGGATTATGCAGTTGTTCGATTTTCCGAACACGTACTTTTTGTCGTAAGGTCGGTTATTTGAAAGATCACTTCATTTTGAAATAGAAATATGTAATACAATCTGATGTAATATTAAGGAAGTTCATACATTTCCTGATTTCTGCGGGAATTTTGACTACTACAGAAGTAATAATACATTCTGATATTAAAGAAGTTGAACATTTCGATAGACGGTCAAAACACTTTGAAATATTTTCGAGATAAAATGCGATTTAAAAAATTGGGTTTCGAAGTCAACTTTCGAGAGCAGTGTACATGGTAGCGCCAATGGTCTACATAACTCACTGCGTTGTCTATATAAGCAAATGGGTTGAATCAATGTCGGGTACTTAAGGTGCAACGACATCAAAGTGCGAACATTTATGAAATCTACAAAGGAAGTCACTTTCAAGGGAATGGCGCTCTTTGCCTTGTAAAATATTTTACGATTTTGTTGAATTTAAAACTATCAAAATACTGTCACTTTCACTTTCTCCGAAAGTCGTAGTAATAGATAAAAACATGATGTGTAGTAGTCAACATAAAAATGTAACGTCAGTTGAAATGTACAGCATTTCCTTCACTGAGAGCACTCTTTCTGAAAGTTTCTGTTTCAGTGCTCGTCCAAAGGAAACATAAATGGAGTGAAAAGGCAAAATCGCGCTGCGTAAACGTCGGCCCTGAACTCTGAAGCAAGGATAAAAAAATGACATAAATGCTCTTTCCGGAAGCTGTGAAAAAATGCTGGAGTCAGCGTTACACGAAACGCAGATATGTTCCGGACATGAAGCTCATTTTCAACAGGAAACCATAAATTGGAAAGAGTGCACGGCATTGGATGAAAATGAATTCTACGGGTTTAACACAGTTGTAACTTTCGTAACTCTAATGAGAATTATATTGAAGTCCATGCTTAGAATAGCAGCAAATACATAAAAAACCGTAGTTTAGTTTTTGCAAATTACCGTGTTAGAGTTGGCAAGAAGGGACCGAACTTTCGTCTTCATTAAGTCGTTGCATCTGAAATGTTTGATTATCATTCGTTTAACATATGCTTTGTCCTGGTTCGATATATTCGGGGTAAATCTGATAATTTTGTCGTCTGACGAAAGAATTTATTAGCAAACGAATGTTCGCAGATTTCACGTAGGAGTTTTATGATTATTTATCCATGTTCATCAACAACAGTGATCCATTTTCTTGATCCAAATTTCTTGCGGTTTTTTTTTTCGTGCCTGGTTCAATTAGTGGATTTTTCGCCATCAATATACAACTCGCAATGTTGTAGCGCTCTCTGGTGTAGCGTGACTCGTTCTTTGCACAATTAAAACTCGTTCTTCTTGCACAATAAAAAAATTCAATTTATTATAAAGCTGTCGGTTGACATGCATATGTATAATGAAGGATATCCTGTTGATGAAACAATATGGCCTTATTAATCCAAAGTAGAGTTTACAGGTGAAATTCAATATAGACATAGAGTAGGTATACGTTTTAACTTTTGTTATGGAGAAAATTTCGTTTAAACGGAATTTCTGTTAATTTATTAATATTAATAGCATTTTCATGCAAATACAATATATAAAGCATTTCTCACCTTAACCAGAGATGATTTTGATGACAAAATAATTAAATTTACATAGAATAATTTAAAAAATGAAATTCGAAAAGTAAAGACTAACCATTATTTATACTACTGTAAAATACTTTTTATTTGCTTTACAATTTTGTCAACATCTTTTAAAGATAAAGGTAAAGTTTATGGGGATGTGCCGTGTTTTTTGGCTACATCGCTTTTGCGTAACCCTTTATCAAATTTAGAAAATATGTCTTTTTACTTTTCTTCCAATAAATAACTGCTGCCTTTTTATCTTATTAAAATGGCTAGCGAAAAAATTGGGAAAAACAATCGCAAATATCACCGGACACAGACAAAAAATGAATGGGCGCCAAATATTCCTTTTAATATTGCGTGTTAAACCTTTGCCCACAAGTCGTTTGTCACATATTCAACTTAAAGAGAAAGTAAGGTGGGGTAGAACGGGAAATGGAAAATGAATTGGAAAGCACAAAAAGATGTCAAAGGGTGGAAAAAATCGGTTCAATTGCCACTGGTACTTTCAACTTTACCCCGCCCCCAAGAAAATGTGACACCCTATTTCTTGCAGTTCAATTCTCTACATAAAGTGCATTTGTTATTCAATAGGAAAAAAATTGGACCTCGAACAAATATTCCCTTACAACGGAATTTCCAAAAATTGACTTCGTTAAATAGGAGATTTTTGTATATTGATATGGCCATTGAAACGGAGATTAATCTTAATTTCGAAATAACGGATTTTTCGTTATATCGTTTCCCGCTATAAAGCGAATCTGCCGTATTTGACTTTAAAATGAATTTCAAAGACAAGATATTTCATTTTCAAAGAAGTCTCAAAATTAACCAATTCCTTACTTTAAAGAAATTCATTTAGACAAAAAAGACACGCGACACAGTTCGCAAACCTATAGATAAACTTCTTCAAGTTTATTAATCTACCGCATCGGGAGATCTTATCGCAATCGATAAGCTAAAATGCTGAGACGAATAGATCTCGGTACTTCAGGATGGAATCGCATAAAAAATTACATTTCATATCCAACCACATAATATTAATTTCACAGGATGTAGGAATGATGATGGAGGCATGGTGATGGATAATAATAAAGTAAAAATATTTTTATTCAAATTGAATAAGTAACCCATATAATATGAAAATTTTAATATAGATTTGCCTTTATATTACATAAATGACGATACTTTAGAATTAAGGAATAGAATAATGAAACATGGCTTAAAATTTTCATGAACTCAAAGAACAAACCTTATATGAGCCAATGTGAGTCTGGCCTCTCACAAATTAAAACAAATTGCAATTCTAAAGATATTATAAATAAAATACAGGGTACCAGGGAGGAAATTTACATACAAAAGGTTAAACACTGGTAAAATAGCAATGAAAAAGATCACCCAAGCTTTCGGACGCGTCAGCAGCAGTCCATCAGGAGTAATGATGATGTTATGTTTCTGTCCCTTTTTATACTTGAAATTTCTGTTTGTGATATGCCGGTGTAGTATTTTTGTTGAGTCCCAGTCGGGTTCGTGTCCGTGTTGTAAAGCGTGTTCTGCCAGACGTGAGGCTATGTCTCCTTTCGCGAGTGCTTGTTTGTGTTCTTTTCTTCTTGTTTTGATCATTCTTTTTGTTTGTCCTATGTAATGTTTGTTGCAGTCTTTGCATGGTATTTGGTATACGGCGCCTATGAAATCTTCTGGTGGAACTGGGTCTTTAACTTTTGTAAGTTGTTTGCGAAGTGTTGTGACAGGGGAATAGAATGTTTTGATATTTGCTTCCTTGAGGATGCGAGAGATTGTTTCGGAAATGCCGTGAATATATGGAATGGGTATGCGGGTGTGAGATGTATTGTTTAAAGATGTACTATTGGGTCTACAGTTTCTGAGAATGAATCGTTTAGGGTATCCATTATTTTTAAGTGCCGTGTGTATATGTTCGGTTTCCGTGTTTAAAAGTGCCTCATTACTGCAGTGAGAATTTGCTCTAAGACTTAATGCTTTAACAACGGAAGTTTTGTGGCATGTTGGATGATGAGATTTAAAATCGAGATATCTGTCTGTATGTGTGGGTTTACGGTAAACTGAGGTGAAGATTGAGTTATCGTGAGATCTGTGTACAAGAACGTCTAGGAAAGGGAGTTTATTGTTCTGTTCTGTTTCGTATGTGAATTTTATATGTGAGTTTAAGTTATTAAGGTAATGGAAGAAGCTTTGGAGTGTATTAGTTTTAAGTATAACAAACGTGTCGTCGACGTATTTTTCCAGAATTTAATGTTAACAGTGAGTGAGGACAAAGCAGTTTCCTCAAATGACTCCATGACCAAGTTGGCTACAACACTTGAGAGCAGAGATCCTATAGCAGTGCAAAAAATTGACTACAGAAACAACCATTTGAGGAGAAAACAGCAGAGTCCAGACACAATTTCAAGAATGTGCAGATGTGATGAGGTGTTAGTAAAGTGCATTCATGTAGTGTTGTATGTTTTGGAGGGTGTAAGTGCGGTGTCGATTGCAAGTGATGTGGGAATGCAAGTGAAGAGAGAAATTACATCGAATGAGACTATGAGGTTGTCGTTGTTAAGTTGTATGTTATTTAAAGAGGTGCAGAAGGATTGGCTAGTAGAAACAGTGTAGTCGTTATTACCGATTGTAGGAGAGATTAGACGTGAGAGGTGTTGTGACAAGTTATATGTAGGAGAGCTGCACAAGCTAACTATTGGTCTGAGAGGAATATTCTGTTTATGAATTTTAGGTAATCCGTAGAAGGATGGTAAGCGGCCAGAAGTGCATTTTAAAGAGTCGTAGAGATTAAATGTAAGTTTTTTAGATTTATAGAGTTTTAGAAGGAGAGAGTTCATTTTGGATTGAATTGTTTGTGTAGGGTCTGTTGTGATGCAGGTGTATGTATTTGTATCAGATAAGAGTGTAGTAATTTTATTTAAGTAGTCTTGACGATTTAAGACGACTGTAGTGGAGCCTTTATCAGCTGGCAGCATGAAAATTCCTTGTCGTTCCGTAACTCCCGGAGAGCATATCTTTGCGTTGGCGATAGGTTGTCGTCGGGAAGTTTTGGACGCTGAAGGAGTCCTGCCACTCTTCAGCGGATATCAGCTGCAACGCGTTCGTCAGTGTGATTATTTTGTAGAGCATTTTCTATGGAAGCGAGAATCTGTGGTGTAGGAATTTTAAGTGGAGCAGGTAAGAAATTTAGGCCGAGTGATAGTACGAGTCTTTACTTTCTAATAAAAATCTCACACCACAACAACAATTCGTAATATCCCTCAGTCTAAATTTCTCACCTGCTCCACTTAAAATTCCTACACCACAGATTCTCGCTTCCATAGAAAATGCTCTACAAAATACTCACACCGACGAACGTGTTGCAGCTGATATCCGCTGCAGAGTGGCAGGACTCCTTCGGCGTCCAAAACTCCCTGGGGACAACCTAACGCCTATGCAAAGGGTTGCCCTCCGGGAGCTACGGAACGATAAGGACCTTGTCATACTGCCAGCTGATAAAGGCCGTACTACAGTCGTCTTAAATCGTCCAGACAACTTACATAAAATTTCTACACTCTTATCTGATACAAATACATACACCCGCATCATAAAAGACCCTACACAAACAATTCAATCCAAAACGAACTCTCTCCTTCTAAAACTCTATAAATCTAAAAAACTTACATTTAATCTCTACGACTCTTTAAAATGCACTTCCGGCCGCTTACCATCCTTCTACGGATTACCTAAAATTCATAAACAAAATATTCCTCTCAGACCAATAGTTAGTTTTTGCAGCTCTCCTACATATAACCTATCAAAATATCTTGCACGTCTACTCTCTCCTGTAATCGGTAATAACGACTACACTGTTTCTACTAGCCAATCCTTCTGCACCTCTTTAAATAACCTACAACTTGACGACGACGACCTTATGGTCTCATTCGATGTAATTTCTCTCTTCACTTGCATTCCCACATCACTTGCAATCGACACCGCACTTACATGCCTCCAAAATGACACAACACTACATGAACGCACTTCACTAACACCTCACGACATCTGCACATTGTTGAAATTTTGTCTGGACTCTGCTGTGTTCTCCTCACATGGTTCTATCCATAGACAAGTTTTTCGCACTGCCATGGGATCTCCGGTCTCAAGTGTTGTAGCTAACTTGGTTATGGAGTCATTTGAGGAAACTGCTTTGTCCTCACCGAATTTTAACATTAAATTCTGGAAAAGATACGTCGACGACACGTTTGTTGTACTTAAAACTAATACACTCCAAAGCTTCTTCCATTACCTTAATAACTTAAACTCACATATAAAATTCACATACGAAACAGAATAAAATTCCTTTCCTAGACATTCTTGTACACAGATCTCGCGATAACTCTACCTCACCTCAGTTTACCGTAAACCCACACATACAGACAGATATCTCGATTTTAAATCGCATCATCCAACATGCCACAAAGCTTCCGTTGTTAAAACATTAAGTCTTAGAGCGAATTCTCACTGCAGTAATGAAACACTTTCAAACACAGAAACAAAACACATACACACGGCACTTAAAAATAATGGATACCCTAAACGATTCATTCTCAGAAACTGTAGACCCAATAGTACATCTTTAAACAATACATCTCACACCCGCATATCTATTCCATATATTCACGGCATTTCCGAAACAATCTCTCGCATCCTTAAAGAGGCAAATATCCAAACATTCTATTCCCCTGTCACAACACTTCGCAAACAACTTACAAAAGTTAAAGACCCAGTTCCACCAGAAGATCTCACAGGCGCCATATACCAAATACCATGCAAAGACTGCAACAAACATTACATAGGACAAACAAAAAGAATGATCAAAACAAGAAAAAAAGAACACAAACAAGCACTCGCGAAAGGAGACATAGCCTCACGTCTGGCAGAACACGCTTTACAACACGGACACGAACCCGACTGGGACTCAACAAAAATACTACACCGTCACATCACAAACAAGAATAGTAGACTCTTCTTAGAATCTTGGGAAACTTACAAACTACACGGGAAAGCCATTAATACATCACAACCACTTCCAGAAACTTATAAACAACTCTTACTCTGAAATGTATGGGACTTTCCCAACATTAGGTGCTTCCAGGTGGTTTCTCATTGGGTTTTTCCATGATTCCTATTGGAGGCCTCCCATTGGTTCCCATTGGGTTTTCCCATTCTGCGGGACTACTCTGATGAAGGGTTTTCCAGAAATTTCAAGTATAAAAAAGAGACAGAAACATAACATCGTCATTACTCCTGATGAAGGACTGCTGCTGATGCGTCCGAAAGCTTGAGTGATCTTTTTCATTGCTATTTTACCAGTGTTTAACCTTTGTATCTAAAAATATTGTAATACATAAATATATTTTATATATGCTTGCCCTCACCCTCAAATAACTTTAAAAACACTACGTTTCTGGATTTGTACTGGAAATTAGTGGTAATTGTTTTGAATGTTGTTAAGTTATAGAGCGTGATGAATATAAGAGTTGGAACCCTGCGTTGAGTTCAAATTAGTTAAGGTGAGAGATAGCTATAGTTAGTCAAATTTAGGCCCAAACTACTGTCTGAAGTACGGCTAATGGCAGTTGCTAAATATATAGACAAAATCGAACCATTTAATGCACCCAAAGCTCGTATTTCATCATCAATTTATACTTTCATCACCGCTCATTATTCATCTTTATTAGGCAGCACTCATCATCATTATTCCTTGTTAGGTAATTCGGACTGCAACTCTATCAATATTAGTTAAAATTTTCCAATTTTAATTAGTAACGCAATAATCACGTTTAAACAAGTAATGAATCATATTAGTTAGAAACGATAATCGGAAATTTCGCCGGTGTACTTCGAGATCTGCGTGTAAAATCAGCATCTGCTAGAAATATCCAGCTGAATTTTTATGTTTCGTACACCGATTTATATTTAAAATAACCCATTAATTTACTCCACCTAATGCGTTTTCTCTTTATTCATTATTTTTTTACATATTTATTCTCTTTGGCCATTAGCATAAACCCATTTTATGAAAGTATTATTGGTGTTTACGAAATATACAAAAACACCAAAGAAGACTTATTTCTTCCTTCTCAAAACTACTGCTCCGTGTTCTCCTTTTGCGGGGAAATTACATGAATTGCAATTTCAAGAAATCACAATAACTGAATATAATATTTCAGTCATATTTGTGTATGTATAGAATATCCAGTAGATCTCTGGGATAAAATATTTTAAGTAATTTGTTTGTAGTATTTTATTAGGTAATCACTTAATTGTAAACTATTAGAATGTGTGATATTTTTGTACATACGTTCATATTTCAAACAAAGAAGTAATTACAAACGTAATTTTGCATTTCAGTAATTTAAAAATTTTCCGGTCAGTTGAGGAATCCCCCCCCCCCTTTTATTATTCTGCTGTTCTCTGTACGTCAATTTGACGGAACTCTTAAAACGGTGATATAATTAATTAGGTTCATACACTTATGTTTGTCGGTCAATACCAGAGTTCGTCTGACATAAAATATCAGAAAGAATTAGATATCAGGCCTCAGGTTAGTCTTAAAGCAGAGACCTTCTGATGCTCTGCCCATCGAAACACTAAGATGAAGTTGTTAACACGTTACATTTACACTTACGTTATCAATGTTAACACGTGTATTATTGTTGTAATCACGTGGATAATTAATTATAGTAATTAACTCTTTACACAGTGACATATTTTGGCAGAGTCCATGAGCGCCAATAGGAGTATTTCTAGAGGGCTGAAAAAATTTATTACCTCCTTCTCATAGCTGTCGAGAATTTTAGTGAATGTACAAGATACCAAAACGCTACAAAAATAATTGATATTGCTTGACAATTCGTAATGAGCTAAAAAGTACCTTATTTTAAAATGTGACTGTAAAACTTTTGAAAGTAAATGCATAGCAGGTTCGGGCGAATAAAATTTTTAAACGGCTAGTGGGGGCTCGCGCCCCCTCTTCCGCCCCATATGGGCGTCCCTGACTGAGACTAGACCTAGAGCTCTTAAGGAGAAGACAAATCTATGACTCAAGTAGGGATAGACAATGTTTGAATTGATGGTGATGGTGATGCTGTAATGATTGTATGGTGAAATGCTGATTATATAATTATGATATAATGATAAAATTATGTTATATCGATATATTGATTACATGATGATTTAATAAAGATATGCCAATATAAGTATGATAAGGAAATGTCAATATAAGTATGATACGATGATATGATTATAATATGTCAATAAACGTATGATATGACGATATAATTAAGATATGGTGAGTTAATAATGATTTTTTAATTCTGTGATATATCGTATGGTTATTTATTGTTGACACTTGCTAATTCGTATAAATCAAAAATTTTGAATGGATATACAATTAATTCTCTCAATAACGCCCTTATAATTAATGACTAATTACGTTTCACAGCGTTATCGCGCATTCCCGGTGAACGCTTCCTAAAAGTATCCATATTCCAGTTAACGACCATTTCTAATTAACGACGATTTCCCTCTGTCCCTTGAAAATCGCTAACAGGAGAAATTACTATATACAGAAATATGTTTTCTGATTATTCTAGATGGATTTAGTATGGAATAGAGGAAATAAAAGCATAGTTTGCTTGAAGACTCTTTTCAAGAGCTTTGAACATAAAAAATAGGAAAGAAGTGTCTTTATTACAAGAACACAAGTTCCGTTCTCGGAGATATTATGCTCAATTATTTTAACAGCTTCTCAAGATAAATCATTGGGTTAAATCGAATTTAGTGAGGTATTGTGAGCATTATGCTCGTTTAAAGGCTTGATATAAAAAAACTTCTATAATTCGGGGGAATTAAGAGTTGAGATAATAATATAAAGTCTGTTTTATCAAGAGTTTAGGTCCAGGTAAATTTAAGATTTATGTTTAAATTTAATTCGATATTGTTAATGACTACTGTTGATTAGACAAAGAAAATAGGGAGGGTCGGTAAAAGGAAATACCTATATCCCACCAATGTTTCAATTTTGTCCTTAACCTAGAAAACAAGAATTTAATTATAATATCTGTTAGCGCTAATTTATTTATAAGTTAATATCTATTTACTCGAAATGAACGACTTAAAAACGTAAGTCGTTGCGTTTAGTAAAAATCTGTTTTTCCTTACATTTCGCTCTAATTGTTGAATATTAACGACCATCTTCAAGAGCTGAAGTGGTTACTCTCATTTTCGAGCTTTTTACTTTCCACGGTAAAGCCATTGGAGTTTCAATATTCAAATTAAGAGAGTTTTAGCCTTTCGGCTCGTTTTTTGTAATCTCTCGTTATATTACGAAAGAGCCTCATCCTTATCTTGATAATAGTTTATCTTTTGATCTGAAAGTTGAATTATTGTACTAAATGGTAACCCTTTGTTAACTGTTTTTATTACCTTATTTCATTACTGTTGTAATTTATTTGATATAGGCTGTAATTATCTTCTTTGATAGCCTCTATCGGCATGCTTTTTCACGCCAATGGTAAATCCAAATTACTTTTAGCATCATGCTCATGTGTGGGGTCTTCGCGTGTCGATTTATCGATGGCCCAACAGTTACAAGTATTTTGTCGAAAGCAGAGAGAAAGAAATAAAATGTGTGGAAATATTCAAATACATTGATACGTTTTCAATTTTAGAGTAAGTTTTGTTTAAAAGCGAAATAATCTCCACTTTTAAAGAACACTGTTCAGGCCAGAGAAAGTGAGTTAATCGGTGAGACTACAAAGTGTGCATGTCTAGAAAATTATATCTAGGGTATTCTAGATCACCATATGGTTATATTCCTTGAAAATTGTATTCTTATTATAGTGATAAATCTATACTTTTCGTAATAATTGAACTGGGGAATTTCGTAACAATTTTCCCAGTGGCTTTTCACTATTTTCTATCAAGTTCAATACGTAAATTTAATATATAATTTTTAACATATAATTTTTATTATATAATTTATATATAAATTTTATTTATAATTTTCTATATAAATTTTATTTTATAATTTACATATATCTATTTATACTTCCATTTATAGTTACTATTTATTTATACTTCATTCATAGCTACTATTTATTTATACTTACATATATCTTATTTATACTTCATTTATAGTTACTATTTATTTGAGGCCTCTATTCATAGCTACTCATTTATTTATACTTACATATATCTATTTTATACTTCATTTATAGCCATATTTATTTATATCATTCATAGCTACTATTTATTTAAGTACTGCAGGTCTAGTCATACTTCCATTTATAGTTACTTACTTATTTATACTTCCATTCATAGCTACTATTTATTTATAGTACATTTATACTTGCAATTTACAGCTACAATGTTGGTGGGTTCTCTGCCGTGATAAATATATTCATTTGTTTGTATCTTCCATTTTCTTCCTCAATAATTAAACCAACCTAATATGTGTAATCAGGGTGTATACAAAATGGCGGAAAAAGTTCACTACACGATTCCTTGTGAAAAAAGGAATAAAAAATGTCCAGTACAATTTTTGCTTAAAATCGATATTTAATAAGATAATTAAGGCCAAAGATGAACGAATCACGCGCCAGACACGCACATGATTAGAAAAGCAAACCAAAGAAATTCTTGGAGAGGTGCGGTTGCTCACAAGTGAGTTTCATTCGTTAACTTCAAACCCGAAAATTTAGTTGAGTGTCCAAATACGTCATTGGAATTCAGAAGTATGGCAACTTAGTGAAAGTTTTTTCATCACCAAAGAAAGCCAATTGAATACCAATCTTTTTCTAAATCTGGTAACTTTATAAAAAATGTATCTTTTGGCATAGGGAGAATTCAAGTATTATGTAAGCAACTTTGCGGGAGGGAGTGGGTTTTTTTTATTTATTTTTTTATGTTAGCCGATGTTAATTTTTACTTACCGGGAAGGGGTGTAGAAAATGGCCAAAATATTGCTTACGTAATATTGAACGCTTCCATATCCGCTGTCATTGGGGGGGCGGGATGCAGAGTTAATTTCTTTATGGAAAGTGAGCAGAAGTAGCGCGATAAGGAAGGGGAATAGCCATTTTGAAGCCATCTGCCCCTTTTCCCGGCATTTAATCCTGTTGTTTTTGTATTCGCATATCATATGACAGCAGTGGCGTACTGATTACCTCTGCAGTAAGGAAAGCCCGAGAGGAAAAGGACCCAGTTCGTCATTGTTCATTTTCCGCAAAACTTACAGAAAGTAATTTGAGAAAAAAGGGTACGATTTTACAATTAATAAGGCAAAAAATTAATCGTATGAAATTTTCTTTAAAAAATGAAATAAAAATCATCAGTTTCCAAATAGAAGGAAATAGCCTATGGCAAACTCAGAAGCAGCATGAACCAACACCAAATATGGTGGGTGGGAGGTCATTAACAACTCAATACCGCCGATGAACTTGGCAAACTAAATGATTTCCAACTTTTTTAAGGCTACCCGGAAAGCCCTATATCGCTAATGTTTAATTTACTAAATTTAGGTACCTTTTTCCTCAGTAACTATGACATCTACCTCTATAAAAGTCGCTACACATATAAAATGCACATTCGTGCATATACACTATATCTCAAACATAGTGATTAAGGTACAAAAAATATTTTTTTAAATTTTGTTAAATAAAATTCAGTGAATTTCGCGAGATTTTGAATACAAAATAAATGATACAAATATATTTTATCACTGTATTAACAAACTTCTGCTGCAGTATGTGTAGAAAGACATAATACATAATATGTACAAATCTCAGTATCACACTTCCAGTTTTCTGGGAAAGGTACCCGAATCTGGAAAAACGCTGTTTCGAGAAACACGTAAACACGTTAAATGTTCTTGCATACATTTCTTTAGGCGTCTATTAGTGCAAAAAAAAAATTAACCAACTTCTATTTCTCCCAAACAAATAAATTTGATATCATTGTAAAGAAAAAAGTTCAAATTAAAAAAAAATTTCCTTTTCTTCCGGGTAACTTTAAGTGAAAATTTGATTTTAATAGGAAATTGATTCTATTCAGATAAGATTTCCCAAACCCACAACATCTGCCTTGTGCAAATCTTTCACAGTTATGAACATCGAGCTAAAATACTACTATTAAAGCCGAATCCACAAGAATCTGCTTTATTTCATTTCATTTCCTTTGAAACTGAATACCCAAGGATTGTAAATTATGAACTAGTTTCGAAGTTATATGATATGTGATTTGTTCTAAAGCCCTGCTGTCGGACCATCCTGTGGAAACCGTTGCCTCATAGATATGCTATGTTCTGTTTAAAATATTGGAATATGTTCTCGTAGCTGGCAGTGGCGGATTATGCAATTATTGGGGCCGGGGATCGTGTTTGAAGTTCACTGTATTATAGCGTTAATAACAAATACGTTGCAAGCCTGTCAGACTGGCACGCGAAGAAATGTCGCTGGGACGCGGCTACTTACAAAATAAGAAAAAAATCAATGCCGGACGCAGGCCTTCATTTTAGGGGGGGTTCACGGACAGAATTTGCCATGGTCTTGGAATAACACCCTTCATTTATCATGAAAGTTGGAATTTTTTACAGTGAAAAAATATATTTGGGGATTATGACCCTTATGATTTCCCCCCTGTGTCCGCCCTTGAAAAAATACTATTAATTGTAATATTTTTCCCATAACAAAGAAATAAAACGGTTGAATTTATTGGCAAACGGCACATTTCGATCCGTATACTTCTCATCCGTCATATTAGAGTTTTTGCACGAGAAATCGCCAAATGTGGTGTTTACTGTTGATTATGACGTACACAAACTAATTCATGGGTGGAGTTTCAGTCTCTTGAACTTCAAGCAACAGGTGAACTAAACAAGCTTTTAAATAC
>QLNU02014176.1:43853344-43878186 GCA_006491805.2 Dysdera silvatica | reverse complement strand
CCCCCAAGCTTCAAAATAATATCCTGTGTACGGCCAGGAGAGAAATGGAAAATTGATGAAAGTGGCAATTGTCATTTTGGACTTGGATAGACGACAGACGACCTGTCAATTGCCAGTTAGTACGGCGCGGTGACATCACCAAGTCCAATAACCCCGCAATTTCAATACTCTTTAATTAAGATAGCACTGCATACTCTCAATAATTTTCTTCAGGACAGCCCTGCTTTTACTTTTGCCACTTAAAAGCCATAAAAAGGGATATAATGAAATAAAATGAATGAATGAATGAATGAATGAATGAATTTAAATGGGAGGTGGAAGGAATTTGAAATCTTGAAAATTAAAAAATCAGAAAAATTATATTGTTGAGGTGAACGCCAACAGATTTTGCAACCACAGTTACATAAAAATGACTGAAAGTAAACAAAATAACTCAACCCAGCAAATGGGTAATTAGAAAATCAGAAAATCAGGCTCCTGAAAGTTACCTGTTTTGGTTTTTCTATTGTTCTGTCAGTTTTGTCAAATCCCCAAGTGTAATCTATCTCTTATTTTCCGCCTCAGAATATAGATAAATGTGTATAAAATAGAACATTCGTGACACGGACATGATTTACATGCGCAATCTTCTGCTGCATATGTTTATTCAATCATTATATTTATTCAACATGACACAATAAACAAAATAAAAATCACCATATCAATCAATTGTTCAATTTAGAGAAGAATATCAACTACTTAATATAGAAAATATACACAAATTAAAAATACTCAACATACATATAGGAAAGAATAAATGAAGGAAAACACATAGGTATAATAGGAATAATTAAAAATCACACAAATAATACTCGTGGGAAGAAAGAAATTAAAGTAAAAAACATTCAAACTAATTATGGAAAAGATAATATAAATTATTATGGATTAAATAATTGGAACAACATACTAGACGAAATAAAAATGTTATACCAATAAAACAATTTAAAAATACACTCAAAAATATTTCTTATTTAACGAAACATAAATGGCTAAAGTTTTTAGGTTGTATGTATATTAACCTATAGTTTTAGCATGTAATCCATCATGCATGTATGTATATGTAATCTATACACATGTGTATGAAAATAAAATTCATTTGTATTGTATTGTAATTTAAACTGAATTAGAGCTGATCATTCTAAATGTTTGTTTTCCGTTTAACATTTTCCCAAGTTTAATTCTTAATCTGAATAAAATAGATTAAGTATCTGAATAACTACAAAAAGAAATTACAAAGATAATTGGTGACTTAAATTAAGAAATTTTTTAAATTGTAATGTTTTTCGTGTTTGGGAAGGGTGAGCCGCCAAAGGCAAATCTCTTTTTCCTGGGAAGGCTATAGTGGGTACAGTTGCGGTCTCCTGAGACACTAGGTCTTTAGAGGTAAGGCTCCTCGATCAAACCATAAGAAAATTGAAACAATTCACTTTGTTACGTACTATTCTAATTATAACAGAACATTTCATAGGGCGCAGTTGAACAATTTAATATTTATTTATTAATTTATATTAACTCGTTTAAATACAATACTGAACGAACATTTCAATATTAGGGCATTGATAAAATTATAATTGTACTAAATTAATCAGATTACAACGAACCAGCGATTAAGTTTTCGAATGTAATTGGTTCCATTAAGAAGCTTAACTTGTCAAATAAAGCACCATTACTTTCAAAAACATTTTATTGTAACAATAAAATTGTGTGTGTGTTGCAGAAGAAATAGATTATTTAATGGGTTTATTTTAAAAATGAACATTTGCCGCATAAATGAAAATCTCCAGATACCACTTATTTTATTTGAAAACGCCTTTAAATGCATTTTGTGAATTTTTAATACAAAAATAAATTACACTAAAACATTTAGCAGTTCCAGCTAATATTGAACTTAGAAAATACATGTTATTCGATATGCTTTTTCGTTATAAATGGCCCCATAAATACTATTTTAAACATCTCTTACTTTTGTTTTGCTTTTACTTTTTGCTTTTTTTTAAATTGCGTTCCCGTTCGTGTTTGTGAATGGTGAGCCTCATAAGGCAGCTCTGTTTTCCAAAGAGAGGCTGTAGCAGACACAGTGGTCTGAGGTCTCCTGGAACACGAGGTCCCTAGGGAGGAAAGTCCTTGTGCAAAGTCCCCAACTCAAGGTAGAACAAAAACCACTGCAGGATCTCAAGGCTCAAAGTCATCAAAAAAAAAAAGTCCCGGCGGCAGAGATGACGGAATGCCGCGGGCGAGGAGCAGCAGGTAGATCCAATAAGTCTTTTAAGTTTTGGAGGTTCGGCAACCTCAAGACAACGCGACGGCAAGATTCGATGAGGCGATTTCGGAGAAGGTCTTACACTGGGCACTGGAGCATTATGTGTTCCAGTGTTTCTTCTATACATTCTTGGCACTGCACGCAGATTTAATTAGCTGTAGCCTGACACGATGTAGGAACCAATTAGTGAAGGCGCATCCCAACCATCCCAACCTATAACCTTTTGAAATGTACCCTTTTCACAAATATAAAGACATATGGAGAAATAAATTTAAATTTTAACTTTTAAGCCCAACATACATTGTTTTAACCAATATGCCTTTGCTTTATAGTAATAATAGTAAATAGTATATAATAGTATATACTATGTATAGTAGTAATAGTATATAACAATAGTAAATATTTATTATTTGGGTAAATTTAATGATTTTTGCACTGATAAATTGGGCTATATCATAATTTATGTACTTACTTATTTTACCACAAGTTATTTGAAACTAGAATTAGCAGAATATGTGTATTTTTCTTTATCATAGCCTTTCTTTCCGCTGCTTTTAAACATAATCCTCTTTTAAAAGTTATTAGATTCATTCAATGAACGGTTTTCATGTAGTCACTCTCCAAATGATTAATTTCATATTATCATTCATTACATGAGTGAGTCTCTTCACTGATTCACTATAAAAGATTCTATTCTCTATTTAACTAAATGAAGGATTCTGTTCTCTGATTCACTATGGAGGGTTATATTTTCTGATGAACTATTGATTGGTTTCTCACTTTATGATTCAGTGATTGGATGAACCTATTAATTGAATTATGTAAGCAAGACATACTGGAGGGAGGGAGGGAGGAAGGAAGGAAGGAAGGACAATCAAATAGAGATGCAATTATTGATTTTAATATTTAGTTACACAATGAAGCAAGCTTTTCTTGCACATATGAAATTTGGTTTGATTTCTTCATTTTTTTTAATATATGCTATATTTATCGTATGTTAGCATTTAACACATGGGGCTGTGAGAACGGGAGTTAATACAGGTAATACCTGTAGTCAATCATGGTAATGAAATTTTTCTTACTTGAAATAAAGTCTTTTTTAAATTTAGCTACGACGAAAATCATTTTTTAAAATCATTAATTTTAAATTAATAAGTAAGAACTAATTATTCTGCTATACGTGCAATGCTTTGAATGAACTTTTGTTGGTTCGAATATCAATATTATCTTCTGTTTGAAAAATGTTCTTACAAAAATTGCGTAGCTACCATTTTTCACGTATTAATTAGCTATCTACCTTTCCTATGAAATTTGTATTTTGAACTTTTTTTTTACGATATTTTTATGAGGATATCTTCTAATAATATATATACGCACTCTTTAACATTACGAATAAAACTCCTAATTATATCTATAGTGAAAGGAAAGCTCCTTTCACTATAGATATAATTTTCCAATTAAGATTATCAGGCTTGTTGCAACAGAAGCTTTAAAAGTATTTTCATATATATATATATATATATACGATGTACGAATGAAACCAAAATGAATACCTTTATATTTCATTTCATTTTTATCATATTATAAGTGCCAATAATTACCGTATTGATTAGTTTTAAACCCATATGCCATTCCTCGACTTTTACCCAAATTCCCAGCAGCACCTTAAGGATATACGGGAAGGTATTCAGGCTAATAATTGCATACGCTATCGACCCATGGAGAACAGAGATTAAAACGTCAATCCTCAAAATGGCTAGATTTAAATGCAAACTACTTCGAAATTAACAAACTTGCCATAGTTTATAACAAACACATCAATATATAAAGACATCAAAATTACACCCCTGGAAAAGCTCCTTGTTGATTTCAGAAACTCAACGCTCTATAGAACTGATAATCATCCCAACCCGTTTAATGACTTACTCGATTCTACCCATGCGCACGTTCTCCTTTACGTAGGCCCTTCTAAACAGCCCCACCGTTCTTTTAGAATGTAAAACCATAAATATTGTCTTGAGCTAAATTCTATTATTAAAAAAAAGTCCATGCTTTCATCATAGATGTTGTGTATGTATATCACTTGTTTAGTGTCACAAATTCTTGGACAGTTATTAATTAGGGTAATAAATGTCTAGTGGCCGAGATCCTTTAATGCCGGAGACTTTGGTGAACTTCAATACAATTTTGGAGTTTAAGAGGAAGATAAAGACATATTTACTTCTTTTATCTTAATTTTCCTGTTTCTTTTTTGTTATCCGTATTTTTTAGTTTTTTTTATATTGTTTTATGGTACGATCACTATCCTTAGCTTATGGGTGGCGTGAGCTTTGTCAACCTCATGGTTCTTCTCGCGTCACCAAGGTATGGTCGGTTCAAATAAAGGAAATAAGGATATATATTTATAATTGTATCAAACAAAATTATATTAAGTGTATATATTACATTTGTACCTGCTTTACCGAATAAATGTTTTCGAATTGAATTAAATAATGTTCTACTGGTATAACTAAACAATGTGTACCAGTGCAAAACATTTTGTATTGTATATTCGTACAATTTTCTATACAGTTTTCTATATTCGTATAATTTTCTATACAGTTTTCTATATTCGTACAATTTTCTATACAGTTTTCTATATTCGTAAAATTTTCTATACAGTTTTCTATATTCGTACAATTTTCTATACAGTTTTCTATATTCGTACAATTTTCTATACAGTTTTCTATATTCGTACAATTTTCTATACAGTTTTCTATATTCGTACAATTTGTTATTTCAGTAAGTTTTATGTTATGTAATATTAATATTAAAACAGCGAATTTCTTGGAAATCCTGCAAATAATTAAAGGGTATCCGTACTAGTTGGCAATTTTCAAATATTAGCGCTATTTAAATTCAAACACGCATTGTTTGAATTAAAAAAAAATACTGAAGAAGGGGTGGATCAACACAATGTTTTAATGCTACATTATTATGGCATGACTTATAGCGAAGGTATTAAATTGTTACATTATTTTTACATTGTACCCACTCACCTGCGAGAATAATTTGTCAAATTTTATTAGGAGAAAGTGTAGAACACTGGTTTATTTACTTTCGAAATTTAATATTTACAATTCATAATTAACATTTATTTAACAATTATAAAATAATATATTATTGTAGTTAAATAATATATAATGTGATTAAATAATAATATATTATTGTAAAATAAATAATAATTAATATTTATTTTACAATTTACTTGCATATATGTCCGTTAATTATAAATGCAACAACGAAGAGATCTGTACTTCATTAATATCATAAACAAGGTTCTTCTCACAAATTACCACTACTGACAAAAGTCAAAAAATCCAAAAGGAAAAGGGGTGTCTGAATTAGGTTACATGCACGAACACAAGTAATTGCTGAACCACAATATGAAAGATTTTATCTGCTTGAATTTAAATTTTGATATGGATAAAGTTCACAAGTCGGTACCGTGTAAATAATTTAAGAAAGTCCGTGACCGATTGCATTCAAATACTGTTTTAAAACTCTGCTACTCTACTCCTGATGTAAGAAGTTAGTATTGTAGCAACTTAGTGAAGAAGCATTATCTGTATGTGGTTTGAAACTGTTTTTAGTTTGATATATGTTGGAAATATTAGACCTATATATTAAAAAGTTGATCATGGCTCTTCATAGGGTTAGTGCAATTACCAAAGAAGTGAGAGACAGACGACCACGAATGATGCAATTCACGAATCCTCAAGAAATAACTTATGGCAAGATTAAAATTTTATTTTCCGTAATTACTTTCCCCCTTTAAATCCCCATTTTAAAAATATTGTGAATACAAAACGAGTCTGAGATGAGAATTTTTATCCTTTCCAACTTCTCCATTGCGTTGTTATTTGCAAACTAATATATTATATTTTCATTCTCAATTGCTAAATACTTTTGTGGGCTAATTGGTAAAGATTTTGTGACGAGCATGATAATATCCAGCTTTGTAACGTATGGATCAAAGTGCTGTCTCTGACGTTTAATTTGACATAAAAACGTGAGCTTCAAAATCGAATTTTCCCAATTAAATCCCTTCAAACAACGGTTTTAAAACAAACGTGACTTTAAAATTTTTATACCGTTTGAAATTGAACTGCCTAATATTTGTTCATTAAACCTTGTTCTTTTATACTGAGCTTTCAATTTAATATATTAAAGAATTGACGTGCTGTAAAACAGCAATTGACATTTACCTTTTACCATTTGTTGATATTGATTTGAAGTTGAAGATGTCGATTTTTACGTTTACGCCAGGATAATACGGATTTGTAAAAAAATTGTCTGAACAACTCTTTCAATTGTAAAGAACGTTATCTCGACTGAAGACAACGTTATGTAAGCTATACAGAGGGCGTTTACACATTTTTAGAACGATTTCAATAGAGGATTAAAAAATGAAAATATTTTGTGGAAAAAAAGGTTAAAATCAACTCATCATCTCATCAGGAGAATGTTTTACGTCCGATATTTACATAAGAAATTCCATTTTTTTTATCCCAACGATTTTCAGTGTGTAAAACTGCATCAAGACAAAGCTCGCAGTCATACCTCGAAAACTACCACTGCATTCCTTGAAAAAATGAAAATTGATACAGGTATTGCAGATATACCTTTCAAACTTATTCCTGTAAAGTCCCCTGTTGTTTCTCCTATGAACTATTGTGCCTTTGGTCTGCTGAAAAGAGCTCCCTCTAAGCGCAAACCCACTACCATTGATGGACTTTGGAAAGTTGTGGAACAACAATGACAAGCAATACCTCTGGAAACGTTGCGAAAAGCCCTTCTATCATGGAAAGCATGATGCAGACTTATAGTTCAGAAACAAGGTTATCAGATGGAATATTTAAAAAAATAATCTTTACATTTTAAACATTAAATAAATGGCGTTATAAAAATGTGTAAAAACCCTCTGTATATAAATTGTATTTTTAATATTTTATAAGAATGCATGACGGGTACTATTACTTAGATATGTATGAATTCTTTGGGAGAACGATCGTTTTTCCAAACATAATATTTTTCAAATAACTATACGCGTACACATTTCCTGGGGTGTCTTCTTAAATAACAGATTTATCCCAAAAAAAAGGGAATGCATCTGTGTTTGAAGATATTTTATCAAAGTGATCTATCAGTGAAAATTTCAAATCCTTCTATTTTTCATAGAACTTTCTGAAAATTATATGTAAAATATATTTCTATGTAATAAAATCTCACACGGAATTTGAAATTGATAGCATTATTATGTTTTACATTATTAATTTTTTGTCACTTTTTAAGTACTGATATTATCATTCGCTAAAATTGTTGAATACGCTGCATTTTTTAATTAAGGACTTCAAAACATTTATAATAATAATACTTTGATACTGGTAATAAGATTTTCTGAGGATTAGTATATATCTTTATTATATCTTTCATAAAATAATGTATTATGTTAACATATGTATCAAAAATATTTTGCATTTTCGAAAGTCAAAAATGATAAATTCATTAAAATATATGTGATGGCATTAAAATTATAACAATAGTTCATTTATTCAAATTAAGTTTTCAAGGTCTAAAATTTTCATGAAAATTAGGTGAAAATTGCGTCGCATGGAACGCTTTCCGTAGTAAGGGAAAACAGTTAAATGCGTTTTGAGAAAACGTGCAAGAATTATTGAACTTTACCATAATTAAATTATACTTTCTAAACTTATATAATGTTCTGTAAACTTTAAAAATTGACGAATTTAAATTTTTATTCACCAAAGAGAAAAGGAAAGTTGATTTAATTTTTGAAAAAATTAAAATACGACATTCTCTACAAAATCAAAATTTTATTAATTGGTCACCTTAATATCTTCACCGTTGTTAAATCTAAAGTTTGATAAGGAGGAACACAGAAAAATGTACTTTACACTTTAAATCTCCTTTGCTAATTACACGATTCATAAAATGGCGATTTAATCTCCTTGTTGTCTGTTTATTAATATTTGTACATATGTTTATACCGATGTTTGATTCCACGGTAAAAGTGATACAGTTTCTTGTAAACCTGTATGTCCCATCACAACATAGCCTCAGCTTTCCTTTCGTTCCTTTGCAATCCTTTGTCAATAGTACATTTAAAGGAATTTCAAAATGTTAAGCTAATAAAATCGCTTCTTAATTATAGAAAATTATTTTATTTCTTTGGACAGGTGGTCGACGGTAGTAGAAATCGGATTACCCGAAATTGGCTTAACCGACATCTGCGTCAAAAGAAATGGCCTGCTTCGCTTATTACTATTTTTTTTATTTCAATAGACACTTCTTCACTGTTTTTCTATATAAATACGCATGTTGATTTCCATTATACACCAGCTTTGAGCACAATACAAATGGTAGAGATCGGACATAAGTTAAAGACATGAATATACTTTGTACATATCGTACACACAACGATATAGGAATATTTCTGAAGCAGATACTATATTAGTTAACACGTACATAAATTCCTGATGTTTTTAACTATCAACATAGTTTAGTAATATGTGCAGGGACTGACTGGGTCCTCTCAAAGGGTGCGAGTTTTATGGCCCATGAGGGCGCAAGTCCTATCACACATGTGTAAGCACATGGCATGGGTTGACCAGTAGCCCAGTCCGCCATTGAATATGTAATTAGACATGTTTTTTTGATAGATGGACTTGTTTCTTTGCAATATTACGTTAATGAATTTTCGGATTAAGCGGAGTCGAGTTGGCCCTGTTTTCGGATAATCGGGGTTATAATCTATGTCCATTTTTCTATTAAAATAATGTATTTTGCAAGATATATATTGCGATTAATGTTTATAAAACTCTTGTTCTATTTCTTTCAGCAAACACCCCACAGATGAAAACACCGGCGGCTGACCGAAGTAAGGAAAACTAAACATAAATTTTGTAGATAAATATTATTTAATTGCAATTCAACATGGAAAACAAGTGTAGCAATATATAGGCCCATGACATATATAACAATATAACATATAGCAAATATAACAATAAATCATAATTATTTAAGAATCACACACATATTCTTGGAATGTAAAAATACATGATTCCATAAATTTGCGAAATTTCTTAGTTTTATAGAAAACAGACATCAAAGTTTTATAGAAGTATAATTTGTGTGTGTCTGAGGTGGGAGAGCGTATGCGTCCATGTTGATTAAATCTCATAATAATACATTATTTTCAAGTTTTTCAATGCAATCTAGATATCTTTAATACAATAAATCAAATTAGAGTTTTTATTTTACACCTTCCGGTTTTTAACATATACACACACACATATATATATTAAGAATTAACGATTATAATTTAAGAGTCTGGAAATTCTTTCATCAAGGCCACTCTTAAACTAACAACCAAGTGAACAAAAAATGCATATGCACTCATTAATAGTGTTACAGGATATTAAAGTTTTTAGTAGCTAATTACGCACTTAATATAATAATACACTCCACAGTCTATGAGTATATTTGCTTTAATGCCTTGATAGTCAGTCCAATGTAACACTGAAAATTACCATTGTGCTATGGAAGAGCAGTCCAGATATTACTTGGTAACTAAAATGGCTTCGAAGCTAAGAACAATATTAAAAATCATAATATCATTAGCTCAATCGTATCCTCCATATTTTCCTTCCTAACTGTTTGGGAACATCTTTTCCTTTCTTCTGATTTCAGCTCAAAATGGGAAACTCGTTTCATATCAGCATAATCATTACTGTCCTTGCGCCATACAATCACAAGCAATTAACTAATTTAGAATGAGGATAAGTGTTAATGCTTAAACAACTCTTAAGCATGTTGCGAATTTTACGTGTTACATCGCTTCAACTATTCAGACATAAATAAGGTAAAGTTGGTCTATTTCACCTTTTATTATTTAACTTACAATTAGTTGCAATTAATATTTTTAAACATAATTAGTAATAAACAAAGGAGGATGTTTATTATTCTCAGTGAAATTTTTAAACCTTCTGAATTGATATTATCTTCTAATCCTTCTTAGCATTTGGGAGGGCGTTAATCACTGACGGATTAAAAGACTTAAGGACCTTTGGACAAAATAAAAGAATGGATAACCGAAGAGTAGGGTCTGGGCGAAAATCAATCAATAAATATTTTTTTCTTTGAAGTTCATTGTCTATAATATTCAAGTTTATCAATAACGAAACTCTGACATTTGTAAATGAACAAGATTAAAATAACACTTAAATAATATCAAGTCCTATCGAAGTAACGGAATAGGGGCCCCAAAGTGGTGGGTCCCTGAGCTCGGCCCCACTTGGCATATGTGTAAATCCGACACTGACGACAATACTCCAATTTGCAATGTATCTACACAATACCATTGATATACAGATTGGGGGTAAAAAACTAAAATTTCATTTCAAATTTTGAACTCGCATGCATTTTATTTTTAACGTCTCAGAATATATGCTGGCTTGAAACAAACAGACCTCCAGATATACCTTCAACATATACGTGATGTAATCATGCAAAGTAATCGAATTCTACGTGACGTTGTGAGCTGCTCTTAGTGTTTAGTCTTCGCACATTGCTATGAGCTCATGTATTTATATTTATGGTATATTTAGAAATAACTTAAAGTGTTCCTTCTTTGTTTACAACGGAGTGGTCTGGTTAATTATTTTGCAATATTTCAATTTCTGCCAGATATTTCTTCAGACAAAGGACAATAAACAAATTAATCAATTAAAATTAATGGCTTCAGGTTTGAATTTTGTAGTGTGCGTTGGATATTTTTCCTCCCTCCCTCTCTCAAACTTGTTTTTAAGCACCTGCAGCAGGATTACCTTCACTTGCTATGCAGGGGCGGATTGTGCTGCTAGCCAACCGTCCCCCCAGGCGGGTGCACCCTCATGGGCGATAGGACTTGGGGCCCTCATGAGCTACAGGACTCACGTCCTCTGATAATCTAAGGTATGTGCCTTTTGAGAAGACCCAGTCAGCCCCATTTTCCATGCCATTTGCGTTGGTTAAGCCCCCAAATGTGCAGAAAAACAAACCCTTACCGATTACCTTCCGACTATAATCTGAGCGTCGTTTCGTTGGACCTCTTACGAGGTTCAGACTTTTCGCTTAAATATGTTTTCATTTGACTACTGTGGCGCAGTAGCAACACATTCGTCCATGGTGTTCTTAACCAGAGGGTGAATCCCCTATTGCTATTTGTCTGTCTGTCTGTGCTCAATAAAAGGATAAGGTAAAGGTCTTCTGTAAATGCAATAATGATCGCTATTATTAACGTTGAAAACCTACCGAGTTACTCGAGAACTAGGAAGTTAGGAATGGGAGAGTTGCGGATTAGAGTGTTGCGAATTAGAGGGTTGTGGATTAGGGAGTTGCGGATTGGAAAGTGGCGGTTTAGAGAGTTGCGAATTAATGTTAATTGAACCCCGCTAAATTTAAATATCGACTTTAGGTAATTTTCTTTCCCTTGCTTGTATTTGTTATGTTATTATTTATTTCATTCTTTTTTTTTTATTTGTATTTCAATTACCGCCAGTCAACTAAAACTGTATGATCAAAGACAAGCATCAGCTCTTACCAGCAATCACTAGTACATATGGATAGCCTATAACCGTTCTGTTTGAAGCGATTTGAACTGTTTCGTTGAGATATTTAGTGGTTATGCATCCTTCCTTTCTTTCTGCTACATTATCCATTTTCACTGCAACATGTGCTCAGAACTTACTAACGACTAATAAAAATTCACTTAACATTTACTCCTAAATAGAGGAAGATAACATCTATTAATGTTAACGGATAGGGGAAACAAAAATCTCTGAACAGTGATCCTCTAAGATTTGAAATTAAATTCTTGTTGTTGTTGTTTTTTTTAAGCCTGTTTCGGAATCGTAAATATCAAACTTATGTGCAGCTAAATCAATTGTTGAATATTTAGTACTAAACACGGCTTTCCAAACAAGACTACGGATTTTATTTCATGATCGACTCTTTCGGTTTTTTATATTTCATGGCTCAGGAAGAGATATGGCCATACTGCGCCGAGATCTACAATTTAACAAATAATCAGAACCTCTATTATCTAGGGGAGCCAAAACCCAGACAACGGTATGAAAAAAAACGGCATACTTTCTGTAATATCATTGGAATCAAACTCGGCCTAACAGCTCGACAGAATTATATCTATGCTACCAGTGCTCCATCGAAATGCTTTTACAATTTTAAAGCACCTTACTCCTACAGGAAAACCGATTCTATCGAGACGTTGTCTAGAAGACATGCATATTTCATTATTAGCAATCTTTTAGACGTTATAATACAAATTATTTCAGTGCTCCCCAAATATTCGAAATACGATGCTACATCTTAAAACATTCGACAGATAACGGTCGTTCATTTGTTTTTCAGTGAGATTTTTTCATTATACACTTTCACTAAATTTGCATTGCACTCAACGGATAGAAACTTTTTTAAACAGATGGAAACTTTCGTAAACCTATAAAAGCTTTCGTAAGCTTTCAAAAAATATTGTGTGCTCTTATATATACAGTAGCGCTCATAAGTATTTTGACAAACAGTTTTTGTCCGATTATTTTATTTCCTCTATGTTTCATTCTATCTGAATACAAAATACCTTAATAGTAAATGAAGATATATTTAAAAGGGCATAAAACATTTACTTAGTAACATATAATAATAGAAATTATACTTGATCTTAATCTCTTGGGTCATAAGTATTTTGACAAATGTTATTTTTATAGCTCAGTCTTGTTTTGACTGATAACTTAAAAGCAAAAAACACTTCAGTGTTTAATATTTGGTTGGATAGCCACTGGAATCAATAACAGCCGTGCATCTTTTTGGCATTGGGCAAATTAAATGTACAATGCGCTCTTGAGGAATATTTCTCCACTTACGGCACAGTGCATCTAAAAAAGTGTCCCTATTTATGTAATTTTGCAGTCCGACACGATTTTCTAGTTTTTCCCACATGTGCTCGATTGGGTTTAAATCTGGGCTTTGACTGGGCCAATCAAACACTTGCACTTTCTTCTGCTTCAAAAAACTTTTGACATGTTGAGATGTGTGTTTTGGGTCATTGTTATGTTGGGAAATCCAACGAGCGTGAATTTTCCTCCAGGTATGGGGTAGCATATGATTTTTAAGTATATCACAATATTTGAAGCGATCCATGTTTCCATTAACACAAACTAGAGGTCACCCAATGGCGGAAGAATCACCCCATATCTTAACGCTTCATCCACCATGCTTGTTGGTTGGAACATGATATTTGACAGCGTCTCCTTTTGTTAGAAATTCGCCGACCATATTGAATTCCATCAAATGAGAAAAGATTAAACTTGATTTCATCACTCCAGAGGACAGACGACCAGTTCTTAGAAGTCCAGTTTCGATATTTTGGGGAAAAACTAAGTCGAGCCTTTCTATTCTTTTTAGATATAAAAGGCTCCTTGCTTGGTCGGCGACCATCTAAATTTGTTTCATTTAGACGTCTTTTTATGGTGGAAACCTGCACTTTAACTTTATAATTTTCCTGTAAATCATCTTTTATGTCTATAGAAGTTAAACGAGGATCAGCTACAGATTTTCTGCTAAGCGTTTTATCTGTTCTGGTGAACATTTTTCGTAGTCGTCCGAATATAGGATTATTAGATGCAGTTCCCCTCTTATTGAAAACTTTATTCCACACACTTACAATTTGTCTAGATGATTAAAATCGTAAGCTACACTTGCCTTAGAGCAAACTTCTCTTAAAGTTGCAATTACAACTTTTTGAAGTTTTCAAAGTATTACTTTTCTTTTGGCATGCCGTCACATTCAAAAATGAATAAGTGAATGATATGTGCAAAATATAACACATTATTTAATTAAGTATATCTACGAAAACAAATTACTAATTAGCATGTAAAAACACTTTTGAACGAATTTTCTTATTTGAACTGAAAGAAAAGGCAATTACTTACGCAGTACAAGTTCATTATTATTGTGGAATGTGCAACTCTACAATGAATCACAACATATCACTATGCAAGTGAATGCTTTAATATAGAAGGCGCTGGCAAACAAAACTGTTTATCAAAATATTTATGAGCGCAACTGTATTTACACATGGAAACGGACGTTGGTATTTGTTTATACACTGACCAGAAACATCATTTCATAAACTGACCACACCAATATTCCATACACTAAACATAACCGCTATTCTGTACATTGACCATAACCACCACTCCATAAACTGACTACAACCAACCCTCCAGAAACAGATCATAACTAATATTCAATACACTGACCATAACTAATATTCAATACACTGACCATAACTAATATTCAACACAATGGCCATAACTAATATCCAATACACTGACCATAACTAATACTCAATACACTGGCCATAACTAATACTCAATACACTGGCTATAACTAATATTCAATACACTAACCTTATCCCACAAATTCTACACTCAATTTCAACTGCTGCTATTCACTTCCATTCTTCTTTTTCCATTTGCAGACACAATGGAGAGAAACGCTTTTTAATCACATATTTCAGTTTTTGAAAAACATTATTTTGGAAAGAAACTAAATTGTGTTTAAGTAATAACGGAAATCTTGGAGAATTGTACATCATTCTCATTAGAAATCGTACCTTAATTGCTTCTACTTGTTGACCTTTTAAAGGGTGAGATCCGACGAGATACGGATTTTTCAATATGTTCCTTTTTTTTGGGTTCTTTTCTTACGTTTCCAAAATGTTTACGTCCAAAATGTAAATTTCCCGGATACTAGTGTAGATTTATTTCTAAAATTACATGCATTAAAAGTCTAAATTGAAAAGTTCCGAATAATTTATCAAAAATGTCCAGAGAGAGAGATTAATAATTTAATGAGTAAAATCAGTAAAAGACGAGTCATGAAATAATACACCTTGCAGAACACATATTCGAAAAATTTATGATAAATAAAGGTATAATAAATTTTAAAAAAACTATTATTTCTAGTCATATATAAATGTTCATTAAAGCTTGAAATGTCTCAAAATTTGCAATCTGTCTACCTTCAGAAATCCTTAAAATTTTCATAAAAGTACGAAAGCGCAAGCCTTCTACTAATTATTGATTAATTTAGAAGCAATAATATTTATTTCATAGAGAAATCGAGACTGAAATCTGAACTCTGAAAAGCAAGAAAAAGGAAGTCACATCAATGAAGAACTCAAACGAAATTAAGAAAACAAACGTAGAAAAGAATTAACGAAAGAGAAATCGTGAAGTTGCGCACGTTGGGATGAATCACATTCCCTAATGAGGCTGAATCTCTTCTTAAATCGAGAAATACTCGGGAAATTTAATTAACCATTACGTTTATTGTTGCCCAAGGAAAAGCAGATGCTTATCAGGTTCAATTACGAAGATCGTTTTACCCACGCGAAAGACAGACAAATTATTTAGCGCTCTCGATCGTAATTACGCTTTATCACCAGTAATATAAATCTAGCCGATCTAATTAATGCTAGACAAAAGAGTGGTTGCTTCAGTTCCCCTTTTATTCAAATCTAGTGAGCTAAACGTGTTGAAAAATTTGGCTGGAGTTGTCCTTTTCGCTTTCGGTAATTAGTTTTAAATGGTTTAGTTTTTATATAAATAAGAGCATTTTTCGTAATTAGCACGCATATTTGGATGCACTGTTTCGTTAATTAGTATCAAATATCCCGTGGTAGTATTTTATTTGACTGAAAAGTTAGGAGGAAGTTTCGGATGGGAGGCATGAGAAGGTTAGATATATTTGGAATCCCAGAAGAAGGGATGGTGAAAAAGAAATTTAAGAACAGGATATACAAGGGAGTTATGCGACCCGTTATGGTGTGTGAATGTAAGGCTTAACGGTAAGAGAAGAGAAAAAGATCCATGAGGGAGGAATAAGCATGCGCAGGAAGTATTTAGGATTTAACCTAAAAATCAAAATGCAACATAGGCATAAGGAAAGGATGAAAACCGCAAGTCCAATAAAAAAAGCAGAGACAGGAAGCTTAAATTGTAAGGACATGTTTTGAGAATAGAACCATCTACTGCAAAGAATAGGAAAAAAAAATGCAAACCAGCAAATGGAAGACCAAGACCAAGAATTTAAACGAAGATGTACTATAATGGAATAGAAGTAATGCGTCTGCACCTCATGCCATTAACTCGAGATTGATTTCAAGTGTACTACCGCCTATATAACGCTTTTTCTGCTTGCCGTAGTCCGAGGTTTGGATACCTCGGTAAGCTGTATTTCTACAGCACGATTTTAGCCGTCCTTGCGCCGTAAAATACAAAAAAGAACAAGGAAACGAGGTCTTTAAGCATATGGCTGGCCTTGGTTTAATGCACAATGACGCGCTAGGCAGGAAATGCTGTAAGCGTCGATGCGCGTTTCTGACCTCGATTACAGAAATAGATAGAAAGAAGATAATTATTATTTTTACTTAATAATTTTCGACACCCAAGTAGAAATAAGCTCAAACTAGAGCTGTTTTTTGTTTAGGAGAAAAAGAGACGCCGTTCTCATCATAGGACTTGAACCACGGTCCATCCGTTTAGGGTCCATCGTCCAGGATGGGGATGGCGTCTTTTTTTCTCCTAAACAAAAACAGCTCTAGTTTGAGCTTGTTTCTATGTAGGTGTCGAAAATTATTGAGTAAAAATAAATCCCCCCCACGAAAACTCACAAAAACTCGCCACGGAGGCTTTGCGTGTTGACAATTATTTGGCAATTGTGTAATCCCTGAGAAGGGTAATAATATCTTACGAAGATAACAATTTCAATGAAAATTATTATTTTATTATTTTTATTGAGTTCAATAAATGTTAAACTTATTTATTGGAAGTATAAGAATTTTGAAATATTTAGGGAAGATTGCTTTTAAATCAAAAAGTGTTTGGTTTAAAGTTAATTTGAAAATTATTAAAAAAATATTCAGTTATTTTTTACTTGTGGACAAAATCAAATGAAAGGCATTTTACACAAAATATCGATTAATTACGAAATGCCATAGTATATCGCTATTCAATCATTTAAGAGATTTTTAAAATGAAGGATACTTCAAAAAGTTATCAATAATTATAATAATAGTAAATAAAATAAAACACATTAACACAGTTTAAATAATACGTTATTTATAGTTTTGGGAAGCGTTAGCCAAACGCGCTTCCGAAATAGCTATAAACCATCGTATTTATTTTAACTGTGTTAATGTGTTTTATTTTATTTAATATTTTGCGCAGTGTGTCGTTTCATCTTTACTATAATAATAGTTCTAGTCACGCACTCAACTGTTTGTCAATCACAACCTATAAATTAATTAATTATTATTAAATTGATTTTTATTAATTGAACTAATAATTGTTAATTAATTAATTAATTAAAATAATTTAATTTAATCATAATTCAATTTATTAATTAATTTAATCTGTTACTATTCACACAATTTAACTCTCCTATTTTGAAATACAGCCTAACCTCGATTTAACGATTTTCACAGGACTAGTGAAAATAATCGTTACATCGAGGAATTCTTTAAATAGGGGAACACATTAATCGGAACCAACAAGACACCTACGGAGAAGGGGTCCGACCCCTTCCTTGGGATAAAAATTTACGTTTAAAATGCGTTAAAAGTAGCAATTATTACATTAAAGCCTAACAATATTTTTCACGTTTGTGTCCCTTCTCCGAGCAGAAACCATGAATGGGCCATTAATCGAAGCAGAAATAAGAAATTATCGAAAAGGAGAACAATAAAAATGCTTACCAGCATTCTGAAGAATACATGTTAATTTTAATAAACATAAAACACATGTACATACAATATTACTACTTCAGAAACAAATCTTCAATTGACGTTTGTTTTTGTTTTATTTGGGAGTTATCATTTAACATTGCGTTTTCCATTTTTTTAATTCATCAAAAAGACCATTGCTGACGTCAAAACCCAGTAAATGCTTCTTTACACTCCCCGGACCAGCATTCGCTTCAATTTAGTTCACTCAACTGAAGTTGATTTTCTGACAACAGTTGATATTCTAACTGGAATATTTTATTATAATATCATAAATATACTATACATAATACTCTATACTATAATAACTATACTATATATAATATACTATACTATAATAATTATACTATATATAATATACTATGACATATACCATATATAATACACCACTTATAATAACTATACTATATATAATATACTATGCTATAATAACTATATACTATAATAAACTATACTATATATATTATACTATAATAGCTTATATATATAATATACCATACTATATATATAATATATATATAATAACTATACTGTATAATATAGCACTATAATAACTATCCTATATATAATATATTATACTATAATATAGTAACTATACTATAACCTTTACAACTTTTTACTACTGGATAATGACAAAGTTATCTATATAAATCGAGGAAAATACTAACCTTAAGTCGAGGAAAAGTACAACATTGGATCAGTGTAGTATTTTCAATATAAATAATCGTTAATGGGAGGTTATTTTTAAATCAAAGTTAAACTGTATATTGTTATTTTAAAAACATAATTACCTATTTATTAGTGTCAATAGATAATAATAAGGACGTTAGCAGTGATTTAGTGTAATATGTATTCTTGTTGATGGGATTTTGTAAAATCATATTAATAAAATTAGTTTTATATAAGATTTCACAGAGCATGAACTCAGATTCATTTAAAGCAAATTCAAATTTATAAGCAAATACAAAGAAACGTTTGGATTTTATGTATTTTAGAAACGCTGCAAAATTTTTAAATATTTTAATTTTTATAATTTAATGTCTTCTAAAATATTTTTACTTGTTAAAATAATTTGCTCTTATTAAGACTCCTACCGCATTGTAAATATTCTTCGTTATCGGGTATTGCAATTTTCCATGACTCGTTATCAACGAGTGATTAGTAAATTAACTTGTCGGCGTCGCGCCGGGCAAAAATCCTTCCCGGCTTGCAACATTTGTTTTTTGGCTTTGCTCAAACGTACTGGTCTAAAGTCCATTAATTATATCGTTATTGTATTACGTCGTTCGCTTATGACATCGATTAGCGTCTGTCTTTCAGTTTAAGTTCGTAAGCCTGGGTATATCTTTCTTAACTTTGACCACATATTTGAATTGTAATTTCAGCAACAGGTTGAATGATAGATTTCCCGTTTTCAGCCTTAGTTAATCCTTTTTCTAGAGGTTGATGTTACATGGTACCAGTTCATCTCTTGTAAAAGCGGCAAAGGCATTTGAATCGTCCGCCAGAGTGTCTTTAAAGCGAGTTCATTTCTATTGGAATGAGTTTTGGCTATGGAGTAATTAGGCAATTCCCCAGGTGCTTTCGTTCTTCATCCGTCGAGAATTTATATACACCAAAGATGAGTAACGACTTTGAAGTTTTGTTGAAACTTTTATCACAGCACATTAAACTGTATATTATTAAATAATAATAATTATATAATATATAAGTGTATAACTTGTATCCGTTGTGATCAGTGCTTATTATTCTTTGCTATCCATATTTTCGTATGAGAATCAGAGAGATTGAAATCCGAGCAATCGGCCTCCAAAATAGTTTGCACGAACATGTTACAAAAATTAGTAATTTTTTAACCTGATCCGGAAGCTAAAGAAAGACCAAAGAGAAACTATGAACACTAAATAAATAAAAACTCAATATAGATCAATTTTTCTTTAGCCATTCTTATTACTCATTTTAACTCTATCTGACATTATTTATACATATATTCTACGTATATCCGCTCTTTATACTTCCTTAATCATTCTAATTTTTGATTTTCTACCTTCCGTTAATTCTACGATTTCTATTTTGATTTCTATTCTGCTACTTTAGTTTTTTTGTTTTTTTTCCATCGTCTCTCTTGCTTCTGTAATTTTAATTTCTTTCTCCCTTTGCATCTGGACCGGTGTCAAAAATTCTGCTAATTACAGTAAGTTCTGGTCAGTCATTACATGTTTTAGTAATTTTTAAATAGTATATCCAGTGTCGGACTTATGAGATTGTCACCCGGATATATCGTCACCTGTTTCATTCCTTGAAAAGAAGGGAAAATTTTAAAAAATCACACATGTCGCACTTTCAATTTGATATGAGTGAAGGTAATTTTTCGTAAAGTCATTCAAAATAATGATTTTAATAATGAGTAAATATAACATCTAATAATAGGGGTATATTTTGGGGTTCTTATCGGCCGTCCCGGAATGTTTGCAAATCAAATCAATTTATTAGGAATGCCACGAAATTAGCATTTGGAGCCTGATATAAGTTTTGGTCATTTAATTCACGAACGAGTTTTAGAAACACAGACATTAAACTTATATTCATCTTATATTTGGATATTTTACGTCGGAACATCGTTTCCAACCATGCCGTATTTTAAACGTTTTTTACTTTTAAGAACATTACTACCTACCCTGGGCACATATGCCTTATGACGTTGAAATTCGTGGTAAAAAACGTCTATTTTCCAGGTTTGGAGCAGATTATACTACTTGGCACTTTCTCTGTATTTTTTACATTATGTTGGTCGTCAGACATTTATCTATGTATTGACAAATTACTATGGATTTTGATTTTTGCAATCAAAATATTGATATACATGATGATGATTGATTAATATAGAGAATAAATAATGGTGAATATTGTCATCAACTCAAATTCGAAGTTTATGAATCGTTTAGAATGAAAACTTAAACTTCACTAACAAACATGGAGTATCATATGAAGTGCATCAAAGATATTAAACATTGAAATAAAAAGATGCTTTCAGAAACTTCAAAATGAATTGCTTATATTTTCATTGAGAGGGAGGAGGCGACAAAAATCTATAAAATTTAACATGTATATGCCCTCTGGTGGTTCTAACAGATGGCGATGAGGCGATAGCCCCGCGTTTTGAGCCTGGAGTATAACGTGGAAAATGAGGGTTACCGGACACGTGGCTAAAAATAGGAATCGGAAACAAAGCGTCACCTCCTCGAAAGATTTCTGGAGCCGCCCTCGTGTCAGTTTGAATAATATATATATATATATATATATATATATATATACTATTATAGTAGAACCAAATTCCGTAGTGGGAATTGTGGTTGTGAAATGATAACGCTTTTGCTCAGCATGCTAGACCGGAATTCGACTCGTAATGTTAACAAAAATGAAACTCTTACCAATTTACTGTTTACATAGTCGGGGTTGATTCTTAAAGTTTTAATGGGTTTAGATTCCGCAAAAAAATGGAGATCCACCGTCTTACAGTCTATAATTGCATTTGCCTGAGTTTGACTCTCAGTAGTATCGTAGAACCCGTACCCATCGTAGTCCAGGGTTCAGTTTCCTAAATGAAAAAATAATTTCGAATTACTTCGAAAATCCTAGATCCAAGCGCAATATGACACTTTCTGTCCTTGCGCCGTAAAAGCACAAACAAATGAGGCAGTGCATATTTATTCGTATGTTCTTTCGGAAATTGACTAATATTAAAATTTGTTGTAAATTTTTTATAAAGCATTTCTAATTTTCTCCGATATTTAGAGGGGCATCTTTATCATGATGTTCCCTTTATTTATTTAAGAACAGGTATTTTTACCCTGTAAACGAGGTGGGTTCCCGTAATTATAACACGGGATTGGAATTGTTAATATCATGTTATTATGTTCTAAACTGCATAAATATCCTTATAACCAAATCAAACCAGTGCTTCAGACACAGAGTGCCAACGCATACACAGTTTGCGCTACACCTCCATGCGTTATTAAGTTCTTGTTTATGAGAATGGTAAAGAAGAGAAGGGGGTGAAGAAAATTAAAAAATAGATATTGTGATAAGAGTGAAAGTTAGTTTGGGGTGGTAAAGATCTAGATTAAAAAAAAATTTATAATGAGTGGTGGACAAAAAAGTGTGGAAAAATTAATTAAAGAATTGAAAATGAAATGAAGAGATAAAAGGAATTTAAAATGGAAAAGTAAATAAATTTCAGAAGAGGAGAAATTTAACCGAATGTGCAAAAGGTGATCGGAAAACTAAGGGGGGTGAACGGTCTTTGATGAAAAGTGATGAAGACAGATGAGCTAATGAGAGCAGATGGATGAAATCACTGGAAATTATCGGAGCAATATACATCTTGGAAAATCCATGGTAAGCTTAGACCAATCATCATGCTAGAAAATATACACAAATATAACAGTTGGTTAACAATGATAATTGGAATATCCGGAGACATATTGGAAAAAAAAACTTAGAATTGGAACTAATTTATAGGGTAGAAAAGCAATGTGATTTTCCAGGAATGGAAAAACATCATAATAAATTATGTTTGGAAAAAAAGGGCTAAGAGACAATGGAATATGGGGGCCCCAAAACTTGAGAGGGAGGGGAGGTTTTACATACTTGGAAGAGATTCTTGTAACCATATATCCTTATAACATAAAAGATTTAGCTTTGAATACTTATGCAGGTATTCATATAAGTACAAGAATTTGAGTAATTTCATTTTCCCATATTATTTAATTAAATTATTATTCTTTACCTTGGAAATTGGTTTAGGTTATTTGTGAGAGCACTTTTCTCCTCCAGTTTTTCTTCGAATAAAGGAAAGGTGTATTGTTTTGAATAAAGAAAACGAGGTTTGAAACTATTTATTCTGGCGTGTGTACTCATTCTTTCCAGCGTCGATGTATTTTTGCTGGTTTATTGGAATGCATCCAGCACAATTAAATAGTTGGTTTCCATGGCAGATAATTAATTTGTTATGACTAATGTAAGGAGAAAACTTGAATTAATTCATTTACCTTATGAAGTCAGATGCCGAAAATAAAAGAACAAATGTTTGTAAAAGTAATTGATGAGTTTCGTTTGGGAAGAGGAAAACAGCCGAACTCTCTCTAATAAAACAATGCACAAATCGGCTTTTTAAATAACAAAGACTACAAAATGTGGAAGTTATTTTTAATGTCGGAATTACGTATAGGCCAAGTAGGTCATAGCCTGGGGCTCCATGAGTTTGGAGCCCTGCAGAGTTTTCGTATTGAAGTTAAAGCGTAATTGTCCCATAAATCTTCATTGCTAACAAGCGTAAACATTAAAATCATGAATTTCAAAAAAAAACCATCACGATTTATTGATGGCATATTGCAAAGGCCATAATTTTAAGGGCCCATTATATCCTTCTGGCCTAGGGCCCATAAAACCTTAATCCAGCACTGGTCATTTTACATTATGAACATGAATAAAATATCATATAGGAGGAAACTATTGAAATACCTGTATGATCAAACACAATCATAAATATCAAAATGTTAAATATTGTTAAATATAAATTAATACTATGTATGATTAATTATTTACATATCGTACATAATACTCCTCGCTTGAAGATGTGTCACTTGAAATTGGGGTGTCTGTCGACGTAAGTGACTAACCTAATACAAAGATCATGCAAAATTAAACAGTTGGCGACTGAAGAAAAGGTGTGTGGACTAGTGAATGATGTTCCTATTGTATTTTGTGGACCATTGTGCCCGCATTTAGAGTCAGTAATGTGATACTATGTATCCACCATGAGTGATATCAGCAATTTAATCCGGGTTATGGAATGATATGCGCTTAATTTGAAAGAATTTGGACCATAGAATTGTGAATGTAGAACAACGTATAAACGGTCCCTCTCCCTATTGTAAGGTATTTGCTGACTGCATTCATTTCGCTATGTTGTACGTTCATCCGAATGATGATGGGTCTGTCATGACAATAATGCGCTTTTGAGATCTGCAATACCCCGGCAGGAATATTTCCAGGCTCGTCATTCTGCTTTCAACATACCCATTGGCTTCTGTTCTCCCATTCTGAAACCTACAGAGCACTTACGGAGCATTTTGGAAAGGTATATATAAGGTATCTGTATAGATAGGCCAATCATCTCCAAGCTTGTACCACACACTGCATTACAGAAAGCTTGGATGGATATATCTCCTTTATTGTACCAATAAGTTGTTGGGTTTTCGCCTAGTCGGATACCTGATGTACGAAAGTCAAAACGGAGAAACAACGGAGTATTAGGTGGTTAGTCATAATTCAGCAATCGCACAATATATATACTTTATATTATTTTGATATTAATGTGAAGTGCTTAGCTCTTAAGCACGGTGCCATGCATGTAACGAAAGTAATGAATTATAACAGAGACGGTTTGCCATCTTTGCCTGAGATGCTGAGGAGATGTAAGAGCTATGTTAACTACATTGCATCCTCAGAATAATATGTGTGATCGTATAGTGGTTGGCAATGGTTAGCATGTTGAGAAAATCAATAATCCTGTACGCGGCTCCTTCCCAAATTTAGCCCAGATATCGAAAGAGAATAAGCGCTGGAAGACGTACA